>JAACJK010000009.1:0-535717 GCA_013368325.1 Ephemerocybe angulata | reverse complement strand
CTTGTTGGGCTGGACGTACGGGCACGGGGCGTTCAGGAGAGGAACGGCAACCTCCTGTGCCTCTGGCTTCACACGAGTCAAAGGAGCTTGAATGTACGTTAGCTCATATTGTAGTCATGAACGGGTATCACACGAACCTTGACCGACTGGGGGAACAAAGGAAGATGCAGGAGGAAGTACAACCTCCTGTGCCTCAGGCTTGATGACACCAGTTGTGGTGGGAACGACATTTGGAGTAAGAGGTGCGGAGGTCTCGGTGACAGGGGGAAGCGCCGCATCAACTACTCCAACAGGCGCAGCGGTCGGAGCGGTCGCGGGATGACGGCCTCTACAACGTTAGCGGGCACAGGGACCGGAGGAACGACCCGCGTTGATGACTGGAGGAGAAGCGGGATCGACGACTTCAGAGGAGCAGTGACCTCGTTGACTGGAGGAGAAGCGGGATCGACGACCTCAGAGGAGCAGTGACCTCGTTGACTGGAGGAGAAGCGGGATCCACCACTCGAGAGGCGCAGTGACCTCGTGACCGGAGGGGTGCGGTGGCCTCTTCGACCGGCGGAACTGCAGTGTTGACGGCTCCAGGAGGTGCAGTGGGCTCGCTGACCGGAGGGAGAGCCGCAGAGGTCTCGTTGCGGGGGAGGAGTAGAGCCGACGCCTCCGGCTTCAGGGAGCGCAGTGGCTTGGTTGAGCGAGGGGGGAGAGGCGGAACTGACGACCTCAGAAGTCGCAGTCGCCTCGTTGTCCGGGTGGCGGTCAGTGTTGACGGGGGAGGAGTGGAGCTGACTCCTCCGGCTTGAGGGGGCGCAGCGGCTTGGTTGAGCGAGGAAGGAGCCGCGGACTCGGAGTCCTCTGGCACAGGAGATAGAGATGAACCTCTCTCCTCAGACCTCACTTGCGCCATGGCGCCTTCAATACCAGCCAACCGTTGTTTCATGATGTTGACCTTCCTCGAAATGTGCGAAAGGTCAACTTCTGCGATCGAGCGAAGTCCCTCCTTTTTCCAAGTCTTCAAGTTCTCCCGTGGAGAACTTGAACGCTGCTTCAAGGACGCTGTCAAGACCATTAGTTACATGCGCGTCGTCGCGAGTGCCCTACACACCAATTTTTCAGAGTAGGGGAGGAGCCGATTGCTCTCTAGGAAGCGTCCATGACAGCTGTACGCGCTGTAAGTATCGGACCCTGAATACACCTCGAAAGCACACACCTTGAGCGGACGTTGGTTGAGCGGACATTCTGGGTATTCAATGCTTTCAGAGAGTCGTTTCACGTCTGAGTGGGAGTGTAGACAAAGATGGGGCAGGAACGTCCATTTGGGGTCGTTACTATCCGTGAAAAGGTCCAAGGGCACGGCCGGCCGATGAGAGCATATGGAAGGGAGGAGACACGAGTGCGCGCAACACGCGTCCATTCATGAGGCGAACAAGACATCTTGACGATGGATGCGCGTCCGATGGCGGTCGTTGATACCAGCTGATACCAGGAGCCCGGAGGAGACATGCATGCTCGCGACACGCATGCAATCTTAAGCTAAGTAGACATCTTGACGATTGTATGCGCGTCCGATGGCTGTGGTTGATACGACCCATCTTGCTATCGACTGGTAAAAACGCTGTGGTAGGCCTTTAATGCTCTGTACAACGGAAATAGAAGAGAGATATACTGGCTGTGTACCTTGTGGCATGAGACGAATCCAAGTGGGTTGAACTTGGCCTTTCACTTCGACATAGATGATTCAGATAGGGCAGCCTGATGCCGTCGCGTCGCGGTTCATTTTACCACCACATGACCGTGTAGATTCTCATCAGTGATCTTCGCGAAGTTGATCCCTGTGTATCATTATGGACGGGCGCCAACTGCTCCGCGCTTGGGGTTAAAAAATAAAAAAGATCATATGGTAACAGACTTGAAAAAAATCATATGCCCAACCAGGCCCAACCCTGAGCATTGAGCGATTCTCGGGGTCAAGGCCACCGTTCCAGAACCCAGGTATTTGGGCCCCAAAACCCCCATCGAAACCATGTCCATGAGTGCGCGGTATGTATATGGGAACTCGATGCTATTCTTAATCTACTCCTGAAACTCATGGCCTCAGCCTCGTGCTCGTCTTCGGCTAATTTTGGCCTCCAGGCCGACACTCTCCTCGTTCGCTTGGCTTGAGATCCGTCCAGCACGCTAACCCCCGTTTCACTACTGCCATCGCTATCATACTCATCCTCTGACGAATCTAATGCCTCTGGGAATGGGTCATTTAAATCAGGATCATTCCAAAAGCCGCCAGACCAAAAGGACTGGTGGGGAGTGTGATGAGGTGGTGGTAAATAACGAACAGTAGATACACGTACTCGTCAACAGCAGATGAAGTCCCAGACCTTCCATCTATTCCAAAACCGCCACACCAAAAGGACTGTGTGGGGAGTGTGATGAGGTGGTGGTAAATAACGAACAGTAGATACACGTACTCGTCATCAGCAGATAAAGTACTGCGACCCTTCCCAGACCTTCCAGCTTGACTGGCTCTAACATGAAACGTATCAGGCAGGCACATATATCGAGAAAAAAAGGGAATACGCACTTGGCTACTGCAGACGTGTTGCTCTCCTGGGCGAAGATCTATCACCCAACGAGGGATAAGCTGGAACGTACCGATGGGCACGTAACGACGGCCAAGCGTGTGTCTCCCTGACGACTCTTGATGATACGAGTCTTCCTCTAAGCCTGCATCCCTTAGCTCCTTCCCCCGAGCCACAGTCTACACAGGATGCGGGAAAAATCAGGCTACAGTCCTTCTCGCAGTGCAGTGACTTACTCCTTATACTGCTCCGACATCTTCTTGGGCCTGCGGCCTACGTGGTCCCCCTGAGCTTTACGTTTTGCGCTGACCTACAGCACTATTCGCATTATTAGGAGTAGCTGCTGTGATACTTGGAAGACTTACACAGGGAGGAGAGGAGCTCTCGAGATGGCAAACCTGGGATGCATCTGCTGATGTGGGGTTGCTCATGGTATTGTCGATGGTGGTGTCGATGAAGAGTGTGCAAGGTCACGGGGGAGAATGCATGATAGATCAGATTCCGCCGGAGGTTGATGTGATCCGTCATGGCATATGCCGTTACGGAGCTTTGTTGCGCGCCTCTGCGATATTTGTGAGCGCCTCTTGACGTTCCCGCCCTATCACACACAGCCCTTTGTAGATTTCGAAGATATTATGTATCTCAGTGATTTAGACCAGCAAAAACTATACTCAGATAATTCTCCAGTAAGCCTCGCGCCATCCTCTAGCGATAGCGAGTACATTAGGCAGTGAGTACGTGCGTGAAGCGACGTACAAAGTACTTTCATCTCTTGACACCTTCCACGCCACTATAAATTCAGTGAGACTCGCAGGGTAGTCTAAAGCTAGGCTCACACCTTCCTTTTGTGACAGCAGGGACATCAGGCAGCCAGTGCGCGCCCCTTGTGCGCGAAGTACAATGTGCGTTCATATGCGACGTACGAGCACTCATTTTCCGCCAGTATTCTACAGTTCAGTAAGATTGATCTGCAAGAAGTTTAACGAGCAGTGTCTGACAGTGAAAGGGTGCGTACCTCATTCTACTGTTGCTAAATCCGAGCTGGCAAGGTGCGACTTGACGCCCTTCCTTTGTCACTTGGTTTAGTATGATATATGTTTATATATGTCTAGATTTTTCATAGCATGACTGTGTGCTATTCATTTATATTCTACGTACATACTTTTACTTTAAATGTATTGAGCGAGCCTGGAGAGCATGAACAGTCTGATGGTGGAGTAAACGTGAGACGAAACGCGCAAGTCAGACGCGGAACTGTGAATCCTTACCGGTTTCGACTTTAGCAACAACCATCAAGCCACCCCACCCCCACTCGAGTACGGGTCGTCCAGACTGCGCACTCACTACAGCTGGTATAGTAAATTCTAGTATAGCTGAAATGGGGCGCCCTGTTCTCTATAAAACGGAGGAGGAGAAAAGGCCGCTGCATGCGAACGAAGCAGGAAGTACTATGAACGGTTAGGGCCCGGCATCCTTGTACCACTTACGCCGTCCAACTGACTTTATTGCAGATTCCGGGAGAACATCTCCATTTCCAGGAAGCAGAAATATGCAGCCAAAAGGCGTAACGATCCTTCGAAGCATGAGAAAGTAAAAGTTGTTAAATCTGACGAGGAGCGCAAGTACGACAATCGTCAGAAAAGCAATCGGTCATATCAGCGGTGCGTACTTCATTGATTGTATACATGGATGCGCTCTCAAAATGGGTGTACATTTCTAGAAGGAAATCTGCCCCAAAGAATGAAGGCAGTAGTAGCAAACAATCGAAACCGGCGAGTGATTTAAGGTGTGTTAAACGAGCGACAAATGCCATTCCATACCTCATAGGAACTGTGTTTCTTAGCACTGCAGTGGTTAGCCGCCGGCCTCCGAGGGACATCTGGGAAGGGCATACCAAATTTCTCCTCACATCCTACAAGGACATGCTGGAAAATAGGTCGCTTCGCGAGTTCCTGGAGGATATTTCAGCTCGGTACATCGAGAGTGGTGTGGTCGAGGACCTTGTATTGGTCTTGCCGCGCCTAATCCGGCTTCGAGAAGGTGTTACGCCCATGAGCAAGATATCTCATTGGAGGTGGGAGCAGCAGCTCAACTTGGTGAGCTCGAAGCGCTGGGTGCCAAAATAGACCAAGCTGTGGAGATGATTCAGGACTTGGAGGACATGGCCAGGTTCCGTGGCACGACGAATTTATGATTGTATAGCGAGGGTGACCTGTACTATCAGAGATCACATTTGTTAGATTGAATGGCATGCAAGTTGACATCCAAGGGATGTTATACTCCTTCTCTTTCTGTTGAACTCCGTTCGAGCTACCAGGAAGGTATTAACTGACGTCGAGCGTGACTTTATCAATACGATACTTATGTGATTATAGACAGTAACTCAAATATCGAATGAAGGGCAAAGGATAAAAGATATCATTCGATGGTGACAGGAAAAGGTATTGAGGTAATGGAGGGTGGCTACAGGGGTTCTTCAGTTTCAGAGAACTCCTCTTCGTCATCCTCCTCCGGCTCGTCCTCGGGCGGGTACAGTTCGTCTCCTCCGTGATGACAGTCAACGATTCCAGCCTTCTTTCCAGCTCCTCCAACCTCTCGTTCGCCAGTGCCAGCTTTTGCTCCGTGGCAGCTGTCTTGGCTTCAGCGGCCTCCGCTCGAGCCTTGTTCTCAACGCCTCAACGATAGATTCAACCTTGGCCTTACGGTCAGCGCGGACTAGACTGGTCATTGTCATGCTAACATCCTTATGAAAGGACGCGAGCGCAGCCGGAGCTTCAGCACGGAGCTTTGGGGACGAATAATGCGTGAAGGGAGTCCGAGCAGATGGATGCTGCACGGCAACATACATCCAGCAACCTGATCGAATGGAGATGCTCTCGCACTAGGTTCCTTATTAGCTCATGAAATTAGGGGTGCAATGATAGGAACGGTACGAACGCGGGACATGAGGTCATGGACCCAACCGGAATAACACTTCGTCGCGCGGGCGTTATCCACAATTTCCGGGAGCAATGGGCGCTTACGGGCCAAACCTAAAGACAGGGATGAAACAGGTCAGCACGATCGACAGAAAAAAAGAAGGGGACGCACGCCAGTTCCGGGCACCGCGACCCACTCCCTCAATCCAGTCGAAGATTGGCTTCGCACCGGATGCATAGGCCCGTTTCTTGGAGGCGGGTGCGGGGGAACTGTTCATCGAATCCTCGCGGGGCGCTTTTGCCCATGCTGGGACACAGAGTCCACATGGTCGTCAACGAGAGGCGTGGGACTAGTCGTTACAGAGGGTGCGGGCTGTGATGTTACATCAGAGGTTTCAAGTTCGCCATCCGGGAGTGGGACTGCGCCGGCGGGCTCTGGCACAGCACATGCGGAGGGCATGAGCCCAGCCTGTGTCGCAGGACGGGGGCTGTAATATCCTGTGTCGCAGGGACGGGGGCTGGAATATCGTCGTCCAGAAGGGAGAGATCGACGTTGTAGGCGTTACTCTGGGCCGTCAGAGGCGCACCACCGACGGTTGAAGGAGACTGGTCAGTTCCGGCAGGCGGTGCAGTAGCAGACGGAGGCGCGGGTCCCGCAAGCCCATAGGAGGCGGGGTTGAAGAGCCAGGGGTGCGACATTGGGGTATCTGATTGGGATGTTAGAATGTGCACGCCGTCCGCGATTCGCGAAGGAAGAGCAACTTACACCCGGGAGGGAACTGATACACCGGAGCACTTGGAGTTCCAGGGGGGTAGCTCTGAACTCCAGCAGGAGTTGCTGAGGGTGGGTTGAAGTTGAAGGCGTACGGGTTCACTGAGAGAGGTTTGATGGATCAGCAAAGGACAACGAGAACAACCTAATTCTAACTTACTTTGTCCAAATTGAAATTGAGGGTACATCGGCACTACGAGGGAAGGTATAAATTGATGATGAGATATTTAATGTGCACGGGCGCACCTTGTTGAGCTGCGAGTGCTGGACCTTGTTGGACAGCGAGTGTTGGATCGATGACTGGGTTCTGACCAGCGGGGGGAGGCTATTGATAGCCTTTAGAGAGATATCCCGTACGCGAATGCAAAACGTACACCTGCTTGAGCCTTGCGGCTGTGAGCACACTCAGTCAGGAGTGGGCTACCATCACATCGACGGCAGTGAAGCTTTTTGGCGGGCTTCGGCTCTTTGGTTGGTTGTCGACGTTTGGAAGGAGCCATGATGATGTTGAGTTGTCGTTGGCTAACGGTGCCAGGCTATATGGAGAGGGATGGGGTTCGAGCGAAAACAGCGGGTGCCCATGAGACGACCCTGGAACGATCCCACATGACTCCTGCCTTCTCCCTTGTATCATCGTTCCCCATGTGAGCCCATGTGAGCCCATGCGCCTTGATAAGATTGGATTGAGGCCCGCGCCGGGTGCTGAATTGGAAATGACGCGCTAAGCACGACCAAAGCACGACGGTGAGCCCATGCGCCTTGATGAGACTGGATTAAGACCCCCACTTGGAGACGATGGGTGCCGAATTGCAAATAACTTGCCTAAGCCAGCCGGTGACCCATGTGCCTCGCATGGGAGCGGATTAAGGCCCCAAATATGTATTTGGATCGATGGGTGCTGAGCGCTGAATCGGAAACAAGGCTCATAAACCACACGACACTTTTACCCCCACCCCAAGGCATTGCTTTCTAGCTCACCAATATGGCCACGAGAAAGAAACGAAGGCGTAAAGATGAAGATGACCTTGACGATGAGGCTCAGCATTCGTTCCCTAGTGAGCTCCTGGAGGCCGTGGCGGAAACTTCTTACTGGACATCCCCAACGAAACCTCAGCGAATTTTCGAAGAGGCAAAGAGCCCTAGAAAGCGCGTTGTAAAGAAGGTTCTTGCTCAATCATCGCAGACCGCTGGGGCTTTCAAAGAGGATGATGAGGGTGCTTGGACACAAGAGGTGCCGTCAAGTCAAGCTACGGGCGCCAGTGGCATCGAGGACGGTGGGACAATATCGGACGTTGTGCCCGACCAAGCGCCGGACGACGGTGATTTCGGCTCTTGGGTCGGCTCGGAAGTAATTGATCCAGACCTTGGGTGGATCGGCGAAGACGACGACTTCGAAGACTATGTTGACGCCGTAACCTCACATGTCGCGGGGTATAGCCACCTTCATACCTCTCTATTCGTTGTTCAGGGATGGGATTCTAACAAGAGGCAGACCACGGTAAGTGTCGTATCTGATTTAGTTTGCTTTAATACTTGACATTGACTCCACCTAAGGATGCGTGGTATCATATGCGATTCCAAACCTCCGATGTAGGACAGCTCGACACCGGGTGCACCTGCCCTAAAGCTCTTAACCGCAACCTCTGTGTGCACAGGCGGTACTTTCAGGACTATGAGGTCGAGAGTATCATTCTCGAGAAGAATGCCGAAGGAACCGAGGACAGGGATGTTGCAGGTGATAAGGATAGGACAGGTAAGCTACTTAACTTACCTCTTCAGTAATGAAATAGCATTGTAACGATGGACTCATCACCCCCGGCAGCGACGCTCTTCTCCCGCCGCATCCTAGGACGCCATCGTTTGGAAAGCTTGTACTCCGTTCAGTCGATGTCGTCCTCCGAGCTCAAAGGCCGAGCGATCGTCAGTAATATCCTTTCCCGTTCGGAATCGACCTGGAAATGCTCCAAGGACACGGGACTTCTATCATGCTATCATATAAACAAGGCCAGAGAGCGGTACCCAGACGTCCCAGAAGATGAAATCGAAGATTTGGAGGACTTTGTAGACTCAAGCCTCGACTCACTCTCTATAGGCGAACTTGGTCAGTTCCTGTGATCTGAACTATCTTGTGGGATGACGCTGATCTATCCTCAGCTCGCGGACCCGGTACCACAGTATCCTATCTGCCAATACATCCACCGTTCTGGGCGCGAATCCCGTCCGACCCCAAGCTCTATTCCGATCCCCCTCCTGCCCGGACACCCCCAGATGGCCCATTCCCTCTTCAAGCCGATTCCTCCTGCAACTGTGGAACAACGCGGACCTTCTTCAATAGGGATGGGCTGAAAAAAACGAAGCGTTGCAAGTTGTACACCCTGCTAACGGTTCATGACGTCGAGATTGAGGTTCAAGTCTGCCCCGTTTGTCCTTCCGTCCGGCGAAAGCGAATCGGCCCTGATCTGCGCGCACATGGCATATTCAATTTCAACAATTCTGCCCTTGTCTCCCACGAGCTACTTGACGAATACACCAGCTGCTTTACCTCCTCAGAGACGCCCTTTACCGCCTGGTATACGCAATTGTCAAGACGCTATCTCCTTTCTGGAAAAGAGTTCATGGGCGACGACCTCTTTCGCGCCGTATGGTTCGCATACGTCTCCCTCCAGAAGTTCGACAACGACATGTCCTGTACGGTCTGCGGACCATCACCCGAGACGGTCATCTGGGATGGAATCACCTTAGCCTTTGGCCGGAAGCATCTCAGTGGTTCACTTCGCCCACCAACGTTTACGATGCCAGATTCCGTTCGGCGCCCTAACGTAAAGTACAAACCAAAGCAGCAACTCTTGCCCCTGGCGACATTACGACGGCGTTTCCGAGCCACGATGGAGCGGCCCACGCATCCCGACCGCATCGAGGATGGGGAAGAAGAAGGCGGTGTTGATGGCGCAAAATCTCCTTCGAAGAAATCGCGAGCCAAACCCAAGGCGAAGAAGGGTGGTACTGCGTCAAACCCCGACACTCCGTCGAAGCGGGCACAGGCCATCCCCGAGACATCCACCCCTTCGCTATCTCCCATGAAACCGCAGGCTAACTCCGCGGCGATCTCGCTATCAACTGTGGCGGTCTCTACTGAAGCAACTGGTGCAACAGAAGGCACTCTCGAAGACGCAGGACCGACACCACTTCCCGCCACCAATCCAAATGAGAACCTCCGACGTCGACAGGCTTTGTTAGTGGAAGACTACTTGGAGAAGGTGGACTCGGTGACTGAAGACATGAGAAAGGAATGTCCCGCCTTAGCGCAGCTATATACGATGCATTACGGCCGTGCAGCCTTTTGGTCAGGGCACAAACCTCCTGCCGTCATAAAGAACTTGTTCCGACAGGTACGCCCATTCTCTGGTCATGTGGACCCTGCTTACGACAACATAGATCGCCGCCGAGGAATCTGTGCTACAACTCGTCAACTACACGGCACTGCTCAAGCTTAGGGAGTTTGTGGCGAAGCCAGACGTTAACGTGGCCTATAAGCTGAGGCCCATACCTTCCCTGAACAAGGTTATAAATCACAGCGACGTAGATCTTGCTGATCTCTTGGGAGTGATGACCTGGATTGAAAAGAAGGCGCGTGCTACTCTCAAAGCACTGATCGTTGAACCGCCGCTGCCACCGCCCAACATACATATCCTCCCGAATGATCATCTGGATTGGATAACGGTACATCCTCTTTTGCCCTCGCCCCCATTCACCTCTAACTGACTAAATTTCGACAGACTGGTTGCTTTTATAGCATGCCCATAATACGGCATCGCCCGCTTTATCCGTCACTGAAAGAGAACCAAGAAGAACAGGCATCAGGCCAGCAACGTGGGGATCGATGCGGGAAGTATTACTCTCAATATGGAGAACGACGATTAACTGGGGGTATCATGGTATGCTGGTGTTCGCACAGCATTTGTTACGGGTTCCATTGTATCCCCAAAGCCGAAGGTCGTGACGATGTCTTCTCAGCAATGGTGACTCGATGGCCGA
The DNA here is from genome assembly GCA_013368325.1 of Ephemerocybe angulata. Taxonomy (NCBI): domain Eukaryota; kingdom Fungi; phylum Basidiomycota; class Agaricomycetes; order Agaricales; family Psathyrellaceae; genus Ephemerocybe; species Ephemerocybe angulata. The sequence continues at coordinate 525,422 of JAACJK010000009.1, read as the reverse complement.
CAGCTCCCAAAATCGTCATCTACGACTTTGCATGCGCCTTGGGTCCCTACTGCTTGCTGCGCGAGCCTATGTTTTTTGCAAATACCCTCTTTGCCATTGACATCTTTCATGCCACAGGTCACAGCAAATGTAGCCCTGCAGCATTCCTATCCGAGTATATGAATGTGGACACCAAGCTCGAATACATCAATTCGAGCGCGGCCGAATGCGGCAATGGAGCACTTAGGAGGATTCGAAAATCGGTCAGCTATATGGGACAGAAGAGGGCTATTATATATACAAAGGTCTTCCTTTCTGTATGGAATAGGCTGAAGATCTTGAAAATAGACTAGCATTTATGGTGGCTTAACTGCCCTATCAATTTGTGAGGCCAGTAGTTATGTTTACAGAAGCAGTGATCTGACGATCCACGGAGGTGAACGAACGCAAGCTCAATACTCAGGGACCTATGTCTCCAGAGGCATAGAAGGGCTGATGTTCGATTGGGGAGGAGGTACAAATGAGAAACTGGAGTGTCCAATGTCAGCAGAAGCATTGCTGATGGGAGGATTGAGGACGCACCCTCCGTTGGTTGTAGAGACATCGGCTTCGCGCTGAGAATCGACGGAGCCCGATGGCTACCTACCTAGGTCAGTTGCACACTTTTGGAAGGCCATGCAATGTTGTTGGATTTGCTGTGAGTGTAACTTCGTTGGTGCAAGATTGATCACGCCCCAATGGCATCCTTCGGTCGTCCTGCAGAGCTTCTTCCCAACAACATTCCATTTGCCGTCACGGATGGGCTTGTTAAACTATGAGGGAAACTACCACGGTCTCGCACAGATAAGACACCGTACCATTGGTGGAGAACCGCGAAACTCGATTAGCGGGGGTTGCATCTAAGTGGTGTCAACGTCCATCGGTTGACCTGCATCCCAGCCGATATCAAGGACTCCGACGCTTGATAGGTCTCAGGGTCGAAAACCTAACCATCTCGCGAGCTGCCACCTCCGGCAGCGCTTTCTTAAAAAGTTGGTTGGATTCGATGTTGTGGAGGAGACACAAATGAAAAACTGGAGTGTCCAATGTCAGCAGAAGCATCGGCGATGGGAGGATGGAGAACGCACCCTCCGTTGGTTGTAGAGACATCGCAGGCCCGATAGATGCCGCCCTATGTCTACTGAAGCAGTGTAAGGGCGTCACGCGCTTATGGAGGGAATGCAGCCCGGAAAATGAGCGTCCATTGTCAGGAGAGGCATCGGTGATGGGAGAATCGAGAACGCACCTTCCGTTGGTTGTAGAGACATCGCAGGCCCGATAGACGGCGCCCTATGTCTACTGAAGCGCTGTAAATGCGTCGCGCGCTTATGGAGGGAATGCAGCCCAGAAAATGAGCGTCCATTGTCAGGAGAAGCATCGGTGATAGGAGGATCGAGAACGCACCTTCCGTTGGTTGTAGAGACATCGCAGGACCGATAGACGGCGCCCTATGTCTACTGAAGCGCTGTAAAGGCGTCGCGCGCTTATGGAGGGAATGCAGCCCGGGTAATGCGCGTCCAATGTTGGCAGAAACATTGCTGATAGGAGGATCCAGAACGCACCCTCCGTTGGTTGTGGAAACATCGGGGCTTCGCGTGGTTGTGGAGGAAATGCAGCAGCGAAACCGCCGCCCAATGTCAGCAGATGCATTGCTGAAGCGAGGATGGAGAACGCACCGACCATTGGTTGTAGAGACATCGCAGGCTCGATAGACGGCGCCCTATATCTACTGAAGCAGCGTAAGGGTGTCGCGCGCTTATGGAGGGAATGCAGCCCGGATAATGAGCGTCCAATGTCGGCAGAAACATCGGTGATGGGAGGATCGAGGACGCGCCTTCCGTTGGTTGTAGAGACATCGCAGGCCCGATAGACGGCGCCCTTAGCGCCGTTGCTTGTAGAAACACTGCGGAGGTGGTCCGTATCGTGGACCGTATCACCTGGATAACCGGGAGCTCAATCCAGCATGCCATGTCTACACATGCAGCTATGTCTACAGATGCACCGAACTTTGGATGAGTGTTTAAGGAAGTATTCGAGGTGTCCACGGTCACCGGAAGCTTTGCTGAGGGATGGATGGGAGCGCACTCATCTCATCGTGAAGTACTGCTGGGATGGGATTCTAGACGGAAAGGACCCAGTGGGATACACCTACAGACCATTTGACAGTATGGTACGCGATTGAGCCAAGCATTGGCCCACCTGCGACAGGATATAGCAGAAAGGGCAAAGGCCAAGGTATGGCCTATTGAGCGGGCATAGCCAAAAAGGGTGCAGGCATCACTTTTTACATCTTACATAATCATCCTCGCCGGTGAGGATGACCATCATCCTTCCCGGTTAGGTGCGTGTGGACCATCATCCGGTTTGTCGGTTATCTGATCAGGGCACAGGCGTGGCAATATATCATTGATGCCCCTATTAGCTTCCCATATCCCCATCATCCACTGTCACGGCCATTGGGAGTTGAACCGAATCTGAAGAGCCAGTCAAATGGGCAAACAGTATAAATTGTCTTTAATGTCCCACTACCGAAGCTTAAAGTAAAGGTAGCTTATGCAGGAATGAGATTGGACCATTTAAATTCCTTCAAGTTGCCATTCAGTTTCCATGTCCAGCAACCTTTCGAAAAGGATGCCAGTTCTGACCATGTAAAGTCTTCGTAAAACGGTATCCCAATAACCACTAGACGTCTAGACCCTGCCAGACTCAAAAGCATCCTTAAGCGCCCTCGCAGCGTCCGAAACAAGCTTCTTCCCAATATCAAGCACTCTAAACCCGCAAAATCAGTACCCCTTCACCCAAACAAACTCAGACCCACTCACCCATCCATAGCCATAATCGGATGCGGCGCACCCTTATACACCTCCGCCTCCACTTTTACCCCCGCCTCCCTCAACCTCTCCACATACTCCAACCCCTCCTCACACAAGATATCCAGCTCACACACAGCCACGAACGCCGGAGGCACGCCCTCCAGCTGCTCTTTGGTAGCGAATATGGGCGAGGCGTCCCACTTGACCCAGTCGTCCGGGTTGGGGAGGTAGTTCGCCTTGAACCATTCCATGCGCGCCGGGGAGAGCCAGGGTGTGAGCGCGTTGGAGGCCCAGCGGTTGGAGGTGGACGCGGTGTTGTCTGTTACAGGGACGATGAGGAGTTGGAATACGAGGGGGATGGGTGGGTTTAGGTATTTCGCTTTGATGGCGAGGATGGTGGCGAGGTTGCCGCCACTTCCAAGTTGCGAAGATATGTATAAGTACAGGCCGTTAGGTTGGAAGAAATTGGAAAGCGCACCTCGACGATCCGCCTACTGCGATCCTATCGGGATTGATGTTCAATGCATCTTTGCCTTCCTTGTATACCCAGACCAAAGAGTCGACCGCGTCCTCGACAGCAGCAGGATACGGATTCTCAGGGGCCAAGCGGTAATCGACAGAAACGACGACACAGCCAGCTCCTATATAAGAAACCTCTGCATCAGTCCCAAGCTGGTAGTACTTTACATATGTCGGTACTCACGAACAGCCATATTCGTAGAAAAAGACGCCTCGCTGCTTATATTCCCAAGCGTCCACCCACCTCCATGAAAGAAGATAAAAACGGGCCACCCGCCCTCCGGAACCTCCCCATGCGGCGTATACGTCCTCACCCTCGTCTTCCCCACCGCAAAGTCCTTCACCTTCCACACCGGCAGCGCATCCGAGCCCCCGGGCACAGCAGGTGCATTCCGGATTGCCGGATCCCAGGGCAAGGTGTGGGGAGGCACCAAGTGCGTTAGGTGCGCGTTGTGGAATGCGAGGTATTGGGGGTCTAACTTTGAGATGAATGAAGGGTGGATGGGCTGGGTTGGTTCGTCGCTGTTGCTCCCGGACATGTTGGGCGGGAACTGTGGGGATGAGAAGCTCGGGAAAGTCGCCCTCTTGATAACAAGACCTTGGAAGAAGCTGACTAAGGAAGAGAAGCAAAATAGATATACGAATTCATGGTATAGCTGCACAGGGGTCGAAATGGAGAATAGAGGAGAAGTGTGTGTAGCTGAGCAGGTGATCAGTTGCTATTGATGGGAGAGAGAGAACATGAGGAACACACCACAATTAAGCATAAGCAGCCGGTCGCATATCATAGATCATAGAACTAAAAACAACCCAAACGCTCCTTCCACGTCTTTTTGGTCTTCACCTCGGCAAGCCCGGAAGTCTGAGCCGTCTCCTTCGCCACACCTCCGGCCCGCTTACCCCGTCTAGCCTTCCACGCACCCAACAATCCCCCTTTCTTCTTCGGCCCACCACTTTTCTCAATGCTATCAGGCTCCTCATACAACGCCCCCTGTGTCGTATACTCCGTCCTCCACATCATAAGCCCCACCACGCGATACCTCTTTGCCGAGGCATCCTGCCCCGGATTCAACGCAAGTTCGGCCTGCGACTCCGTCGGTGGGACCAACTGTCTCTCGAGGACCTCGTACTCCTCCCCATCGCCTTGAATGACTACCATCTGTGGGGGCCCGCTGTTGCTGTTGCTGTGTGATAGGAGGTGTTCGTCACTGCCCCTGTGCGTCTTCACTACGACCGTCGTGCCATCCCATGCACGCGCCGAGGAGATTAAGAGGTCGTGATACGCTATGTGCAGAGTTGCGATCTGAAGGGTGCCATGAAGCAAAGCATCAGGAACGAGTCGTCGAACTAGTACCCGGTCATGGAAAGGTTAAATACGCACGACGTCATAGTAGGCCTGCCACCCCTCTTTCGCCTCCTCCCACCAAGCATACGCTCTCCCGAGTGCCTGCGGGTCGCGATTTTCCGAGAGCGGGCACAGCGTCGAGTGGTCTCCCTTCTCCAGATCCTCGATAACCCATTGCCACCACAAAACCGTGTCTTTGACTCTACGCCCGAAATCCGATTCGAGCAGGGTAAGGCTTGCTACGATATCTAGCCCGACATCTTTGAGGTGTTTCCGAACTGTCGGGGCTGCATAGAAAAAGGGTTGAGTTTAAGTCAAAAGGTAGAACGCCGATGAATGGACGGTGATGACGCACGTTGTCCAGGACCTGAAGGAACGAGAACCGGAATAGCATGATCCTTCGTCTGAGCCGCAATCTAGCATCACGACAAGCATTAATAAAAAGGTTATACAAAGCCGTATACATGAAAGACAAACCTTATAAGCCTCCTGCCTAACCTCCTTAAAACACTCTTCAGTCTTCCGCGCCAACTCCAACCCCTGATGCGCAAAGTGCAAGAGGAAATGATGCCCACTCGTTCCGTGCCGGTGGTGGTCGTCCACAGGCGCAGGCATACCGCGATCGTCAGACTCGTCAGGGTCGATGTCGACTTCCCAGCCGTCCTCGGTGTTCCGTTTACCATTGCCACGTTCGATTGAGCCTGTATTGTCGTCTACGTCTAACCCCAAGAGTCGTCCTGGGGTAGCGACAGCCTGCTTCGCCTGCACCGGCGCCAGAGCCGCCTTCTCCGCCGCCTTCGAGCTAGTCGAGCCTCTGACGCTCTCGTCGCACAGAACCATACCCTCGCGACACATCTTGAACGCCACCTGCGCAGCATGGATATGCGCGTCGATGGTGCTCACAATTTTAGTCACCCGCGCCTTGATTTTGCCCACAAGTTTCGTCTGGGCTGGCGCGGAGAGGACTATAACACGCGGGGTGCCACTTGTACCTGTGCTTGGAGTTGTAGTGTCGTTGGGACTGGGCGAGTCGATGAGAGGGAGGCCGGTGACGCTGGCGCTGGGCGAGGCGGCTGGGGAGCTGAACGTGGATGAGGCTAGAGGGTTGGAGTTGCTTTGTAGAATTAGAACAAAGGGCGAAGAGAACGGTTAGGTTTGGGTTGGATGGGTTTATAGAGGGGTGGTGAGGCTTACCTTCGGTCTAGGGAAGCTTCTTGCATGTAACAGAAGGGTGCTAGTCGGTCTAGCACTTTCCTTGTAATTTTCGCAAGGCCGATATGGTCGACTTGGGAAGATGGAGGGGTAGGAAACGCTATTGACGTTTGTGTTGCCATGTCGGGGTGTGTGACTGGGGTTGTGAAATCTGGAGTATGCGAAGGACGAAGATCAGTTCATATATACTTAAGCAAATAACTCGAACTCTTCACAAACGACGCAGTGGTGAAGCAGCGGAATGAAGCACGGTCACCACGAGTGGAACCTGGAATAATCCCTGCCATCGACCCTCGAGTCTCGCACGAGGCACGAGCTAAAACGAGTAGATACCCGAAATGAAGAGACGTCGAGGCGTTGAAACTCGTGGATAAGTATCCAGAACATGATGAAATGAAGGAATGCTACGTGGGGCCTCTGTAACTTGTTGCCACAAAGCCTTCTTGTGTCGACATTCACGCTGAAGCAGATGCTTGACTGCCGGTGGCTGGGCAACGTGGTCCCCAAACCCAAGTGAACTTCGCAACGAAAAGGCTGGATGGCTTCTAGGTCTGCAAAGTCGGTCTATATGGGTAGTAGTATGTCATTAAGCTAGCCATGTATGTTCTTCATGCTTTGACATCCTTGTCCTTGTTCCTGTACTCCTTCGACCACTATAAAGCCGTTAGAAAAAGCCGTGCATTGGTGAGATTTGGGAGCGACTTACCAGCATGGACGGTATCCATCGGTCAGGCTGGGTGTGGAAAGTCTTGGAAAGAAAGAAAGCGTAAACGTTCACCCAGGATATACCGGTCAGAGACTGGTACGCACCTCATGGTCCGAGCTGTAGTTCCACGTAGCATAGATGATAGCGGCAATTCCGGCGGAAGCGAAAGCCGTGTTAGCAGCCCAGTTCGACGGGCGCACCCACCAGCCACCTATTCAAAAACCATTATTCAACAGCCAAGACATAAGCCCAGAGCCCAGCAGGGTCCTAACGCAGTTGGGAAAAAACGAACCAGCTGGGGACCATACGTATTTAGGATAAGGATATCTTGCTCCGCCGCCCTGAATACCGTTTAACTTCAGTATATTGAATGCAATGGGCTTCTCACCATTGTTAGTGACCGTCGAGTCCGCTGAGATTAATGGTCGTGGTGGTTGTAGCGAAACTTGGTTACCGCCGCCAAACCGGGTCCATACGCAACCCTAACCCCAAGGCGCCAGCCCTAACCCCATGCACGACCCTCTCGGTCCAGCGCTTACCATGTGTTTCTCCCTTCTGCCACCATCATAGCCGGGAACTGGTCTTTCCGTTACCCTCAATACCTGGTCGAGTTCGCCAGCACACGACGGCGACGAGCTCAGGATACGAGATTTGCTGGCAGTCGACACCGACAACGTCCAATGGGTTTCTCAATTATACCGTCTCCGAAGACGGTCATGAAGACGGCTGGGTTCTTCGGCGGTCTCTACATGGCCAACAACTTCATCCAGGGGCGTTTAGAGGAAGTAAAACAGAAGATGGAGATAGAAACCTGTACGCCATGTTCTCGGTACTCTTAATTATGAACTGCTTTACATCTAGTCCGGCCTGGATATCAGAGAGAACTGTAAACCACTGGGAGACTGCAAAGTTGTAGCGCGGCTTAGAAGATGCGCGCCCCAGGCCCCATTAGGGCCATGTTCAGAAGTTCAAACGAATTTCGAACATGTGTTCCGAACATCCGAGGCTTGGAGGGCCTTTTGAACAGAGGTTTTTAACAGGTTCGGAACATTTTGTTCTGAACCTGTTCAGAATGTTAGAAACATGATTTTAACGGTGTTCAAAACCGCTTTGGCGTTCATAACTTCGGCAGCACTTTGGAGAAAGTACTGGCATCATCATGCATGCGAGCCGAGTGTCCAGTTGCACATATTAAGGGGAGGAGGATGACTCGATGGAGACCGTATATGTGAGAACATGTTCAGTGAAGTCACTCGACACAAGGAGGGCTTGCCGTTGTTTCTAACATCGCCCTTTTGGCCCTCCAGAGAGGGTCGGTTATTAACACGTTAATAACTATGTTAATAACCCGATTTCGAACATCTGTTAGAAACTCCGCTCATAAGTACGTGGGGCGGCCCCATGTACTTATGAGCGGACTGTGATCGCGTCTGCCATGTATGGATGGCCCTCAGCCATGGGGAACCGGATCAAATGCCCGCCACTGAACCATTCTTCTTTCTCAACCACCACTATCATGTCTACCGAACTCAAGAGACAACACTGGACTAGATTTATGGACTTCTACGGTGATCTTCCCAACGAATTCCTTCCTTGGATGCTCTTGCAAGCAAGCGACGGGAGTACACCATGGGCACCGTACTTTGATGGCATCACTAACCTCCCGGGCCCTTTCTTTTGTAAGCGAAAATTGCCCTGGTGGGGTGACTGCAAAGCCAGTGCAGCCCACCTGTAGCCACCTGGTTGGCACTTTTGCATTTGATACCGGCGATTTCCGAGTGCCCTGATCTCGGGATTTTCCGAATCTAATTGTGTAGTAGCCCCTGGACTCTGGGCCCTGTTTCTTATCGCACTGTCGTATCATACCACCATGAGCACCTCTAAGCACGCCAATGACCCGATGCGCAAGCGTATCAACCAACGCACGGAGCGGGGGATGGGGTCCCTTTACGCTAGCCCTAAAAAGAGCCGAGCGACGCGGGGCAACATTGTTGCACCGAAAAATATGGCATCCGCGTGGAAACAGAATCAATTGCACGAGCAATTGGACGAACTCATGGCCCCGGAATCCGACAACGAATCGAGCGACTCGTTCATGGATGTCGACGAAGATCCAGATATGGGCTCGGGGATTGGTGATTTCGTTGATCCTATCCCAGATCCTTCACCATCGGGAACGTCCACACCCTCTGCATTCCCAGCTGCAGGTCGAGTCTATGTGCCAGAGCCCGCTCCCCCCTCGGATATAACTGCTGAGAGCGCCCTGGCTGAAAAAAGGAAGCAAAAGGCACCTACGGAGGAGGCCAAGAGCCTGTATAATCGATGGGAGGATTTACTTCCTCAAATTGAAGACCCATACCTTCGATACATGGAGACCTGGGTTGGGAAGATTTCTCTGCCTGTACTACCTCCATCTGTGAGAGTTTGTAGTGCCGAGTGCAAGGAGATACACAAGACATCGACGCTTCTCTGTCTCTATTCTCACCGTTCGTATCCCTTTTAAACGTTTGTTGCCAGAAATCCTGATACTGAAAGCTTTCTCAAAGATTATCAATATGTAACGTTTGAATGGTGCAGCTCCTCCCCGCTGGCCATATGCCTGATCCGTAATGGCCTGTTCCCAACTGCCCCCACAAAACCTAGCATTTCAATCTCCATTGAACTGCTTGCATTCTACAAGGCGCTCTTTGAGCATGCGTGCGATGCCACCACAGCTCTAGCGCATGCCCTGAATACTCACTACACAAGGCGCGGCTTCGTACTGGTTGACAAAAAGGTAAATTTGGTGCTTATCCCACCCAACCGGTCAATCTAACACTAATCAGGGAAGCCTGGTCGGCGAGCCTTTCAGAAGGGGGCTTGGGAATGCGTTTCAGTGGTATGATTGCCTTCTTCACAAAATAGAACAGAGAGTGGAAACAGCTGTCCGATCGGCTGCCAACCTGTGGAATCCACCTGCATCGGACAGTGGCGGACTTGGGGGAGCGGACAGCGGTGGGAAGGACGCGGACAGCGGCGGGAAGGACACCGCCGGAATGTGCTCCGATGACGCGGACGGGAACGGGGCGGAAGGAAGTCCCGCGGAAAGCGACGGGATGGAAAACAAGCCAAAGAAAAGTCGTAAGGGAAAGCGGAAGAAAGCCAAGCCGGTGGAAGACGCAGCTCCTTACCCTGCCGCGACTTTGAAGGAGTGCGCGGAGATTCTGCAGTCCCGATGCCCTGCGTGTTTTGGAGGAAACTCTTTTGGGAAGCCTTTCAAAAGGTACGCTAGCCCGTTTCTTTCTCGCCTTGCTCCTCCCGTTCACGCAAATACAGCGGAGGAGATATAGTTGTCGCTGTGGATGGATGTTTCAACCACCGCCATGTCGCCTCCCAAGGGAATGGTCCTGCCTTTTATGACCCCCTTTACTTCTTGACCAAACAATACGTTGACGGAGTCGGCAAGAAAATTGACGTCGACCGCTCGCGCCCGCCAAGAGCCCGAAAGAATGGATCTAAAATGGCGCCCGACCACGTCGTAGACGTTTGTGAGGCCTCCCACGAAGCTGGAAGTGGTTCAAACGTCAAGACAGCGTTGGATCGATTCGATGACGGGGGAATCATGGGCTTAGTCTGCAGGCATGATATTCCCCTGATCATGGCCAACATTGACACCCCTGGAGAGCAACAGAAGTACGCTGTGTCTATGATACTCCACCTATTCTCCCTTATTCCGAAGAACGCCACTGTGACTGTACTGTATGACGTGGGGTGTGTCCTCGACCGAAGCCGGAACCGGGTGCGTTCCCCTCCATTGTTCGTGTTTTCCTATCATCTCACACGCGGGCAGTACGATATCTTTCCGGACGCGATATCAATCAGGCTAGCGTTTGCTATCAGTGCTATGCATGCATATGCGCACGAATTTGCTTGTCAGATCATCAACAATCCAAGGTATCGGGTAGGTTTAGGGCTTTCCGATGGGGAGGGAACTGAGCGATTGTGGTCACGGTTGAAAGGACTCATTGGGATCCTTCGCATGGTCTTGGTAATTTGTTTTTCCCAGACATCCACAAAATCTACCGTGCTAATGCCATCTTAGAGAAATAAACGTCTCTTTCTAATCGATCGACACCTGAAAGCGCTAGGTGTTGAAATGAGGGGCGAGCTCGGCAACACGTTGAGGGATAGGATGGAAAAAAACGTATGGAAACACAAGCTCGCGGCGGAAACGACACTTGCACAGTGTGCAACAACCGTTGATAAGTTACGGGAGGAGTGGCAAACCCAGAAAGATGCCCAGGTTTCTGTTCGCGCCCGTACGTGCTCTCCCAATATTCTGGAGGCGTCTGCCTTGCAAATTAACACTATCTCTTAAGATCCACAAAGTAGAATTAAAAAGGAGCTGGACTCCGTATTCAAACTTCAGAGCGAGTTGGATGCGGTTGAAAAGTCTTTGAATTCGACAAGGAACCAGGTGGAGTCTTGGCACGGAGGATCCCAGATCTCCGAAGCGATCCTTGACAATCTGGAGAAACAGCAGAATGAGATCATGGCTCAGGTTGAGGAGCTATACACATCGCTCAACGTAGATGAATCATTCCCCGAGCTTTCTGGGATCGACTTGGTGTTTGTTCGAAAACTGCTCATCCTTCGCGACTTGAAAATCAACATAAGGAAACGAGCTGTTGCCAGTTTCTACGAGTGGGACAAAATCCATCAAGCTCAGGGAGGGAAGGGTCCTCCTATGGGTATGGATCATCTCCTTCTAAAATGTATACCATAGGTCTAATATATTCTCGGTAAACAGGGACCAAGCTGCACCAGTACGCCCGGAGGGCTATCGCCAAACGCACCCCCGCACTTGTAAGAACAATCCAAAAATTCAACAAGTTGTGCGGAGAATGCAAAGCATTATACCGGCCGGAGTGGGAGATCCCATTACCGGATGCCCTCCCAACAGATCTCCACAAGCTCCAACACGAGTCAAGCATACTGGAAGATGTTTGGATTAGCCCGGCCAGTCAAGAGGGAAACGCGTGGCTTTACGACAGCGACATCCGGGACGCCATGAGGGCTGTCCAGCGCAAGGATCGCAGCGAGGAGGAGGTGAAGCGATTGGGGATGGAGTACGACAATCTATGCAGATGGTTCGGGAAAGAGCTCAAGTCAGTTGAAGTCGCATTGGTAGATCCCAACAGTAAGTGCTCTCCTGATAATGCAACAGTGCTGGGTTTCATTTGACTACTCTAGATGAACTACTGCACGGTCCCTTGACCATGTATCGGGAGAAGCTTCTCTCCTACATTCCTCATTGGCAAACGACTTCGACCAAGGCCAGTTACCAGAACCACGTAGCGAGTGCCGCCGATCTAGCACGGGCGATATCGTCCCGCTTGTTTGGGAACGTTATTCAGGGAAGCCCTGTCCAATACCAATGGACTCAAGTCGTCCTTGACCCATCTGGACCACAAGGAGACCCGTTTGGGGGTGACCCAGAAGACCTGGGGGTCCTGGGAAGTGAGGAACACTTCGAGGGCCTGGGTTCCCTTGAGACCCCGGGGAATCCAATTGCCGTTCAAGTCCAGGATTTTACAGTGAACAACATGGTAAGTGGTGCTGAAACAAGTCGAACCTATCCTAATCGTATCACCATCAAAGGAATTGATTGAGCAAGACAGCGACCTGCTTAGCAGGATCGCGTTCAACGCAAGACCTGCTGCTCACGAAGGCAACACAACGGCAGCAAGGATTCTAACAATCGGGACGCCAGGCTCCCAAAAGCAAATTCGCCACCTCTTCGAAGAGGATGACCTCCAGATCATACAGCAGCAAGGCGCCCGTCTCAACGATGTATGTATGAACGGGTGCGCTGCCATTCTATACCAGCAAGCCCTCCTCGTGCCATCAAAATCAGCTTCTGAAACTGTTGTTCTATCCTCGTACCATCTGGTGTTCGCCAAGTATAACCCTGGAAATCTTTGGAAGCATGTGGGCTTGACCTCGTACTGGACCAAATCGACCTGGATTATACCCATACACCGAATTTACCCTGTGGGCCATTGGGTTTGCGTCGTGGTGCACCTTGAGTCGTCCGAGATCCACCTTTTCGACAGCTTTAACCAACGCAAGGGCTGGACCAGCACCCTGAAGGTATGTTAACGGCAGCCTCTTGATCCACAGTCTACTTACTGGACATCCAGGATGTTGTTGCCTTCGTTGACCTTCTCCGCGATCTTGCCTCTGAGAAAGGACAGCAAATGCACGCCCCCCAACTTCCTTGGAAGTTTCTTTCGCTCACTAACCGAACACTTCAAACAACAAATCATTCGTGCGGCCTTTGGGTCCTAGCCACAATTGCTTCCCAGCTTGGCGGATTCCAGGCGCCAGACATAGACGAGGATGGGATCTTGAAACTTCGCCAACAATTGTTCAGACATGTATTAAACCTTCCCCTTAAATACCAATAGCTACAATACACTATATATAGCAGTTGTTGGAAAAGAAACACAACGCAACCGAATGTGCTATTTTTTGGGGTTGACCATGGGAGTAAAGGAACCAGTCTGAAAGAATGCATTGAGATCGTCTTTAGCTCCTGGCCGTTTTGTCTCACTTTTTGAAAAGTTTTCGAAAGTCATAGAAAGAATACCACCCCTGGAAAGGTATAATTAATTGCAGGATTATGGAATAGAAAGGAAAATTCTGCTTGAAACGTATCTATTTAGGTGACGATTAATATGTTAGCATTCGTCTCGCAACTGGGATAGGATAGGCGGAATGCGGAGATGGATGAGCGGAAAGCATTCCGCCGGAACAACGGCAAGCAGGGCAAGGAAGGGCCGAATGAGGACATTGAGGAGCGGAAAGAATATTCCGCCGGAACAGCCGCAAATCCCGAGGCTGCGGGGAGCGGAAAGAACATTCCGCCGGAACAGGGCAAACAAGGGCCGAATGCGGACATTGAGGAGCGGAAAGAACATTCCGCTGGAACAGTCGCAAATCCCGAGACTGCGGGAAGAAATGGGATTCCATTCCGGCGGAGGTTGTAGAACGGACAGGCGTGGGCGACAGAACTCCGCCAGCGCCTTGAACGGGACGCGGATAACAGCAACAGTGAGCTTGATCCGCCGGGGTAATCAGCCGAGAGAGACGAAAAGAAAGGATATGCGGATTGGAGTTTGTGACATGATGGGTTGGAAACAACCTTGTATAGTACTTATAAACCCAGAATAACGTTCTTTCTCCCTCTACTTTACACTATGCCCATGAACAACAGGCCACTGAGCATCGCCCATCACCTACAACCTCAACCCTGTATTTCGATGTCGGAATGCCGCAATTGAGTCTGATATGTTAGTTCGCGGGCTTCAAAATCCAGAATGAACTCCTCCGGAAGCATTTCTGCTACGCTCCTCAGCTCGTCAGCCCAAGCACAGACTTTCCTCATGACCTTCCTGGGCGGATCGATGCTTTTCCACTCTTCCCCATGTCCAGAGAGCTGGTAGATGTCCGAGACAACTTTGTCCATGTCCTTCATGATATCATCGATTTTCTCCAGGCGATGGCCAAGAAATTGAGAGGCGATTTGATGATTGTAGGCTTCCAGATCAGATATGAAGCGCCGGGACAATTTGTCCAAGTATTCACGAACTGATCCCGGAACTTGGTACTTGAACGCTTTGATAAGGTTCTGACTCTTAGTTATGGCCCTACTAAGAGATTCTCGCCGGGTTCGTCTCAAAAGGAGCGCCGGGTCAGTGTGGTGGAGGAGAAGAATATAGAAAACAAGACCCACTCCTCCCGAGGAAGCCCCGCGTAAGGATCTTCTCTCAAAGGTTTGGTCCCACCAGCCCTGTTGCTGGCTGTATTGGCCACCTTTGACACACTAGCCTCTTTCTTGAGAGTTCTATGCTCTTTTAGTAAAGCTTGATATGGAGGGTTAATGGGCATATAGGAAGCTTACTTGCGTTCCTGATACTTCAATCGCCGAGCTTCGTTTATGTCGTCTCTGTACCTTCATTGGGCATAAGTTCTGGAACGAATACATGAAGGAGACTCTTAAATACCTCTCATAATACCTCTTGCTTTTGGCCGCATCTGCAGCCCGAATTTCCTCTGGAGTGTGGTATTTTTTGGGGTTGACCATGGGAGTAAAGGAACAAGCCTGAAAGAAATGCATTGAGATCGTCTTTGGCTCTTGGCCGTTTCGTCTCACTTTTTGAAAAGTTTTCGAAAGTCATGGAAAGAATACCACCCCTGGAAAGGTATAATTAATTCCAGGATTATGGAATAGAAAGAAAAATTCTGCTCGAGGCATATCTATTTAGGTGACGATTAATATGTTAGCATTCACAATGCATGGAGAACTATAATGGCCCCAATCACCGAGAGACAATGCAATCGAATCACTGGAGCGGTCGGGCTTCTGCCCGGAAGACTCATTTCTAGAACCCAAAGAATACTCCGGCCCCGCGGATCGCATGGAGCAAGTTGGGGGCCCTGAGGGTATAAGTATTCGAGCCTGTTCCCCTCTGACCCTCACCACCCCCTGTTCCACTCGTACAAAGAGACACATCATCCATATTCACAATGTCCACCTCCCAAATCGCAGATAGTACGTTTGTTCATCAAGAGTTAGTCTCCCTCTGTCTGACCCTTTGGCTCTAGGCGTTGCTGCCGGTTCCTTCGTTGAATTGCGCCCGTCCTCCGAGAAGGGGACTGATGTTGTTGTTGTTGCTTGTGGCCATTGCTCCGGTGCAACCTCTGCAGTCGTTCCTCGCGAGGAGCACCACGTTGTTATAGTTGGATCCAGTGTCGGTGTTTTGACGCCGGTAAGTTGAAACAGATCACAGACGTTGTCCAGAGCTGACGATCAACATGAAGGCTCTCGCTGACGCTAGCGTCGCAGGTGTCGCCAATTTTTCTCGCAGGAAGGTGGTTGGGACTTATAAGGACGCCCTCAATGTTTTCATGGACGCCTGCAGTGCTGGGAGTGTTATGGTAAAGGAGAAAGGAACCAAGTAGAATGACACACATGTCTTCCTATTGTCAGCACCAGCTCTGTAGTTGTTTGGAGTCTGCTCCCCGGGCTGAACCACCCCGAATTGCATTCTTGAGCATTGCTACCTGCTATGTACTTCAATCTATATTTCCCGGCCAAGTCGGCCATACATCTAGCAACCTGTCGAGCGATCGCCTCCGGACTCCAGGTATTTTTTCACCGCGGAAACTTTCTTCGAAACGATGTCCTTGTAATATCCGCCCCGCAGTTACGCTGGACTCGATCAGAAACAAATGTTCCCAATGGGTAGAATCCGCGTTCTTCTCCTGCGTTTCCATGAATTCTGAGTCTTTCCTTTCCGGTCGTCCTCAGCCTGTTCGCCAGGTGTGGTTGGTAGAGGGAACCTTCCTTCGTGCAGTCGGATGGATTGTGACGCCGGCGGCGCGGGAAGGGAAGAAATGGTATTGAGCACGTAACCCCAGGCTTCTATCGGGTAGAAGCAGTAGGGCATGTCAAAGGGCTGTCCACTAGACACAAGGACGTAACCTGTAGGCTGGTCCTTTCAATTGCAAAAATGAAGGAGCACCCCTCTTAGAGACTCCCAATTGTTGGAGGTGCTTGCTCGATCGCCATTCCGGGGCAGCCCCGGTGAAGGGGCTGTGGGCTTGCGAGAAATGGGCCTGGATATCAGGCCGAACGGGGTTTACAAGGTTCAGGCAGGGAAGACAAGCCGTTGCCTGATTCGGGGTTCTCCACTATGGAAGCCCGGGGCGTAGGTTGAAATCGGCGAGGTGGCACATAAAGGCAACTGAGCGAAGAGACCAGCTCTCCATTCCTCCACATTTACCTAGCCTGGACAATGCATCATTCCAAGGTCAACGTGAACCTCACCCTGCAAGAGTTGCTCGCGTTGTCAGGTATGCCTACATTTGACCAAACCGTTCGCCTGGATAAAACTCAATTCACCCCGCAGCGGATCCCAGCGGTTTGGCCGATATTGTGGCCAATTTGAGCGTTGCAAGTGGAGCGCATAGAGATGGTATGGCACTACCCACCTCCCCCTTCCCAAAGACCCGCTGATATACTACTAGACGAGGTCTCCTTCCACTGCAGCAAGTGCGGGACGGTGAATTTCATTCCTTCGCCGGCTTCGGTTGGATCTGGTGCGGTCAATAGTGCGGGTCGCATGCCCTCCCCGCAGTCCAGCGCTCCCCGTGTCCACAAACAGTCTACTCCTTCTCCTGCTGGTCCAGGCTTTGTGCCTCGGTCCCGACTCCCAGGAGTCCAAGGTATAGCTCAGCAGGCGGCGAGGAATAACGATGTTGTGCGCAGTCGCGCGCCGCCCCCCCTTCTGACGCCCCCTCCTCCCTCCGCAGGGACCAGCGATGCGGGGTGCGGGACTCCCAAGAAGGATAAGTTTGGGGGGCCCTATTATGTCATACTAAAGGGAGTAAGGGTTGGAGTGTTCGACGAGTGGTAAGTTGTTCCAAATCGGCGATCCAAGCGAATTCACTAACTCCAAATGACTGCAGGTTTGAGGTTGGGGGTATTCGCGACAAGGGCAACGCGCTTTACCGGGGGGGATTCTCGTCCCATAAAGCGGCTCAGGATAAATTCGTTGAATTTTGGAGGAAAGGATCTGTTCAGGAGGGTGTCCCCGTACAGGGACTTGACGAGGAAGGCTTGAAGACTCTGGGATTGGGGGACCCTGTTGGCGAGGGAGAAGATGATATGTACGACCCCTGAATCCCCTCTAGCAATGTAGTAGCATATCAACCAGTCACCAATGAGCTATCCGATATCTTGTCTATACTCCGAGCCGAACCAAGTTCATTTGATCGGTTTTTTAGAATCCGCTCCTGGGCTGCGGCATGATGCATGAGTTCCGACACCGGGATAGGAGTTCGCTCTCCGTTCCCGCGAGGGAGGATTGTGTGCTTAATCTGCACCCTCTCCGCCATTCCATAATTGATCCGGAGCGGGATCAGGGAATGGCAAATCCGCATCACGTGCGGTATTCTGGTTGAAGTTGGAGAATGGCCTCGTCATCAGTGACCCATTACCACCTCCAAAGTTCTCTCCATGCCCGACACCATGGACTCAGGGCACCAAGGATCTGTCGCTGGGGGAGAAGTGCCAGATGAACAGGAAAGGTGCATCCAGCTCGCGAAGGCATTGCGCAGAAGTCTGGTGCGAGCAAAGTTGTGGTCTCCTCCGGAGGAGGGCGAGGCTCGCTTTCGGTGGCTTTCAGGAAAGATTAAGAAGTTGAAGGGGCGCACGGTGAGCCGTTGTACCTCGTTCTTAACGTGCGAATGCCCACTCTACAATATAGGAGTCATTTATCCTGAGTTTAAGCGACGTCGATGGGTCCATCTGGAGCAAGATACCGCCTGAAGTCCAAGTATGGATCCATGAACTGGATGCCAATGGCCACCTTTACAACCCTGATTCTCCTACCTTCGACCCCTCCTTCCTGATGCGCGTTGATGGGAACAGTGAGGAAGAGTCTGACTGCGAGGGCACGCCTGGGACCAACGTTCAGGAACTCCAGCAAGATTGGGAACGAGCGCCCGGGCCCACAGGACGTCTACCCAGTCAAAATCGGGGATCCATGGGCCATGATATATTGAAACGCGGAGAAGTCGGGGTGCGGAGTAGGGAGGGAACCCCCTTTTCCAAAAGGGCCAGCGTGCCCAAGCGGAAGGCACCAGAGTCATCTAGCAGCGATTCCTCTACGACGAAGCGCCTGAAGCTCGACTACAAGGTGGAGACAAAGGTAGCCTCCCCGCAAGGGGGCGGAAGTTCGGCAGAGGAAGAGACGTTCTCACCGGAGTGGAGATCGAGGCGGGGGAGTGGAGGCGGAAGAGTCTTCATTATTCCATGCACTCAATGCAAAGACAGGGGGATAGAGTGTCGTATCAACGCCAAGGGGAAGAGCCGAAAGGTGGCCTGCGAACCATGCGACGTGAGGCATGCGGGGGCATGTGAGAAGTCCAACAAGCAAAAGAGGAAGGGCAAGGGAGAGATCGAGGAGTCTGGATCGAAGAGCAAGAAGTCAGGACCTGCTGGTCCGTCGAAGCTAAAGGGAGATGGCCCATGGGCACAGGATTCAGGTGTGCTCTCTCCCAGCTGCAGATGGCCGCCGTTCACTCATGATGTTCTTGTTAGGCGTAACGTTCCAGGGGTATGGCCAATCCGAGGTTTCCAAGTTGAAGAAAAGGTTCGACGCTCACGTTGAGTCGGTCGGAATTCTGGGGGTGAGGGTACGCAAAGTGGAGGCAGTGCTTGAGTCCCAAAGCGACGAGGCGGAGAAGGCAAGACGCAAGCAGGAGGAGAAACTAGAGGATCTCGATTCCAAATATGAACTGGAAGTGCATAATATCGACCTGAGCCATTCCTCGCTTGCACAGCAGCAGATCGCACTGGAGATGAAGATTAGATCTTTGGAAGAGGAAGGGGATGATGAAGAGGATGCCGCACCCAACTCCGCCGAACTTGGCCGCCGCATCGATGAGGTGGATGCAAGAGTGGACGGTCTGGATCATGACATCCATGTAGCAGCAGACGAAGCGAGCTCTCTGGGGCAGCGAGTAGCCTCAGTAGAGGGCAGGTTGGATGAGGTCATTAGAAGCGTGGAGGCCAAGAAGGAGGAGGAATGGGAAGAGGATGAAAACCAAGAAGAGGACGAGGCGACCCAGCTACACCGCCGCATCGACTCCCTTCATGCCACAGTCTCCGACGCCTTCAAGAATCATTCCCTGGCCGGAGAAGATACCAATGGAGGGAGTTTAGATGCAGCGGGGGTAACTCGAGCTTGCGAGCAAGCTGAGGACAAGGCTAAGCTGTGGCAGCTGTACCGCAACCTCCGCGCGACTGTTGACGAAGTCACTCCGAAGTTCGACTCGTTAGACAGGAAGAACGAGGCTCGAGACAACGAAACCTTGCATACCCTGAACGAACTGGATGAGGTGCTGGCCACGGCCTCCGCCCTCTCGCAAACTCTAAGTCAAGTGGATGGTACAACGACGGTACGACTGGGTTCGTTGGAGTCTGGCTTGGCAAAGCTAAGGAAACGTGTTGGAACGGAGGTCGACCGCTTCGAAACCCGGTTATGTGCGTACGAGGATATGACAACCATCAAGTTCATGCACATGGAGGACGTCATCCGACGCAACGATGGACTCATCGCAGCCCTGACCCATCGTGTCGAGGCCATGGAGAATGTACATCCTGGGAAAACCAAAGCTTTACCGGTGGCGGAAGCACAGTTGCGCGGGGAAGAGGGATCGGAAACCACGGCGGGATCGGAAGTGCCAGCGGATCGGCTCCACCTGGCGGAATCGTCCGCGGCGGCGGGATCATCCTCCCCGCCGCCATCCCTGGCAGACCCGGAAGGTGCACCGGAAACATGCGGAAGGGTGTCAAGCTCGACGACCCTGGCGGGATCGGACATCTCAGCGGATTCACTCCCGCTGGCGGTACCTGACGCGGTGGCGGACGAAAGGAGCGGGAAGGTGGAACCGGCATCAGGTGGTCACCCAGACCAACGCGTGGGATTGGGGCCAGTGGACAGATGTTCCGGGATCCCGCGATTCACTCCCGCTGTTCTCGAGCGCACAGGTGGAGGTGCGGGGTCACTGGATAGGGCCACAAGTGCTGAATCCGACCGGAAGAACGTCCCCAATCCCGCGCTCCAACTCATCCCCCAGACCATTTCGCAGGGGCATGTCCATGTCAACGGCTCATCTGCCTCCAGTCCCCTCAGTGAAGTTCCAGACGACGAGGAGCCTGTCATTGAAGCGGCACCGCCTCCTCCTGTCGCGAGGTATCCCACCCGCAATCGAACCAAAGCCAAAGCCCCTTGATAATACCTGTTCTTGTTAGCCACTCATTGGTATGGCCCATTCACACTGTATACTTTGCAATGTATCTTCAACTATCTTGAACTATTTGACGTGTGAGAATACTAATGCATTTTGGGTCTTGGAAAAATAAATTGAAGGGCCTTGGCAGTCTATTCTAGGTGCGTTCTATCCCTAACCGCCTTTGCCCTTTCTCTCAGATAGACTACGTGTGAGAGGGTTTGGTAAGTCTTCAGCGCCAAAACCCTTGCTTTCAACGTTCGCAAGTGGAACTGCAGATAGGCTTCACGCAGTCTGATGAGGTCCGCGATGTGGTCGTCTGCCAAGTCTCCCGCGACCAGGAGGCCGCTGATCTTGTGGACATGAGCACCTTGGGCCTCCAGGTAATCAGTGGCGTCGAGTTCGGCAACGCCAGTTACTGCGGTCGGATGTCTGGCCTTTTCAGAGCACTTTGGAGGCGCATCGGAGTCATGATCGCTTTCGATTTCGATGTATTCAGCAGGGGTTGAAGGCGGACGGTCATTTTCCCCGGGGATCTGAGCGATGGTATCATCACGATCGACATCCAGAGTCCCCACATCCATGTCTGCCCACTCGTCGCCTGCGACAACCTGGGTATCCTCGCCAACTCCCAGACCTTCCTTCCTAGCCTCGGACATCGTTGGCTCCCCCCCGGAACCGTCGTTCACATGTCCCTCACGGGTAGCACCCTGTTCCCAGTTTCGTACGTCGGGCGGTGGCGTCCCTGGGTGGCTGATAGCTCCCGCGGCGACGGGGACAGCTTAGAGCAGAAATCAGAACAGTTGCCTTTGACACGGGAGGGTAAATGGCTACCTGGTGTGGCGGGAATGGCAAAATTAGGCGCTGGCGCCTCGTCGCCGCCGCCTAAGGGCTTGAGGGGAAAGGGCTGAGTTGTCAGAAGGAAGCTTGCTTCGATCATAGCGTTCAGTTAATACAGTGAACCGTCCCAAATCCGACCATGGAAACGACTGCTTACCCTGATTGAGGCGAAAGGTTGAGGAGCGGGGTGTTGCCTCCTTGATTACACTCTCTGGCTGGGTATCGATTATCTTGGAGGGTGGGTAATCTCAAGAAATAGTCAGTATATCGTGCTCTGTTCGGCGGATAGGGTATGGAAGCACCTTTCCCTTCGCCAAGGCTCTGGATGGCTGGCAGAGACTCATCCGAGATTTTTTGCAAGTGTGCATTCCAAGGTAGATCGGCGCTCGCTTTTCAAGGTCAGGGGGTATCAGGTCGAAAGCAATGAGATGAAACTGACCTGTTTTGCCTCCTTCAGGCGCTTTCGAGGTGTCAACAATCTTTCCTTTCGCTTTCCTCTTTCCTAGCTTCCTTCCTCCGGGTTTCTTGCCGCTCATTGAACAATCGACGTTGTATGGATATGTAAAATCGCCAGAGAAGCGGGAAATAGGGTTGAGAGGTCGATCTTGTTGAGGGTCAGGGCGAGATTGGGATAATACGGTATACCAGGTGCCGCGTCATGGCATGGTCACGTGAAGGGATACAAACCTTCCGACGAACCCGATCTTCCCGCCGCCGTGACCCTTCTCAACATCAACATCATCGAGCCATGTCCACCCAACCTGCGGAAAGCACCTCCTTCGAAGAGAACGTGCACCGGTGTCGGTATCACGCGGGGCAACTACAATGGGAGCTTCTGGCAGCACGTCGGGTACTTCCCACCAACTCTGAGTGGAGGAATGAGGCTGTGAAGGACCAGCTCAAGAAGATCAAGGAACACACTGTAAGTTCTGCTACGGGCCCGTCTTTGTAACTCATCCTAACGTGTCATTATCGTACCCAGGCGAAGTTTACCGATGCGCTGGCGCTTCTTATGCCACTCGACCAAGATACATTCGACTCCCTTGACATCTCATCAGAAGTCAGGGCATGGGTTGGAGAACTGGACGAAAATGGCCCGCTGTACGATCCCGAGGCAACTACGTTCGACGTTTCCTACTTGATGCAAGGTGGTAAAGAAAGCGACGATGAGAGCGAAGAAGAGGAGCGGAGGGACGCCCGCAACCCCAATTCGTCGCGGAAAGGAAAGGAACGTGCACACGGAGGTGAGGAGGATGACGAGCATGCTGGCGGTACTGCCAGGTACATGGGAGCCAGCAACGACCATGGCGACGTGGACGACGCCAAGCGGAAACTTCCCCACAATACCCGCAGCGACTCGACAGTTCCGAAACGCCCAAAGTTGATGCACCAGCAGGTTGACGAGATCTATAACAGCGCTTCCGATGAGGAGATGGGCGGGCTATCTGGCGACAGCACGGACGAGCAAGAGGAGAACACGTACCCAGTGGCTTGGAGGGCGAAGAAAGGGAGTGACGGGAAGAAAGTCTTCATTGTGCCCTGTACCCGATGCAGAGACAGAAAGCTTGAATGTCGTGTCAGGAGCAAGGGAACGACCCGACAGCTGGCCTGCGAGCCGTGCGATATAAAGCACGCAGGGTTATGCGAGAAGTCGAACAAAAAGAAGAACCGAAAGACCGAGGTGGAAGAGCAGGGGTCTAAGCCCAAGAAGCCAGCAGGAAGCGGGCCATCGAAGCCTGGAGTGAGCACTATGCGACAGGCAAGTTTTATTTGACCTTCACTGTCCCACCTTAGAGCTCAAAGGCCGCAGGAATTCGAGAGCACCCGAGTGGGCCAGCAGTTCCCTTCCTCACACTCGAGGAATGATTCTGGTCCTGGAAACACCCCTATCTCCAACTTGCAGCGTTCTCTCAGCCGGGAGGTTCAAACAGTCGATGCTCTCGCTGTCAGGGTCGGGAAAGTAGAGGCGTCAGTTGACGATCAGGCGGCTCGCTTGGAACGTTGGGGGCGTCATGCGGAAGACTCCCTGAAGGAGGTTGACAGAAAGTATGATGCTGAGGTCTATACGATCGACAAACGCCATGGCAAACTCGTAGTGAAGTACGATGGTTTGAAAAAGAGAGTCCAAGCTCTGGAAGAGGGTGACGAGGACGACAAGGAGGATGAAGATCCGAACACTCCTCCGCTTGAACGCCGCGTTGACGAAGTGGATGCAAAGGTCGACGAGTTAAGCCAGAGGCTAGAAGGCAGGAAGGCAAATGCCAAGGAACTTCTTCGACGAATTGAACAAGTAGAGGGCAGGCTGGGCGGGCTTGAGGGAGGTCCCGAAGATGGGGATGTGGAAGAAGGGGAAGACGAAGCTACCATCTTGAACCGCCGTCTTGATGAACTCGCCGCGAAGTTTAAAGCTGATCTCGAGAAGGCGCAGCAAGTCAAGGAGGCCGACGTGGCTTTATTGACCCAGAAGGTTGGCCAACTCCACGTTGACGTCGACGACATCCTTCATAGGCTCGAGTCTCTCAATTGTAGCAGTGACGCGAGGGACGGCGATGTGGGAAACGTCAAGATCGATCTCCTCAGAATGCGACATAACTTGGAGCACCTCTCGACGCAGGCGACTCAGGTCGACGGTTCAACCTCGGAAAGGCTCGACTCCCTAGAGCCCGACCTGAAGCATCTTTCTGCGAGGATGGAGATTGACACCCTGAAGGAGCGAGTGAACTCATGGCGAAACCTCGTTAACGACCAGTTTGAACGCCTGGAGCATTTCGTGCGCGCGCAGGCACAGACCATTGCCTTCCTCACCTCGCGTCTGGAAGCGCTGGAGAGCTCGTCCCCGGAATCGCTTGTTTCCGCCGGACGGTTTGCGCCGGCAGAGGATAACATGGCAGAACCGGGCATGGAAGCGGAATCGCTGCCGATCGCGGGATTGGGCATGGTCCCGCCTGCGGAGACGGGTACCTTGCAAGGCCTCGGGACGGCAACGGATGACGTATCGGGATCGGTACCGCTCGCGGTAACGGGTACAGTTCCGGATTCCTTGGCCCTCATGGATTGGGATCCCACGGGCCTGAACGCCTTCAAGGAAATGGATCGACAGTTCGCGGAGCATCTTTCCCAGGCGAGCGATTGACAGCGCAAGCCGACCGACTGAAGCGAGCTAGGAGCACCCAAGGCATGGACACTCGACAAGGGAGGGATGAACGGATGTCACTGATCGATTCGGAAAATAACCGCCTGCTTGACCTCATGGCCCGATACCATAGGGTTGCGACTCATTTAGGCCGCCTCTTACTCACTATTTTTGTTGCCGATACCCCTTGTATATACTGGAACTGCAATATATCCAGCACACCATCGAAAGCACTGTCTTGCCCGGAGTTTGCACAGGAGGCATTGGACGCACAATGCCGAATGCACAAATAATTTACAATTGTATATTGAAGCAATAATACATGGTCATTTACTGCGTTAAAATAACGCCTTGCCAAGGCAAATACTGGGTATGATTCGGTGATTCGCAAGGCTAAGGAACGAGCAGGAGGACGTAGACACAACCGTAGAGAGCGCATGTAATTGGGGCGGTACCGTACATTACAAACCGATAGCGGAAATATACAACAAGAAAATAACAAGATAGCGTAAAATTAGCGAAATCATAGCAATTGCAGGGTCGAAAGCGAAGGGAGTGGTGGACAGTTGGGTTGGATTAACTTTTGGGTGGGAACACGAAGAGCAAGAGCAATAAGATGGGGAACAGGGTCTGTAGGAGGCGAACGAGCGTCATTGGAATCAAGAGTGTTGAGCAGGGATCTAACTTGTGGGTAGTAGCCCAGCGCGATGCGTGGCGTGTTCGAGGCCATTTCTATGTGCCAACGTGTTCCATGGACCCAAAGGCTTCTGGCCCCGCACTCGAACACACAATCATCAACTCGGGCCCCTACACCCTGTCTAAAATAGGACTAAGTAATCTAAGCCCACAGACCGTAGGCCTATACACACTGTATTCATCGTAGGTAGCTGAAATGACATTGAGATAGGACTAATATATGTACAGGATGCATGGATTTCACTTGCTGACTGGGTTGCTGTTGCGATTCGTGTGATCGGAATTCGTCCAACGGTGAAAGTGGGGTAGGTGAGGTGGTCGTTGTTGCGTAAGAATTCAAGTCATTAGAACCAAGGCCAACGCCGAAATCACGCAAACATACCTGTTTCAATTTCCTTGCTTATTCAAGGATCTTTAGCAGTAGCAGCTGCAGCGAAGATGAATAGCCAAATAGATTGCCACAGACCGCCAGGAATAAGGGGCCAGCGACGACCGAACTGCAATGCAAGAATCAGAACCAGAAGACTGAGAGCAAGAAGAGTCAAGACGTACTCCCTCCATAACATATAACTCTCCAAACGTGCATCCAAAGTTGACACTCCCGTCTTAAATCGCTTCTCGGCTTCGAGCTGATGCAAGGTCTCGTTTTCAGAATTAACATATCGATTGGACGAAACCTCCTTAAGAGCCTGTGGCTCGCCGTCGAGGGTGGTCGGGCATGTGTGACGAAGCAGCTCCTGGGGAAGAAGTGCGATCTCCAGCGTCGTCGGATGTAGATGGTGTAGGAGACAGGTCCGGGCTTGCATAGTGCTCGTCGAGGAAGTCGGAGGACGGCGACGGGCTGCCAGTTGTGTTTGTGGTGAGTCTTCCACGTTATCCGGGGTGTTCTGGGCGTTGTCAGTACATACCTATTGCGCTTGAATGAATCGAGGCTTGCGCATGCCTCGCGCAGCGAAAGCGGCTGCCGTACCATGTGGTTGTGTTCGTCGTCGAAATTTGATACTCTGGTTCGAAATACCTTCGGACTAAACGAGTACGGACTGTTGGGCACTGTATAGACTATGGCCAGGCCAGGTACGAACAGTAAGTCAGTTGGGGTAGACCATAGCCTCGAGTACTGACGCACCTTTGCTCCTAGACTCTTCGGCGTCATTCGGGCAGCCTAGTGCGGCATCGTATCCAAGGGGTAGCGTATATTGGGTCGGCAAATGCGCCTTCGGTAAGTCGAAGCTTGGAGACGAAGGTGAAGGTTTCCGCCTCCGCCTCCGCGCCCCCGATACCCTCCCCCATTATAAAACCCCCCACGGTTTGAGATTGGCGGTAGCGCTTGTTCCTGGGGTAAAAAGGCGAGTGAAGTTAGGTTGGATGCTCATGATCGTCAACGTGCTCGTAGTTGCGGTTCCAACCAGGTTCTTGAATGCGGCTGATGCTGCGAGGGACGATGGTCATTGAGGTGTGTGACTACTGGTGAGTTGGATAGAAAAATCATGTACTTACCCAGCGTCCATAGCAAACACCCTCCCCAGCCCACTGCCGCTCTCCCACTTTCCGTTTTGGCCCTACACCATCACCGCCTTTCGCCCCCTTCGCGACCCACAGATGACGACGGAGGCAAAGGGAAGAGGGTGGTGGTGATGCAGCGAGCGACAGCATCATCCCAAAGCTGTAGATGCAACGGTCAGTTAATAAATCTTCAAAAGGTGAACGATGGAACTCACCTTCGTCGACAGACTCCTTTCCTTTTTGTTCATATACTGAGGCGATGTTTCATAGGAGTCATAGTATGCCTACATGTGTACTTACCCTTCAGTCGAGCTGCGGATTGGTAATCATCGGCCGGTGAACGCCGCTGCATCTTGCTTCTCCTTATCCTTATTACCATCACCGCCATGTCACTGCACGACAAGGCTTTCCACCAGCTGCCTGCCTTGCCAAACCCCAGCGAAATTTGCTCTCTACTCCCCCAATTGGAAGCCTTAACTGCGGAGCAACGACAGGGTCTGATCGACTATTCTGCCAGCCGGATAAGGATGGCTTGTGGCATCTTCGTCGCGAAGAAACTTCGGATAGGGAATGAGGAGTACTGGAAGAAGTATATTGTGGCAGAGATTGTATGTCCACCCCCCTGCTTTTCATTGGCTCCATCTGAGGGCAGTAGGAATCTGTTGCTCGGCTCATGGGGGGACTTGCACTGGTAACGGAGCCAGGAATAGATCCGCCCCTCATGGCGGAGACCGCAAGAATGGCATCATCCTTGTTGATTCAGAACAAGATACAGGAGTATGATGGTGTTCTCGACGTCTTCAGGTCACCGGGAGCTGAAATGAATGGCATTCTCCCAATCTATACCAACGCATGGTGGGACATGTCGTTTCCGGAACCACCGTTACCCACCCCCACAAGGATACACGACTACTTTCTCCAGCAGGAGCGCATGCTGCCACGATCACCTATATGCGTTCAAAAACTTACTCCGACCGTTGTCCTCGCTTCCATGAGCGACACAGAGCTTCAGGATGCCATGGAATCTGCCCAGGAGACCCTACGTAGTCTGGACCTCCAGCTGTCGGAGAGCCTCCAGCGCCTTCAACTCGTTGATAGCAGGCTCGAAGGAGCCATTCCCCGGAAAGAAGACCTATTACGCTCCCAGCATGAAGCGATCGCGGCCGAGGATTCCTTCCACAGGGGCCACTATACCAATCCGGTCAATGTCAAAGGATCCAATTCCATTCGATTTCACTAGTACTCTCAGCGACATTTAGGCCAGTTCCTTCACATTCCTCTCCTGTTCTCGAGCGAATCAATGTGTATAATATTATGTACGCTCAATATTGACTGCGGTCGCCGACGACGTAACGTTACGCTGAAAGGGAGACGGTATGCTTCGATGCTTCGCCAGGTCGAACGGTACGCGGATTCAGAACTGTTCAAAGGGATGGTATTGGTCGTTATCAATATAGGTGGGGACTGGTACTTCTATTTCGGGGAACCGGGGGGAGAGCTCTTCGAAAGGCTATTATACAGCTTGTAGGCCAACGCTCTGGTTCTGCGGGTGTTTTCCATGAACTGTTGTTGGGCCGCCCTCAAGTCCTTAAGGTCGTGGTAATGAAGCTCCAAGAAAGAATTGGAAATGGTCCGCGCACCCAGGTTCAGCCCTGCGAACTCGATGGGTGTTGCGGGGAGTGCGTCCGGGGTTTGTGGGGCTTGTGGCAAAGTCGGTCCCAGTGCAGGGGGGACGCCTTGGTTCCGATGGTGTTCCGCCGATCCCTGTCCCGCAAATGTCCCCGCCTCGGAATGGATGTGCAGCGGTAAACACGCGGACTGCGTCCCGCCCGCCGAGGCGGTTCCTTGGTTCCGAGCTACTTCCGGCGATCGAGGTTCGCCCGACGTCGCAGTCGCGGAATCGAGAGGGAGTGGGGGACCCGAGGCATCCATCCCGCAGGCCGAGGCGGTGCCTTTGTTCCGATGTTGTTCCGCCGATCGGGGTTCGGCGGATGCTTCGGGCGCGGAATCAAAATGGAGCGGCGTACCCATCCCGCCCGCCCAGGCGCTTCCTTGGTTTCGCTGGTGTTCCGCCGATCGCGGTTCGGCGGATGTCCCCGCCGCGGAATGGAGAGGGAGTGGGGCAGCCGAGGCACCCGTCCCGCCCGCCCATGACCAGACATCGCTGCCACTACTGCTTGAACTCGGCGAGTTGGCGTTGCTCTCTGCCTTGGCTCTCGTGTTACGCTCCACACTTCCCGGGGTCGATTCCCTGCGCCTCTTCCCGTATTGCAGAGGGGGAAGCGCCGTCGTGGTCGTGGGGTTCGGCGCCGAAGAGCCCGCAAGGGATCCTTCAGGAAGTGGAAGCCGTTGTCCCAGCGCCATGTTGGTCGGAGAGTCCTGGGGGGCTCCTTTTTCCTCTGTTGTCATTCCTGTACCGGGGAGGCCTGCAAAGGGCAATGTCAGGTTGGACAGTAAAAGGAGGGGTTGCTAGTTACCTTTTCTTATGGGCTTCGGACGAGGGGGAGGGACGCCTGTTTCCTGGCGCGTACGAAAGGAAAGAGGGGGGGGAACAGGGGGAGGGACGCCTGTTTCCTTGAGCGTACGAAATTCCTCGGGTATACGAGGGGGAACAGGGGGAGGTACACCTGTTTCCTTGAATGGACGAAAGGAAAAGGAAACAGGGGGGGCAACAGGGGGAGGGGCAATGTCTTCCTTCTTTTCGAGGCGGGCTTTGATGGCCATGGCAGCGGCAAAGAAAGACTGTTGTCCGACCACTGCAGAAGGCTGGGTCAGGATGAATGTGGAAGAGTTATATGCAGTAAGCACCTTGTTTCTTTCCGTTATGAGGAGGGCCGCTTGTTTCCCGGCGCGTCGGAAAGGTGTTCGGGCCATCTTGTCTCACTGGATTGGGGGGAGGGCCGCTTGTTTCCTTGAGCCTAGGAAAGTTGCTCGGAGGGCGACGAGGGGGAGGGGGGACGTCATCCGTCTTTTGGAGGCTCTTCTTGACGCCTATGGCAGCGGCAAAGAAAGCCTCTTGTCCGACCACTGCAAAAGGCTGGGTGAGGATGAATGCGGAAGAGTTATGTGCGGTAAGCACCTTGTTTCTTGGGGCGGACCGTTGTTTCGTGACGAGGGGGTGGGTTGTTCGCAGGGCGAGCGGGGATAGACAGCTCCCTACCTTGAAGCGCTGAACCGGCGCCAACTCCTCTCAATTCCTTGGTCGGGGGAGCAGGCTGACCAGAGGGGGGAATGGGACGGTCCATTTCGACTTCGTTCCCAAAGGAAACATCAAGCGCCCTAGCCAGGCTCATTGACGGGTTTTTTGGGAGACTGGGGGCAGAGGACCGTGGTCCAGTTGAATCTACTTTACGACAGTGAATTCGGGGAAGAAAAGGGGGATGCCACGGTTGATGACAGAACTCACAAGTCGCCGCTTCGGGGGGGTTGGGCCTTCTCCTGGGTTTGAGCTTCTTGGGGTGCCCTTTGGAGGGTTGCATGGCGTCGGGTAGTAGTAGTATTTCGCTTAAGTGGTGGCACGAAGATGCAACGTTCGAGGGGTTCTGGTTGAACGAGCCAGGCGACATTTGGCATCTTTCCCTGTGACCACGTGTGACTATTTTCAGCATGTCACGTTTTCCACGTCCCGAATTGGTGTCACTGTGATTCTGGTGGAAGCGCCTTCCCCAACTTCATGCGGCACATTCATGACAGAAGACCCGGGACTACTCGCTCAGCGGGCGGCAGAACATTGCCGACATAGCGCTGCACTTCTCGATCTAGCCCTGACCCAAGCGCGATCGTGGCAGCCACCTTCCGATGGGGAACAGGCCTTTTCTTACCTTGCCGAGCGCGTGGAGAATCTTCGATATTTGACCGTAAATCTGCCAGTACAGTTGCACGCCCGCTGTTTACTGACCTTGCATGTCCCCAGATAACCTTCTCGAACACCTACGCTATATGTGAAAAGCTTACTAGTATCGATCTGGACACCCTAGGAGTAACCCATACGATCCAGGACTGGGTAGTCGAGTATTCCACAAACCGGGACCGCTACCAGACGACAGCGGAAACATTCGACCCATCCTTCCTAACGACTGGTAAGGGCCCCCCCTGCTTGTCGCCGCAGACACCCAATAAACCACAAGAAGACGAGAATAACCGAACCCGCCGGAGTAAGAGGAAGGCTACGGGCGCGCTCGCCGGCGGAGCAGGAGAAGGCGACACCCCGTCGCTCTTGAAGGTCAAGAGACGGAAAGAGGCTGGGAGGAGTATGAGCAGGGGTGCAGGAGATGGTACCAAGTCCCCATCTGAAGATCTCAGCGGACCGCCACCTGTACTGCCTGCGCATAACGCAGTGGACGAGGCGACGGATGTTGAAATGGAGGAATCGCTGCCTGTGCTATACAGGTCGAAGAGGAGCGGCGGACAGGGACGTGTCTTTATCCAACCTTGTACCAGGTGCGAGGCGAGCAATACACCATGCCTCGTCAACACCGCCGGGAAGACAAGGATGGTGGCATGTCTCCCATGTTCCAGCCGGAGGGGCGGTGGCTGCACGAAGTCCTCAAAGGCCAGAGCAAAAATGATGAAGGGGGAGGTTGAGGAACCCCATACCATTCCAAACCTCGCCAACAGCACCCATACAGGTACGAACTTCTCCGGCATATCAAAGTATAACTTCTGAAGCGAGCTGCCCCAGGAGAAGCGCCCATGGGGGAGCTGGTAGTCCCCAGGCGTTCTACAAGAGGAGCAAGTTCCCACTTATCTGAGGTACGACAGGATAAGCCCCTTCTCAAAATGAGGCGCTGACAGCCATCCCTCGCTCTACACCCATTAGGTGTCTACCCCGGGGCCCAGTGTTGAAGACGGGTATCAGGTCCTCCCGGGGGCACCAAGTGAACTCGGATCCAAGGACATTGCCAATGAAGTTCATCGGTTGAGCCATCATAATAGGGAGGTCGGTGCAACGTTAGCCGATCTCAAGGGGAGAACCAGAACCATTGAGCGTCAGCTACTTACGGATGCTGGTCTCTCCGAAAGGATGGCAAGATGCGAGGCTGCTATCCAACATGTTGAGACATGGGCTATATCACGGATAGGGGAATTGGAGATCCAAGTGGCCTCCCAGAATGGTGAGCTCGACCGCCTTAGGCAAGACCTTCTCTCCACCAAGGCCAGTACCGCCAACATCACGCACCCACATTGATAAACCCACCCCATCTTCACATTGGCATTCCCCGCGCGGAGAGTTATTCCCGCGTAGCCCGCAAGGAAGTTGGAACCTCCCATGTTTCCCCCGCCCTTTCGCGGAAATCTGTTTCCGCCGCAGGGCTCCGGACCCCGCCTCCCGCGTTCCCGCTGTGGACAAGTATTCCCGCATCCTTCCCGTCTTTTTGCCCCGGACCTTCCGTCTTCTGAATCCCACACGACCTAACCCATGGATAAGTAGATAGAACGTACCCCAAGAACTGTTGGATTTTGGTGTGCCAGCTGGTGTGGCTTGGCATGCTTGGTATGTACGTAGGGTTAGGGTTAGGCTAGATCTGTGCTGTTCCCCCATCAATACACCTTGCCGTTGTACCACGTACTTCTGTTGTGGCCTCCTCTGTGTTTGTGTGTGTGCCCCTCTATCCTCCCACTTTTGTGCTTCCCTACCTCCCTTCTTTCACCTTCTTTGACAAGTTATGAGCCCCGTGGCTTAGAACTTGGACCCAACATCTCTACTCTCTTATCTGATCGTTATCTGATCGCTCTCTCACTATGTCTGCGCTCTCTGGCATCTCTGCCATGGTCCAGGATATCAACAAGCTCGATGAAGGAAACTGGCTGATGTGGAAGAAGGACTTTGGGATGGTGTTTTTGGCTGTGGATTTGGATGGTATTGCTTCTGGGGTGAAACCCACTGAAACGAAGGATCTTCTTGTTTGGGAGAAGACCGACAGGAAGATGGTTGCCTGGGTCTATCAGGCCGTCTCCCCTCCCCTCCGCTACCTCATTGAAGACGAGGTCAGCGCTGCTTCTGCGTGGAAGAAGCTGCAGGCCCATTTCGAGCATGTGTCCCTCGCTACTCGGATGAGCGCTCGCCTGGCTCTCTACGACGTCGTTCATGATCCTTCCTCCCCCGTTTCCGTCTACTTCCATGCCCTCGAGTCCGCCAAATCATCCCTCGCTGCTCTCAACGTCGTGATCGATGACACCGAGTTCAAGGACATCCTCCTCATGCGCCTCGACCCCTCCTATCACCCCATTCGTCTCTCCATCCTCTCCCAGAAGCCCGAGCCTTCCCTTTCCGACATCAAGTCCCTGCTCGTTACGGCTTCCTCTGTCATCGGTGTGAAGAACGAGGACTCCTCCTCCGCTTTGGCTGCTCGCGCCCCCACATCCTACGGTCGATCTCGTTCAGATCCCGACCCTATCGACGATAAGGGTAACCGTTGGTGCGATCCCACTGCTGTTGGTGTTTGTCATCGCTGTGGCCGGCCCGGTCATACGGCCGCTCGCTGCATGTTCAACATGCCCCAGAAGGTCAAGGATTGGCTCATGTCTCGCTCCTCCCGTCGTCGCTCCCCCTCCCCCTCCGATCGTGCTAACGCCGCCGCCGCCTATCATTCGTCTTCGGCCTCTTTCGCCAACTGTCCCAACTGTGGCACCGATCTCGATCTGGAACGCCCCCGATTCGATATGCCGACTGGGCGCCCTCAAGATGCCCTTTCCGCTCAAGCGTTCTTTGGTGGTGTAGAGTATGATCCGGATGATGGATTAGGAGGTGGACGTCAGGAGGTGGATGGTGATGCTGTTTGGCAAGCTCAGGTTTCTAGGATTACGGCTGAGTTGCCGCATATTTAGTGTTTGGTGCGTCTTTGGTGTTCAGATCTCCCGGCATGCCAGCCAGGAGGTGGTGTTGGATTTTGGTGTGCCAGCTGGTGTGGCTTGGCATGCTTGGTATGTACGTAGGGTTAGGGTTAGGCTAGATCTGTGCTGTTCCCCCATCAATACACCTTGCCGTTGTACCACGTACTTCTGTTGTGGCCTCCTCTGTGTTTGTGTGTGTGCCCCTCTATCCTCCCACTTTTGTGCTTCCCTACCTCCCTTCTTTCACCTTCTTTGACAAGAACCAATATATCTGGCTGGAACCTGATTCCCTCTGCTAATAATGTCGTACCTCCGCATCGTGAGACCTATCCCAGACGTACGCGACTTGGCTCACGTGTTCATTGATATAAAGTCACACTTTTGATTCCTTGCGCTTACAAACCGCAACAATCCAACACCTCGAAGTTGCTTAGGCTTTTACAACGATACAACGCAATCGCTCCCCGTCGACAAGAAGCCTACACAAACTCAACATGGATGAGAGCCCTCCCCTCTTCCAACAAAATCCTTTGCAGGAAAGCGGGCAAGATTGCTCTGCGATCCTCGAGCACTTGTCCAACCTCCCGACAAACCGTCGGCAGGCGCTCCTCTACTATTCCTCCAGTCGCATACGGACTGCTATTCGGTATGCTCTAGATAGAGACCTGGTTCAAGAAGACACGGTCGACGTAAATTGGGAGAGGCACATCAAAGCCGAAATCGTAAGCTATTGCCATTCCTTTACCTTAAGGACACATATTCAACCGCGCCAGGATAGCGTCGCCTGTCTCATCGGCAGCATGTCCTTGACTCAGCCGCCTGACTCCCAGCCTCTTAAACTTCCATCCACAGTCCGGGAGGCCTCCCGCGTAATGATGGAGAACGGATTGAGCAACTACACTCGTCTTGGCAATCTTCTTACCACTCCATATCCAGATGAGGAGGCCTCAATTCAACAATACCTCAATGCGTGGTGGCGCCAGACAAATGTGGATACCCCATTGACCACTGCTGCAGTCCTGCTAGGCATATTCTTCAGGCAGGAAAAGGTCTTTGACCATCCGATGATTTCCTCAACGGCTGACGAAATGGGCACAAGATTCAACACGACAGCGATGACGGATGAAGAGCTTCGCTTGGCCCGGAAACTCGCCAAGGAGACGATAGACCTCATGGACCAAGAATTGCGAGACAGCAAAACCCACCTTGCAGTGCTCGATGATAAGCTCGAGGCATTGACATCCTTGCGTGCAGATTTGTTGGCTGGGCAAGGGGCGACAGAGGAGTACATGGAGGACGAGGCTATGGTTCTCTTGTGATGAACATACCAATATGAGGCGAGTTGCGACGCTGTAGATTACGATTCACTGCCATTTCTATCAAACACCCGCAATCGTCCCGTGTAAACTGCTTAACCGATGGCTAAATATCCAAATAAAATCCCACTGGAGCTTTCTTGCAAAGTTTCAGGCCATGCCGCTAGGCAGAGTGCGATGTGCCTACCCGCTGCCACTGTGGTGCAATTCTGCAGCAATTCGTCATCAGGCTTGCCGTTTTTTCCCGCGGTAAAACTCTCTCTATGCCCACGATGTACCCAACAGTCCCTGTGGAATGGAAATCTTTCATACCCTTTCTATGCACACGCCTCGAGGCCTTCATCGCTCATATCTACTCCAAACGGAACGAACTAGAAAATGACGAGAATTGGCGTTGGTATGTTCGGGTCTTTTCGCACGAATTGGTGCGTACCTTCTTGGCTGGTTTTGTGCGATCATTGAAGAGACAGCTCCTCAGCTGCAGACTCTTACTATGGAAGGACATCGGGTACTTTGCGAAGATACTACTACGGCACTCGTCCCCGAATATCTCAGAAATATCCTCCTTCAACCTTCGCGCCACTTGCAGTCTGAGCGGGCGATTTGGCTTGCACTGATCAACGGCCACATGTGCAACCACATTGAGCAGAAACGTAGCCACCCCGATATCGAAGATTGGTGGATGAAATCTGCATTTCTTGATGGCGAGGGCCTTTTCAGGCTCTGGGAAAAGGCGGGGGGAATATTGCTGGCAACAGAGGGGATGAGGGATGGCGACAGGGACCGTCTGGCGAGGTCTCTGCAAACTTTGGCTGGTGCAATGGAAGGCACTGCCCACGAAATGGCGGGTTTGATTTACAAGCGCGACCCGAAGCATGCCCGTTACGGGATGCTAGATGATAAATGGGACGACCTGGCCCGAGGCTAGCCAGGGGCCTGTATTGTACCAGATAGAAAGTCAAATATGATTATGTCCTGAAACAACTGATTGAGGCAAGAGCAAAGCGAAACGTTCGTACGACCATCCAGAAAGGGACAGTGTTCTACAACGTGTAGGCGGAATGTCGGAAAACAATGTTCAGTGTCCAGTAACGAACAGGGGAATGGTTCTGGCGGGGCAATATTCCGGCGGAACTTCCCGATAATACATGGATCCCCGTCCCGTGTTCGCTCCCAACTCTACTCCGAATTGGCGGGCTTGGGAATGCGAGTCTTTCCCATCCGTTGTGCAGAATCGGGTGCAAGGTTCTGCGCTGTCCAATCCCGCTCCGCGGTAAGGGATGGAGCTGCCCGGTCCCGTGGAGACAGAGACATCGTCCTAGTCCCGTCTCCTTGCCCGGTCCCGCGGACAGGGAGTCCTGGTCCGGGCCCTCCGATCTTTCTCTCCTCGCACCCCGTTCCGTCCATTGACCTCATCCACGTCGGACATATGTGTCTCCGCGCGAACCGTGAGTCACCGAGATTACGGAGCGGGACCAGACAGCGCTGCGCGCGGAGTGGACATGGAGTCGCGAAGCAGGGACGTCGGGCGGAGGATTGGCGCTTATCTGTCTTACGATGGGAGACGACTTATAATATGGGGACTAATGGTACATTTATTATCATTGCCTTTGTGAAAAAACCCTCCTCGCCTGCGAACTTCAACCCTCTCAGCCAATCAGGTCCGTTCCTCCCCCAAGCTTCTGGAGGACCCTCCTGGCTTGAAATAAACTGAGGTTGCCTTCATCCCGCTGCCACATCGCGCGAACCGTGCCTCTCTGGAGTGAGCTGGAGCCGTTGATCAAGGACTCCAGGTCTCCATGTGTTTTGAAGCCTTCCTGAAGAAACGCCGCAGTCCAAGCACGGAGGGTGCGCTCGTCGTAGCCAGTGAACAGCTCCTGGAGGAATTGGACGGCGTTATCTGAAAGAACCCCTGATGCGGCTGCGTTCGCGGAGGGAGCGCTAGAAGCTGGGACGGCCGTTGCTCCAACACTACCCCCACCGCTCCCGCCAGTGCTAGGACCTCCCCCACCACCAGGCCCAGCTCCCACAGCCTGGCGACGTGCTCTCCTGGTGTTCCTCTGCTGATTGGCAACATGGGTTCGTCGAATCCAGGACTTGAGATACCGTACCTGGTCCTCGTTTCCTGGGTTGTGAACTTTTGAAGCTTCGAGCTTGATATATATGTTAGTGAGTGCTCTCGGAAACAAGGGGCTCTGCGCTCACACGCTCCCAAATTCCTTCCAACACATCTCTGTTGGCTTCGTGCCTAGCTGGGTAATTGGGATTGAGCTCTCCGGCCATTTCCTCGAGCTTTCTCTGGAGCAGGGGGACTGGTCAATAACCAGCGACGACTACCTAGCACAGTGGAAAACCCACCTGGAACCGCTTCATGGCGGGTGCGGTGTTCCAAGGCCAAAGGAGGGTGAAGCCCGCTTCGAACCCACGGGCTCGTTAGTCGAAGCACAGCCATAATGGGAATGACTTACTCGAATCCTTCGGGATCTCGTTCTTTTTGGGGCGGGCCATTGTCAGGAAGTCGGTCGTATCCACGTATTTGAAGGTCAAGGGGGTATGGAGGCGGGAGGAGCTTGGGAGGAGCAGTCAGGTCAAGTCCATGGCAAGATATATTGGATGGAATGTGATTACAAAGCTGTCATATGATTAGAAACGCTGGAATAGAAGACTTCCCGAATGTCATCTCAGCAACGCTGGAATAGAAGACTTCCCGAATGTCATTTCAGGAACGCTGGAATAGTAGACTTTGCGAATGTCATTTCAGCAACGCTGAATAGAAGACTTTGCGAATGTCATTTCAGCAACCTTGGAATAGAAGACATTCCGGTTGTCATTTTAACAACGCTGGAAGAAAAGACTTGTCGATGTTCGAAAGCTGTCATGTTATTAACGCGGTAATGAAACCATTCTCGACTTTGGAGGCTCCCTGCGAGAACCAGAGAAGACACCCTTACAAGCCAGGGTTCTAAAATGTGTCCCTCCATTTTCCAAAGCGATCATGTTATTTACGCGCTATAATAGAACCCTTCGCGATTTTGGGAAGTTCGAACTAGTACCCTCCAGAATATCCTTGAAACTCGGAATATGGCGCGTTTTCACTCGTGGTGGGGGGCTGGTGGACCGGGAGCTCCAGCACCGCCATGCTCATTGTTCTTCCCCTCTCCATCCTCAAATTCTGGCATGGGTTCATTAGGAAACCTACGGGTACGGTGTGTTAGTTACCCGATAGCGGGACAATGGATCGTTCTGCGTACCCCATGCGTTTTCGCAGATTTTGACGGAAGTGGTAGTCCTTGCGCTGGTTGAGATCTGAATCCCCTCCAAGGAGTATCACATTGTCGGGCTCAAGATAAGCGACTCCACAAATAAATCTGACCGCTTTTAGCTGCAGCTTGAACCCAAGAGGTGTTTGGACCAGACTAAGTTGAGGCAAAGGTTTATACTCCATCGCTTGGAATTGGGTGGTCCCATCTGAGAGCACAAAGGACAGCATCGACCTGGGGTACTTGGGAAGCGGTCCCTCCCCTTCCACCTCCAAATCAGCCTCCTCGTCGCCTTCATCGTACTCGTCAAAGCCTCCCGCTCGTAGTCGTTCTTCCCTGCCCTTGCGGACCTGATCCAGCTGGAAAGCACTTGACCCGACTTCCGAAAGAGAGATAATTTCTACCAGAGTTGGGACCCCACACAACGTTACTTGGGTATTGAAATCCCCGATATCTTGGGGCAGACCATCTGTTGGATCCAGGGACTGGGAAAGGCTCGATTTGAGGAGCTGTGTTCGTATGGTGTCGAATAATTCCTGAGAGTTGGGTCGCACTCCGTCCAGCCCAATCGCCCATTCGTAGCAGCCTTGAAGCCAGTCCTACCGAAAACGAGGCAATTAGTACAGCGCATTTCCTGTCATCCTTGTAAGTCTGTCACCGTACATGGTCAACACGAGGTTTGGGGAAGTTCCTATTCACCCATTGCACGACTTCAGCTGGAACTGCAACAGAGTCCATTAAGGCTTCAGATTTATTTGGGTTCGAGGAGGGGCAGAAGTTATGGTTCATGTTCAAGCTTCAGACGTGACGCGCGTGGTGGTTCAACATCATCATCATGTGCCATAACTGATAAGGTTGGCAGACGTCGGGACATGGATCAATCCCGGTGCCACGCCTCGCGCGGAGTGGGGATCTGGTGCCGCGGAGCGGATGAAAAGTCCCGTTCAGGAGCCACGGCACATCGCGGGTTAGCAGAGCGGGGCGGAATAGCAGAGCGGGGCGGAGGAGGAGAGCGGCGCGGAATAGCAGAGCGGCGCGGAACAGCAGAGCGCAGGCAGCTTTATCAGCGCGGGGTGGAGGGATGCGCTTGTCCGCTCCGCGTCTTGCGGGAGATGGAATCCGCCGCCTGCCCCGCGCGGTCTGTTGTTCTCTGAGTATCAAACCGCGCCCAGAATGAGTGGGTACGCTACCGAAGCATGGAGCTTTTGACTTGGCCCTGCCATTTATCAACGTAATCTAGGAGCATGTCTCTCAACCAAGAGTTCATAGAAAGGTCTGTGTGGGTCACGTCTCCCACCCCATACACCGGGCCTCATAACTATCATCGATAGGTAATCCGAAGATTTTGTTAAGGTACCCTGCGTGTGGTGGATCTATCTCATCGTATGCCAGATATGCGCCACGGCCTACAGATGGCCTCATGAAGGAAGCGATGCACACCCGGTCCCCATCCACCTTCGATGCCCCATGCTCAAGCAAGGCCCCTGGTAACACAAAGGCTGTTCCGGGACTGTATGAAAATCGTCCTCCAAGTAGAGGAACCGATAGGCGGCCGTCCTCAAACGCTCCAAATACTGATAAAATATCTTGGAGTAATTGCCCACCCTTCGAGTCACGGTGATACGGTGTTTCCCTGTTGCAAATCAAAGCAAAGCCTGTAAAGGGCGAGGACCAACTCTCCATGACCGCTTGCGTCAGGTCGTCGTCGGCCGTTTCCGCGCGGCCGGTGGACAATTCCAGCAGCACTTGCATCTGCATATTGAAGAGCAGCGGGTTCACCAAATAGAGTAATGCCCCGGTGAGTGCATTCAGCTCCTCCAGGCCACGCAATAGGCCCAAACCGCCGGTTCCGTTCTTTGGATTCAGGGATGCAGATGGAGCAGGAACTTGCAAAGGTGGCTAAAGCCAGTTAGAATCGAGGAGTGAGCTCACAGCCATGAATACGCACCCCTTGCCCCTGGTTGTACCAACTTGAGACAATGTTCACGCAGCCCGGCTTGATCTTGCAGGTATCGGGGTTTGCAAAACCGGAAGCTTGTGTCCGCCAGTTTTCGGCACCCTTCATGTTGATGATACTGTTGGGAAGGTGGGAGGCATCCTCAACAACATGAAAAACCTGGTGCTGGTCGTTTCGTTCAAAATGCACCCCAGTTGAGTGGATGACAGATGACACGCACCCGTCGACGTGTCGTCCACAGCCCCGGGAGGTACCATGCGATGGCTTTACCCTCATTATCAATGAACACCATCGGGGAATCAAGGAGGCGCCCCGTGACGTCATCGGGGGGCGGAAACTTTTGGAGAAGATGATCGCTGCGCTTGACCCCTTTTAGGGGTTCTTTGCTGGCACTCGCAAGCTCGTCCAAGGAAAACGCCAATTCTACTGCAGGGCACCTTTTGAGACATGGCCTGCTGGGAAATACAAATGCGGCTTACCTGGGTTAGCCCAAGCACTATGAACAACATCGACAAGAGTCTGCATTTCGGCTTGAATGGGCAGTGGGACTCCCTTTAAGAACGGAACGAGAGGTCCCTGACCCGTTTTCTCCTTCATGAGGTTTCCCACGTGTTCAGCAAACTTTAAGCAAAGCTTGAGGCCTGGCGGCGCTGCGATCTCATCGGTGGGGTTGTGCCACATTGCCTGTGGAAAGGGATGGAGGAGTACAAGTTAGTCTCGGCTACCCATCCGTTTTTTGCATACGTCTGGGAAATGATCAACGCATCACGTAAGCATCACGTCGCGCTCATTTCGTTCGCGAAGGGCGCTTAAGGTTAAAGACAATATGTTCATACAGGTATGGGATAAGGTATAGAATTAGAATGGAGTTAGGGAAGGAGTGGGGGTGGAAGCGGTTGGGGAATGGAGTCGCGGCGCAGTGAGGGTGAGAGGGGAAAAAAAGGGGCGGAGATTGATTTATAAGATTACTAATAAACCCATTCCGGCGGCGGCACAACCCGCGGACTCAGAGCCTATCCGCGGGACCGGGGAGACGGGACTCATAGGTCAAGGACAGGTGCAAAAATTGAGTCCCACAGGCCACGGCGCGGGATTGGATCTCCAGCCTTTACCGCGGAGCCAGAAAGTCGGATCGACTGGGAACTG
This sequence comes from Ephemerocybe angulata, assembly GCA_013368325.1. NCBI lineage: Eukaryota > Fungi > Basidiomycota > Agaricomycetes > Agaricales > Psathyrellaceae > Ephemerocybe > Ephemerocybe angulata. The sequence continues at coordinate 484,279 of JAACJK010000009.1, read as the reverse complement.
CTACTCCGAAGGTGCCAAGTTGCCGATAAAGTTCTGTCCATTTTGCAGCTCCTCTTCTGTTCCGCACTGGTATTCCTTAATATTGTACTATCTGCCAAGGTCTACGCAGCACTCAAGAGCTGTAACATAGCCAGCCCGTACTAGTAACAGATATGAGAGCGCATACGGATTTTGAGAGTCGAGTAGCTATAGAGGAATTAAAGCCATTGTTGGTGCATGATCATGCCTGGGCCACTGGCCATGGATGCTTGGACTTTCAAGGCGCTGAGGGTTGAGCGAGGCTCGGCGCTGAGCTTCCGAGATAAGACTCAAACTCCACGTGACGCCATTGCATAGGCGCCGACTCATTCCCCTTAGGCGCTTCGTTGGCACAAGAAGGTATGATCATGATCATAACTCAGAACGCACATAGCATGCATGCCATAAAGGGTAAATGTCATACAGGGTAGTAAATGTCATTGACGAAGGAAGCATACATCATTCATCATTACAGTCCACTGCAATACCGTGACTTTCCATCCAGCCCTTATCGAAACAGGCTGCTTGGTCGTAGGTACAGGGTTGCTCAGCGTCACAAAAATCAATTAGAAATAATCTCCCCTTTCGGTCTCGAAGTATATTTGCATGATGGATGTCGTGGTGATGATAGTGCTTGGCGTGCATGAACTTTAGAGCGTTCTCGTAGACTTGGAGTCTGCAGGCGCTCATATATCAGCATCAAAAGCATGTTAGAGCAATATAGGGTTCAACTTACGCATCTTCGTCGGTAATTTTATGAAGAGGGTTGCCGACGTCTGGTAGCACGATAAAGTGTTGTCCATGAGGTGAAACACCCGTTCCGAGTAGCGGAAGAATGCCTGGACAACCTTTCAGATCGTTGTACACCCGTAACTCCATATTGAAGTGTTCCTCATGGTGAAACACCTTGACTACAAGGGCTCCATAGAAAGCGAACATGATGTATCCTTGACGAGTAGGGACTGTGTTGGTTATAGTCGCCGAAAATAAAGAAGGACGGTGTCTGTACGGGAAAAGCGCTGTGAGTCGAGGCCGACTGGTATTTCCTAGGGAATTTCACCTACATGGGTCGCATGACGGAGAATACTCTGTCGTTCTCTGGATCATAGAAATCTGGCTGAATAAATATAAACAGGTAGACCAGGATGGTGGTGACTATCCCGCGGAAGAAACTAAAAACCTGCGTAAAGTTAGGCTGATAAATCAAGCCAGAGTCTCCGGAGAGACGAATGTGGGATGTGATAGTGTAACCCGCACCTGCAGGACCTTTGGAAATGCCATGCTTCGCGTTGGGATCCCTCAGAAACACCGAGGGGCCTGCAAGGATTAGGAGATCTGAATGCTTCAGGGCTTGGTAGCCGATTCGAGATCCTATTTTCCGGAAGTCGTAAGGTGGAGGAGGTTTCCATTCCTTGTACCCCTCTCTTTCAACCTCCATCTGGGTCCCATGGTCCTCTGCAACCGCCATCTGGGTCCCGTGGTCCTCTGTCCCCTTCTGACCCTTCCCCTTCTTCTCGTCCTGAGGATCAATGAAGTCCCAGAATGTCAATTTGAATGTGTGGCCGACGTTGTCTTCTGCTTCCACACGCTCCAGCTCCATCCAGCCTCTCATAAGGTCTGTGAGTACCACAGTGTTGCATGAGCCGGGCATAATACAGTAAGCTGCAATCTATAGTGCCACATCAGTGGTGGTTTAGGGCATAAAAAAGCGAGTCCCACCTGTCGAGCCATCTTAGCATATCCAACTTCGCCAATTGGCTTACCCTTCCCCTTACCCTTCCCCTTACCCTTCCCCTTCCCCTTCCCCTTCCCCTTCCCCTTCCCCTTCCCCTTCCCCTTCCCCTTCCCCTTCCCCTCGCCCCCAACCTCAACCTCAACCTCAACATCACCCTGTTCCTCTCCCTCTCCCTCTCCCTCTCCCTCCCATTCCCCCTCATCCTCATCCTCGTCCTCATCCTCAGAATCATCCTCAGAATCATCACCCTCAGGATCATAATCCTCATCGTCCTCCTCATCGCCTTCCTCATTGTCATCCATGAGCTGATCCTCAACCGTGAGATCGTCCTCAACCTCATCGACTTGGCCTTTGCCCTTCAGGGTTATGCGTTAATGATCGTTAATGTAAGAGTTTCTTGAGGGCGTACCGATCTATTCCGTTCCAAGTTCTGCTCATGAGTCTTCCGTATTTCCTGGTACGAGTCCCAATCAGATACAATTGGGTTCTCGGAGACGTATTTGAAGAAATTGCGTAGCTTCGGGTTGCCCCAACGTTTCAGCTCTATTGCAGCCTCAAGGCTCTTGTGCACGTCAGAAAGGTAGATGTGGGTGATGTCGCTGGAATAATTCCCTTTCGCCACGGCCGGTCTCGCTTCCCAGACTGTCTTTTCTTCCGGGTCCTTGATTAATTGTCGTATCATTTCGAGAATACGGCATGCCTCTTCGATTATGCTGGAAAGGCAAGTATTGATGGACTTCTCAGCTTGAAAGCGGTCAAAAGGTGAGCATAAAATGCAACGAAAGTACGTACTGACAGCTGTTGGAAATTGGGTTTCCCTTGGCTTTCCGTCTTTTGGTTTCGCTCTTGGTTTCGGGGGTTTACTGGCATTCTCTGCCTTAAGCTTAAGCTTTTCGTTTCGCTTTTTGAGAACTGAGCCGCAATGTCAGTCGTCAGTCACCATGGCGTCTAGAATTTTCTCCAAGTAATTATAATCACCGGCGTTGGTGTCGTCTCTGACCGTCGAAACCTTCCTTTCCAACAGCTTAATACCAAACTTGATATCTTCTGTCACCGGCTTGTCCGCTAGCACAACCCGAAAGACTCGTTCTGCTTCATCGAGTTCCACAGTAGATGTGTTGCAAGTCTGGAAAACGATGGGATTGTCGCCGAGCTCGTCGTTACATTGTTTGGAAGCGTGGCTAGACGCATCGGCCCCGTGGTGCTGCGCAAGGTGTTGAAGCACCTTCAATTGACAGAAGTCCTCATAGAGAGAAAGAGCATAGAGTAAATGAGCTAGAGCGGAAAGGTCTGAATCCTTGGGTTTAGGATGCCGAGGCATATGTTGGTTCGGGTTGAGACAGCTGTTCGGTCTTTCCCACAGAAGGCACTCTTTATGCAGGCCTCGAGGACTCCACGCAAACTCCACGTTTGCCATGATAACGCAAGTGACCATAATAGAATGCGATGCGATCATGACGGCTGAGTTCTACTTACTTGCGTCGTGCAGGACCTTCTAATGACAGACTGTTACGTCCTATGTACTATCCAGCTTCCAGGCTTTTTCTAAACACAGATCAGACATCAATATGTGGTATGTGTAGTCCAGTCAATTGGCAGAGCGAACTATTGAGCGGCAACATGAAGTGCAACAAGTTTCTTGAACAAGCGCTCAACGGTCAGGCGCGGGATTTAGTTACTAATTTTGGGTCGTAATTCAAACTCAGCATCCAGGCCAGACTCCAGTCCATTGCGGAATCCCACATCTGGCGCCGCTCTATCGTCCTGCCTCACTCAAAACTTTCTCTCAATTATCTTTATTTTGCAAGTCCTATCTCGACGATGTGAAAAGGTAAAGTTTTGCGGAGACCATTCAGTGAAGCAAAATGTTACCTTTTGCACATTGGCGCAGGATGGCCATCCGAAAGGGTGGCTAGGACAAGCAACTGAGCTCCGCGGAGCGGGATTGGAAAACACGGGGCGGGGAGCGGAAAGTGGGTCGGAACAACGCTGCGCGGGGAGCGGACTACAAGGACAAGCAACTGAGCTCCGCGGAGCGGGATTGGAAAACACGGGGCGGGGAGCGGAAAGCGGGTCGGAACAACGCTGCGCGGGGAGCGGACTAATGGAATCTTTGCATATTTAATCTTGATGTATCAATACATCCGTCGCAAGGCAAGTAGAATCTACCCGCTATATTTTATGTACCTTCCACAGCTCCTCTTCATACCAAGCTCCATCCATGGGGCCACATTTCGCCCTCCTCTTCCTAGCGAGACGTTTCCATACAATCGCGGGTGCGACACGCCCCAGAAACCTGATTTCTTCCAACCCTTCGGATACTGCGCCCACATATTTGCAGATACGGTTCAGTTCAGCTGTTTCCCCCGAATACAAGGACAAGCAACTGAGCTCCGCGGAGCGGGATTGGAAAACACGGGGCGGGGAGCGGAAAGCGGGTCGGAACAACGCTGCGCGGGGAGCGGACAAATGGAATCTTTGCATATTTAATCTTGATGTATCAATACATCCGTCGCAAGGCAAGTAGAATCTACCCGCTATATTTTATATACCTTCCACAGCTCCTCTTCATACCAAGCTCCATCCATGGGGCCACATTTCGCCCTCCTCTTCCTAGCGAGACGTTTCCATACAAGCGCGGGTGCGACACGCCCCAGAAACCTGATTTCTTCCAACCCTTCGGATACTGCGCCCACATATTTGCAGATACGGTCCAGTTCAGCTGTTTCCCTCGAATACAAGGACAAGCAACTGAGCTGCCGTTTCATGCTTCGGAGTTTTGTGCCCATGGAGGCAATTGCATCTGTGTCTGCGAATAAGGCGTCCACTGCTTTCTTGTGACCGTGTTCAGAATAGTCGTGCTCGAAATAGATGCAGAGGCGATCATGGTACGACTCGATTGACCCTCTCCGGAGCTCGTTATGGGTATCTCTTGCCATTTGTCGGGCCTCCGCAAGGAGCAACTCGATATGAGGGCGGTTCAACTCATCTTGATAGGCACTATCACATCGCATGCTCAGCCAAAGTATATTCTTAAGAGGAGTCTACTACTTACTACTGGACATCCAGAGGAACCTCCCCAATCGCCATTGGCCCCGCTAGCATATAGAGCTCTCGCTCCCGGACATCTTCAGCTAAGTCCTGGCCCTGAATGTGCATTCCTGTGAAGCTGAGAAGCTGTGCCGGCGAGTGTTGGAAAGTTTGAAGGTGGCTGAAGGGCAGAACCTGGGTGGCCAGGGACAAAAGTTACGGTGGGAATGGAGTGGACGGCGAGAAGCAGATGCAAAGTAACGGAAGAGTAATATGGAAATATGGTACGTACACACATCGGAACCAAGGATACTAGTACAAAGCCCTAAGGTTACTTGTACGAAGCCCGAGGCTGAGACGTGATAAGATGGCCGCCGCGCGGATCATCCTCTGGTTCTTGCCTTCCTTCCGCCCCCAGCCGGCGATAAGCAGCTGGAGTCGCAGCTAAGATGGATGTCCTGCAGGTATCAAATTCCTCCTCACAACTCTCACAGCGCTCAGAGCGCCAGTGGCCGGACCCGCTCACCATGACGGTCTTTCTGCCCCTCGTGGCGGAAACTCCCATCCCAAAGACACCCCCGTTCTTGGCAGAGCCAGCCGATCGAAATGCGGGGTTGGCGAAGGTCGTTCAGGCGGTACTGAAAGCGAAGCGTATTGTGGTGATTTGTGGTGCGTGGCATCCTCATGGTGCCGTCCCCAGGGCTCTGAACCCCACATTGCTGTTCGCCCAGGTGCTGGCATATCCGTGCAGGCGGGGATTCCCGACTTCCGCTCAGCAGACGGCCTTTTCACAACTCTGAAGCGAAAGAACCCTAGAGAGGGGCTGGGCTCCGGGAAGGACCTGTTCGATGCATCCGTCTTCAACGTGAGCCATTCTCTCACTGCGCAGTTACGACACACGAAGCTCAAGATGCTGCAGTCTGAGCACACCACCTCCCTCTTCTGCCAGATGATGGCCCAGTTGTCAGACATGTCGCAGAATGCGGAACCGACACCGTTCCATCAGCTCCTCCGCGCCCTCGAAGATCGCGGGCGACTCCTGCGGGTCTATACGCAAAACATCGATGCGTTAGAGCAGAAGTGCGGTCTCTCATTCGGCGTTCCTGAAATAGGAAGCAAAAAGTCTCGGGGGAAGAAAAACAAGGCGAACAAAGAGGACACCGCGGGGGATCAGAACCACCAGGGACAGCAACCTCAGGCGCCTTCTTCCAGACTTCCTACGCCTACCCCAGAGACTCCGCGGTGCATCCCCCTCCATGGAACGCTGCAAAGGATGCATTGCCAAATATGCAGCCAGTCATTTCCGCTTCAGGACTATCTACCCTCGCTGAACGCGGGCCAGCCGCCCAATTGTCCAGAGTGCACCGACCTCGAACGGACTCGGGCGATACTTGGTAAGCGACCCAGACGTGTCGGCAAACTGCGTCCGAGTGTCGTACTCTACAACGAAGCACATAATAATGGGGAAGGCGTAGGGAATGTCGTGGAGAAGGATCTCATAGGATCATCTAAGGGGAAGGGACGAAGCGGGGCTGATTTTTTGTTGGTTGTTGGGACGAGCCTTCGAATACCGGGGACGAAGAGGATGGTGCGCGAGTTCGCGAGAGGGGTTCGATCGTGTGGTGCATTGTCTTCGATAAGGGAAGAAACGTCAGAGTTGGGATCTACGACGCGGAATGATTCTTCCCGGCATTCGCCCTCAATCTACGAGGATCCTCCACCTGCACCTATGAAGGCCGTGTACCTCAACCTTGACTTCCCGGTCCCAATGCGGGAGTGGGATGGCGTGTTCGACGCGTGGGTGCAGGGTGATGCGCAGACATTTGCTGATATGTTGAGGGATGAGATTAAGAAGGAGACGAAGGCGAAGGAGCTGGCGTCGGAGAGGAAGAGAAGGAGAGAAGAGGAAGCTGCAGCGGCCCCCACAGCTGCAGGTGAACCTTCGGATGTGGAGATGGCAAGTTCGGATCCTATCTATCTGCCTCCCACACCAGAGGATCAGGACGGTCCGAGGAAGGTCAAAGCACCGCCGGAGGTGCCACCGCCCCCGTCGCCTATCACGACTCCCTTATCGTCATGGCGCAGGACTGAGTACACTGGGCTCCCGGGCTCTCCGCTCGATGCATCCCCGCCGCTCTGGCAGAGGCATTGGAAGACACCGAGCCTTGGCTATGCAACGTTGGGACCGAGTCGGAGGTATGAGTATGAGCGGGCGCATTGGGGGCCGTACCGCTCTACGTACGCACCTCTCAATATTCTGACGTCCTCAATCCGGTCAACGCTGGAGGATGATGACCGCACGGAGTGTTTTCCGCATGCCGTGGCTAAAATAAACTCACCGTGTGTCTCCGGGATCTCCGAGTCATTAGGCTCGAAATCAGCCGTTCCTGGAGACTCTGGGGATGGGTGGTATATGGAATTGCTTCAGAGAAAATAGATAGATAAATGATGATCTTACAAGGCGACACATTCAATGTTTGATACACCCGATCTTGCATTCTCGTTGTCCAGCGTCGAGGCCTGACTCGGAGGAGAGTACATTTTCTGTGGCCCGGCAACTGATATTTTCGCTGGGCGCTTTGAACGCGCTGGCAATGGGCAGAAGATTTGATATGTAGGGTAATGGGAGTCATTGGGCCTCAGAATCAGGCTTGAGGGACATATAGTGGCCAATCAGCATACCGTAGCCAAAGCCAAAGGTGTTATATTTCTAACGATTGTGAGATAGTGTACCATGGTTACTAGGTACCAGACTCTAAGGAACCCGGTTGAGAGGACATGGATAGACTGGTGTACAATCTCTTGGTCAACTGCTGGGATCTGGCGGTCTTTGCCAGGAACCTCTCTTGCTCCATCCTCAGGTCCAGCAAATCAGAGATGTGATGTTCGACAAAACTGCCCGAGACAGTCCTCCCACCCATACTCAGAACGGGATCTTGACGAGGCCACGCAAGGGTCGCGGGGCGAGAGAGTGCACCGACTTCCTGCGTCATATGGCTAGCGGACGGAGCTGTCTCCTTTCCCGGCCCCGGGGAGAGGAACACCTTGTCCTGCTGGTCCAAGGGTTGTGTTATTCTCAGGCCCGCGGCGGAATGATCTCCAGTCCGATTCCGGTTCCGATTCCGCGGAGAGCTTGGTTATCAGACACGGGATTGTCGGATAATTCCCCTGGCGACCTCTAAGACGTCCCTTTCCGCGGTGTCTCTGGATCGCTCCTGCCGTCGGTTTCAAGGTTAATAATCGTGTGTATTTTCGCCTTTTTGGTGACCTTTGTCTCTTCTAGAGTCAACTCCAGCGGCCGTTTTTGCCTATCTCCCGCCGGTTGGATCGGTAAAGTCTCGGCCAGAGCTTCCGCTGGTACACCGGGCTTTGGGCGAGCCACAGGGGTTTCCTGCCGTCCCGGGACGTTCGAGGGGTCACGAGCAGGGCGGGAAGCGCTGGGAGGAGAGAGGGGATCCAGTGTTCCTGCCGTAGACTCGTCATCATTGTCGGGGCCTAGTGGAAGAGCATCAGCTCGGTAATGTGCGGGGCGGCGGAGGTGGTGATTACCTGGTTTGGCGACCCAAGAGATCAATCAAGGCCAAATTTTATTAACCTGGGAATGGGAAGGTCGGCGAGAAGGGGGATACAGACAAACGTAAGAGTAATATTGTACGTACAAACGGCATGCATTTGAAACGCCGTAACTAAGGATGCTAGTACGAAGGCCGAGGCTGGCGACCGATGACTTTTCCCGAAAAGGCTCCTCAAACCACCCTGGGATGGCTGTATGGTGGTCCCATCTCGCCTAGTATACCCATCCAGGTGAACGTGTAACCTTCCTTTGTTGCTTTGGCCAGCCCGAAAAGCGACCCTGGCGCCCAAGAGGTAGTCCGTTCGGGCTTGTATCCCAATCGTTCCTTGAATACCGGTGATCGGATAATATACAACTCTACAACTAGCGAGGATCGTTGAAGAAGCGACTCCGATGGAACAATACTGCCAATACACCCCCTACAAACCCTACAAACCTCAAGACATATCTGGCGTGGTCAAAGTTAAGTTCAAGACCGGGATTCCATAGCCACCCCATTTTCCTGAATGCCCCTTGCTCACCGAGTCGGCAAAGTGCTGAAACCAGGCTTGGGATATTAGTCCTACCAAACATCCGTTGTATGGCGGAATCCCGGTGCGACATGTAAGCTGGCCGCTGCGCGGATCCTCCTGTGGTTCTTGCCTTCCTTCCGCCCCCAGATGCTGACAGACTCCCTTGGGGACATATTCGCAGCTACGATGGAGGTCCGGCAGGTATCAATGGGAATCGTCCTGAGAATCCCTAAACTTGCCCAAAGAAGGCGGGGCGGCGGGTTGCACAGGGTAGGGGTTTCCGGCCTTGCTCCCTTGCTCCCTTGTCCTGCCCGTCCCTCTAGCTGTCGGCGTCTGTTTCGCACCGTCTGCGTTTGCTATCCGGTACTCAGGACGACGGTCCTATACTTCCGCAAGCCATAGCCCCCCAGGTCTCTTCATATTACCCAATCCCCAGTCGCTTCCCATGCCACAACCGGTGAGAACGATGGTTTGTTAGAAAGGAATGGCGCTCATAGCTCAGTAGGCTGTTGGCCCGTCGGATAGTCCATCCGCGCGGGAACTACGAGCTCAGCGACGTGAAACCGCCGTGGCGGCGCCTCCGACAGGTCGGCCTGCTACGCAGCCTGTCTCTGCGCGGCCTCAAACAAGAGGTTTCGGTGGGGCGCCACGCGCAACAGCACTTTCCCCGATTAAACTCGGACTTCCGAAGCAGCCAGGCACTACAGCGCACGCACCAAGCACTACCGCGACTTCAATTCGACACGACGGAGAAGATTCGTGGTTCAGCTCTCCTCAGCTCGCGCACCATTCCCTTCCGGTGCAGCCCGGTCATTCCGGGGACTCCGATTCCGACCTCCAGGGTGATTCATCTTCGGGCGAGGACCCAGGTTCAGAGGACGAAGATGACCTAGAGGACGACACTGAGGGCAACGACATCGACGAAGCGCCCGAGCGTCAGAAAAAAGGACGTATCTCCAAGAAGCATCGAGAGGAACTGAACTCCACCTTTAAAAATATAGACGACGCACTGTTGGCTGTCGCAAAGTCCACAGGGAGGACCTTCAATAACGTTCTTTCCATGTGGACTCGAACGCACAACACCACACGTGTCCATCGTGGTGCATGGAACCAGTACCAGCGGTATTTCTCCCGCAATAAGGCCGCAGAGCGTAAGCTGGCCAAGGACCCCAACGCCTCCTGTGAGCATGCCCCTTATGAAGTCCTCTGCCCTGGATTTCTGACTCGTCTCCCACAGGCGAAAAATGCTTCTTGGCCTTAAAGAAATGCTACCCAAAGAAATGGCGCGCCATCCTCAGTCACCAAGACAAAATAATCACAGAACAGGAGGGAACCACGACCCTCCTCAAGCGCCATTCAAACTTCTGGAAGTATCAGGCCTCTGTCGAGAAAGGCGGACATGCGGCTCACCTCCAACACGGCTTTGAAACAGTCTCTCTATTGGTGGGCGGCGCGGTAAATACGGACAACATCTTGTGGTCTGTGTATGAATCTGAAGGAGCGAAGGGTGTAAGTATTCCAGCGCATATCCCTTCCGACTCCCCAACACTTACCCTCCGGTTTCTAGTTCCTCAGCAAGCTCCCGGTCAATGGCGATGTTTTCATTTCCCTTTTACGAACCTTTGTCTAGTAAGCCTTGACCAACTGCCACTACTGGACTTCATGTTGAAAATGTTTACAGCGGCGGGGTGTCGGAGGAGATGACAGGTTTAATGGTGGACAGGCTCACACGGCAATTTCCTGAGTTTTTGAAGCCAGAGTTCCGCGACAGTCTGGGGGCGGGAGGATCGCTTGCGACGGGGGGTGAGGAAAGCCCCGGAAGCAATGGCGCCTTGCACCGATCCCCCAAGAAGAGACCTAGGTCCCGTTCACCGATCGCCAACTCCTCTCCGAATGCGAACGTTTCCGATGAAACCGCTGAGGCTGCCAAAGTGCGCATTCAAGAGTTCTTTCACAAGGCCTGCGGTACGTCGATGTGATTAATGGTTCGCCAGTCTCTGTCTCACGTACAAACAAAGAGGAACAGAACGTTCGCCTGCCGGCCAAATCTTTCCCCTGGCGCAACCTGAAAGAGAAGATGGGAGCACAAGGTCTCGTCATCTTCAATTTTCCGGAGGGCATCCCCTTTCCCGTTCCTGGCACTGATCCCACCTTTATCCCCTTGCGTGGTGGTTCTACCCCGGGGAAGAAGGCTAAAATCGCTGGCACTCCAACACCTGGTGCTGGGATACGCGACATTGGAACAATTGCATTGCGTACCTTGGCTAAAGCCTGCTATGGAGAAGATGATCATCCCCAGATCAGAATCGAGAGGCATGCTAAGAGAGCTGATATCGCAAATAGCAAGCACCCTTGGATTGTAGGAGCGGAGCCTCTCGATAGCGCCTTAGGTTACCGACAGAGTTACATGAACAACAGCTGCACCCGCACAGCGGTCGTCCCCCCCGCGCCATCGTCGTCTTCCGCAACCCCTATCGCCTCTAAATCCCCTATGCCTTCCGCTATGCCCGCGTCGCCCTCCACAAGCCAGCTTCCTCCTCCTGTCGGGACAGTTGGCCCACCTGCAGTCTCCATGGAGCAGCGTCGCTTGACTGAGGGCGTTGCCCCGGTAGACACCAGCGCAGCAGAACCTCCTCCGGCCCTGACCCCAATGGCAGGGCCCGGTAAGAAAGGCACCTCCCGTCGCCCTCGGGCCCGCGCCATCCCGAAGAAACAGAGCAAGGCCATAGAGACAAGTGACGCTATAGAACCTCGTACGCCAAGCAAAGCGGGTGATCCTGTTCAGCCATCAACTTCCCCCAACGTCGATCCAAAGGCTTATACCTACTACGGGTATTATCCGCCTCAGACACCTCACCACTATCCCCCGCAAAGCCAACCTCACTATTCCATACAGCCCCCTCCCCACTTCCCCACCATGCCTCCTCCCCAGTATCCCCCCACCCCAATCACCAGTACGGATATAGCCCCGTACCGCCGAATGGGTACTACCGACCTTTCCCCGGAATACCGGGCCCTGAGTATCCCTCATACCCCCACCAGGCGCTGCCCCCACCTGCTGGTCCCAGCATCCCCTCCGGAGATGGAAATCGCCATGCTTAAGATCCTTGCCTTCGCCTCTCTTGCCCCCTCTCCACTGCTCCCTCTGTTCGATTGTTTGCTCCCGATCCCCCTGTGCTTTTCCTGTTCTTCCCAAGCCCGTTTTTCCGAGTTCCGAGTTCCGCAGGTCCCGCCCCCTTTCCTGTTCTTCCCAAGCCCCTCGGAACCGACCATTCCTACTTCGGCAGATCCCGCCTCCGGGGGATATCCGCCTCAGACAGAAATCGTCCCCATTCCTGTTCTTCCCAAGCCCCTTGGATCCCGTCATTCCGAGTTCTGCAGATCCCGCCTCCTGGTGTTATCCGCCTCAGACAGAAATCGTCCCCATTCCTGTTCTTCCCAAGCCCCTTGGATCCCGTCATTCCGAGTTCCGCAGATCCCGCCTCCTGGTGTCCCATTCCTGTTCTTCCCAAGCCCCTTGGATCCTGTCATTCCGAGTTCCGCAGATCCCGCCTCCTGGTGTTATCCGCCTCAGACAGAAATCGTCCCCATTCCTGTTCTTCCCAAGCCCCTTGGATCCCGTCATTCCGAGTTCCGCAGATCCCGCCTCCTGGTGTTATCCGCCTCAGAAAGGTCGACCGGTGTCCGCATACCCTGTTGTATCTTGTATCTTGTACCCGTTGCGGAACCCGTCTTTCCATAGACCCCGCCCCCGGATGATATCCACCTCAGAAAGATCGCCCGATGTCCGCATACCCTGTTGCATCTTGTGCCCGTTGCGGGACCCGTTTTCCATTGACCCCGCCTCCGGATGATATCTGGGAAAGGAATTGTAGCCGATGTCCGCTCAATCCTCCCCTAGGTCCAAATCTGTTACGTCTTGCTTCCCGTACCCCGCGGAACCTTTGGTTCCGCGGGTCCCGCCCCTCCCTTCCGACGATATCCCTGTCAATGTCCGGACCCGGGATGCATGGAAACCCACAATCCCCGATCGCACGCCACGGCCTATTTGATCCTCCCTGCTGTAGCCTCCCCTCCATACAATCTTGCTGTACAACTCCCTCTGCCCTCAGCTTTTACCATATGTGCATCACGGTGGTACTGAATACTTAGCCATAGCGGTTTCCAAAATAAATCTTAGAGTTCATTTGTGCAAGCGACATAAACCCCATCCTGCCCAGAGGCCTACTCCCGCCTCTGTTATTTTGGCAAGTTCTATTGAGGGATATCTTTACTTTCCTTCGCGGACATATGACCTGTCCGCAAGACCGAAAAATATCAGCAATATCGGGCGGGTAACGTGCTCCACTCGCATTCCATCGCCCATTCCCCCATGAGCTGCCTCCAAGCACCATTCACCATTCTCCTGCGTTTTCAGCGCCCCAAAGACATCCAATACCAGCCTAAATCACTCTGCCCTTCTATATACTACGCCGCGGCAGCTTGTCTGCGTTGCCCCCCGTATCTGCTCAGACTGGAGCGCCATACCAGAGAAACCCCCAGGTGGCCCGCGGTGATCGCAACAACCCTTCGATTATAAAGCTGTTTCCTATTTCGTACTTTGGTGAAACTGCACCACACTGCAAAACCCCCTCCAGGCCCTTTTTCGCTTACCAAAAAATGGCCCCCCCGGGTTTCACGTGACTGCAGACTACGCTGCCTAGGGTGCGGGAGTATCAAATGATTTCTGAATGCCAAGTCACCAGGTGTTGAATCGAACTTGCTAGGGAACCCGTTGGACAGGGAAGCATTGGATCGATAACCTACTTGCGCTCTTCCCTAGAGACGCAATTCCCGCGAAGCTTCATCTTCAAAAGGGTCTCAGCTTCCAACCTCCCCGCTTTCTTTTCGGATGGGCCATGTCTTCCAGCGTTTTATTCAAGGTCGCGCAGCGTTGCAACTTTCTGCCGCCGGACACCCCTGCAGACCTTGATCCGGAGACCCTTAAATGGGCCAAAATGGTTCTACCCCTCAACGCCATTCTCCGGAAGCGGTTCCCTGAAATAATGGCCAGGTTGCCGGGGTACGCCCTCATCGATCCGGTGATGACAGCAGGGTGGAGATATCACCAGTGCATTGTTCTCGCCGATTCCTATGCCACTGGGAACAGAAAGCCCTCACAGGACGACATCAATACCCTTGAGGACTTCCTTGGAATAGGCGAATTTTCGACCCAGGTTCTGGCCGACAATCAAGCCAAATGGTGGCTCGACTACGGGCAGTACACTTGGATGTACATGGATTCTCGGGAATTCAACACAATATCTAAGCCGTGGCTGAAGGAAGTAAGGCAGATTCAGGAGGAATCCGTTGCGAATCCTGTATTGCAAGCAACTTTGTCGCAGTGTTCCAGTAGTACTGCATAATCCACCGTCCAATGATGAGCATCACCCACAGTTTGTCCTTTCCGCCATAGAGCGCCCATCGAACCGGCTTTCAAATTAGTGGCCGTACCGGTGTGCCACTGAGGTCCTGCAATAACCTGAACGATCTTCTTTCTCAACCACCACTATCATGTCTACCGAACTCAAGAGACAACACCGGGATACATTTATGGCCTTCTACAGTGGTCTTCCTGATGAATTTCTTCCTTGGAATCTCTTGCAAGTGAGTATCATTTCTGGATGCCAAGTCACCAGATGTTGAATCGAACTTGCTAGGGTTCGGGGTCCCAGTGGACAGTGAGGCATTGGATCGCGAACCTAATTGCGCACTTCCCTAGAAACATGATCCCCGAGAGGCTTCACCTTCGAAAGGGTTTCAGCTTCCAACCTCCCCGCTTTCTTTTCGGATGGGCCATGCCGCCTAATGCCCTCTTCAACATTGCACAGCGTTGCAACTTTCTGCCGCCAAACACCCCAGCAGACGCTAATCCCTGGTCGGTTGATTGGGCAGAAATGGTCCTACCCCTCAACACCGTTCTCCGGAAACGGTTCCCTGAAATAATGGCCAGGTTGCCGGGGTACGCCCTCGTCGCCCCGGTGATGACAGCAGGCTTCAGATTTCACCAGTGCATCGCCCTCGCCGATTCCTACGCCACTGGCAGGAGCAAGCCCTCGCAGGCCGACATCAATACCCTTCAAGACTTTCTTGGAATAGGCGAGGGTTCGACCCAGGTTCTGGCCGACAACCAAGCCCAATGGTGGCTCGACTACGGGCAGACGACTTGGAAGTACATGGATTCTCGGGAATTCAACGCTCAATTCAACCCGTGGCTGAAGGGAGTACGGCAGCTCCAATGGAATTAGCGAGACGAGTCGCATGTTACGTTTCTTCATGTTAATCCCCGATGTATCATCCTTTGCACAACGGTGTACGATCCCCCTGTCCATTTTCCTGCTTATAACGAACGTCATTGTATTGTGATTTTATTGAGCAGGCTTGCCGGCTATCATCTCTTTAAAGTCTCCACTATGTATCCAAAGTTCAGTTCCATATGTTATTCATGATTTCAGTGGTAGAATAACGATAACGGATGGTACATGAACGCTAGAACCCTGGAAAAAAGAATCCGTCCTCGGAAGGCTCCGTCTGAGGGCCTTAACAGAATTAAGCGCCTACATTTCAAAGGGGCACATTGCCACCCAGCATTCGAGAAACGAAGCCAACGAGCCTCTTCTCCTGATCACGGCTTCTCCAGTGCATGACCCTTCTACTATCCAACTTCTATGAGCATCAGCATTCTTAATACTCCTTCCCCAGCCTTCCCCGCTACCCCGGTTCCCCGAGCACGGCCAAGAAACAGGGGCACTCGGAGAAATGCAGGCGTAATGACGGTAAATAAACCGCGAGCGCGTGGTTATGTTGCTGCTCATCCCCGAGAGGCACCAAGAGCGGGCGGCTTATGAAGGGGGCTAGGCAAGGCGCCTAGAGGCCCTAGACGCGACGCTCGCCCACTATCCAAGCTCCCTTTCTGCGGCGTGATTTGATCATTTGATTTTGCTGCTTTTCGATGGAGGCACGCTCTGGCACTCTTCTCCACATTTCCCTCGCATCCACGCGTGCCCCTGGCCCTGGACTGACTGACGCCCGACAGAAGCCGAGTTTTTTATGATGATAATCCTTCTTTAAGCGCTTGAAGTCCCGTCATCTGCTTCCGCTCATACCATTCATCTCCATCGAGCACTTTAAGAACTCTGTGCTGGTGCTTTGACTTGGCTTTGACAGCCCCCAAGCCATCTCGCGCTTGAAACACGATACTCCGCAGGCATATCATATATCAGCTACACGTAGATCAGTCACGGATAGTAGAGCTGCCAGGTATAGCTCGCCCATTTGCCGAGGCAGAAGGAATCCATGTTCCATTGAACTAGCGCTAGCTATATGAGGTGACGAGCACTTGAGCATGGACCGACGTTAGTAAAATAGTATGACATACAGTGTACACCTCGTACGTGTCGTTTACCCTCGTCACGCTCCCGCTTTATCCAATGACGATCGAGATGCGAGAACAATGAGCGTAAAGCAGCAGCCCCTCGTATATAGCGATCCCATTCGTAGCCATAGTCGCGCAGCAACTCGATGCCACCCTTGTGTGCTAGTTTATAGGTAGACATGATGGTCGGCAGTTTAACAAGAGTAACAGAAGTAATGGAGCCGGGGACGTACTTTTTGTATTCGCTGAACCAGCGAAATGAAATATGCAACCAGTTTCTTGTAGAGCTCTGCTCCGACCAGCTCAGCGTCGGTGGGCATCTCGCTGAACGGGCGATGATCAATGTTCAACAGCTGGATAAACTGGGTAAATCATCAGACCTAGGGCAAGGATGTGTACGTACCCGGGCAACGTCCATGAGCTTGCGCAATATGTGTACACTGTTCCATGGATACACAGCGTATCAGAGCAAAAGTTGTCCAATGGCACATTTTTGGACATTCGTGAAATTTGGAGCAATTGGCCCGAAATGTGCCCAAAAGGAAAATTCCGCGGCAAATTATGGGCTACTTTCCGTGTTTCTCTCGCAATGCTCTCTCAATCTGCTCGTCATAAATTTCGGTCAACATGCCCAGAATACCCATCGGAATTTACTGATTACTGTTCAGCAATGTGCTCAAGGCGACCTTTGTGGGAATAGGTGCCAGCGATGGCCCAGTCGCCGCGAGCTTTTGATCGGCTGCGTTACACTCCTTCTCTCCCTGTACCATGACCCGGTACGTTGCACACCATCATTGAATTGCCCAATATCGACTAATGTCATTAGTCGAATGTGCTTCTCCCACTTTGGCGATGTGTTTTCAAACGGCGGCTCGAAGGGCGGGGCAGCGGGGTACTAGGGTTGGTGTAGTGGGGTCAATTTTGGGCGGGCGAACGTCGTACGTGCAGCTTTTCGTTCCTTTCTTTCTGCACCATGATTGTGGAGGTATGCCGGTTGTGCGTCGCCACATACGCCTGCCCCATCTGGTTCCCCCGGCTCCCACTGGACGCGACGATCACGCCCTGCGGCCACAGAGCCTATTCACGGTCACCGCCCTCACGACCCGTGTCGATACTCGCGTGGAGTACATCTAAGTCGTTCACTGGAGCGTTTAAAGAGGGCATGAGACGTGGCGGAGAATGAAGGAGCCCGACTATAGGAGGCGGGTTGTGCGTTTTGGGAGGAGGCGAAGGAACAGGAGGAGAACGAGCGGGAGGGAATGGGAACACTTTTGCTCACGGCGTTGCGATGAGGAGCGAATTTACATGCACGGTACTACATCCTGGTACGTCTCTCAGACATCATTATCACATACCGACCTAATTACTTCTTCCAGCCCAAAAGCACGACCAGTACGCCTTGCGACCAGATATGCCTTACCGCCGTATTGACCTCGCAAGATCACCGTCGCGCCGAACGCGCCTTGTACTGCAACGACGGGTTGGATTAGCAGGGGTTTCGAAGCGGTGAGTTGAGCCTGTGTGCTTTAAGAGGGGGAGGAGGCGAAGGTCAAGGAGGAGGAACAGGGGAGGGGGGGAGGCGAAGGTCCAGGAGGAGGAACAGCGGGAGGGGAAGCAATGGGATATTTCGCCTGTATGCCCTCGAGGCGAGTAGCGATTAGGGTCCCGCAGTACGGACGTGGTCCTGTGTAATATAGAGCACCAATAAACCTGTTTATTCTAACCTACTGAGAATATGAGGGGCTATTGGGGAATATGTAGCCTGAAAGGCGAACAGAATGTCCGCCGAATGTGACTGTAATTTCACCCCACGGCACATTTTGCATCGTTTCTGTCGGCCCATTGACGTTGTTTTCCTCCTTCTTTTTGCATAAACTCGCATAAGTTGCTTCAGCCTCATTTCTGGTGTATTGTGTATGTTTTCTTCTATATTTTAAAAAATCGGTCAGAATGTGCCGGGGGCAAGTTTTGCGGCGATACGCTGTGATAGCCGTGGACAACCGCTCCTCGGAGGGCCGGTGTGAAGGTATGCCCATGGGGCATGGTCTCGAGCGCAGCAACTGTAGCAGATGGTTGTGAGGTCATCCTTGTTGTCTATGGTATGGATGAAGAGGATGTGATAGTCTGTGTCGACTTGGATGGGCTCTCGGTTGTGCCACATATCACACCCTTCATTTATGCATTCCGGACATCTGACTTTGACATGGAGGAATGCTTTCTAGATGGGACTGTGTAGCTCGAAGGCCACGAGTATAACTGTGGCCGTTACGGCAGGTGGCTAAATCTTGGTCGAAGATGCGCACAGGAAGCAAGGGCGCGAGGTAATTGAGTCTTTAAGCTTTTAAGCGCCGCAACTATTAAGGCAATTGCCGAATTTTGAAATGCCGCCACCTTGCCGCTAAAGTGGGTTGGTCCAGCGCTTAGCATGTGTTTCATCCTTCTACCATCATCATAACCGGGAACTGGTCTTTCCATTACCCTTATACCTGCTCGACGACGACGACGACGACGACGACGACGACGGCAAACTCAGTCCAATGGGTTTCTCAATTATACCGTCTCGGAAGGCGGTCATGAAGACGGCTGGCTTCTTCGGCGGTCTCTACATGGCCAACAACTTTATCCGGGAACGTTTGGAAGAGGTCAAACAGAAGATGGAGATAGAAACGCAGGCCCAGGACAAGTACGTCGTTGTTTATATCGTTATTCCAAACCAAACTCATCCCAAACGAAAGCCTGAAGCGACGGTTCCAGCAGACACACGAAACGACATCCTACACCATCCTCGCGTTACTACCGACACTCTCCTCACAGATACTCGCCGAGATGAACGTAGAGACGCTAACCAAAGAATTGCAGTCGCGGTCATCGAAGAAGCCGGCCCCACAGACCCCGAGCCTCGCATCGTCAATAGAGGTGGTACAAGAACACGACGCACACTCGGCTTCATCGCTATCAGCTTCGATAGTCCAAAGCTGGGTCGACTCGTCGTCAAATATCGCGGGGGAAACGGGCCCATCGGTGTCTGCGTCCCTGGAGAGCTTGAACTCGGAGACTGCCAGCGGTAGTGCGAGCATCACGAGCGATCTCATCCCCGCATTGGTACGCTTCCCCAAATATCATGAAGATCTCCGCTGACGAACGTACTAGTCTGAGAGTATTCTCAGTCAGACTTCCATAGCGTCCAACTGCTCCGATTCACGAACGAAAGCGGAACTGTGGAACGAAGTCAAAATGCTGACGCTTACGAGAACACTCACAACACTCTACTCCATCACCCTCCTCTGCCTCCTCACAACGCTGCAACTCACCCTCCTAGCAAGATCCAAATACGTGCAATCCGTGGTCGAGGAGGAAGAGCAAGAGCGCATCCGCGAGAAGCTGGAGGCGCAGCTCACGCTCAGCAACATGCTGTTCCAAGGTCTCGGACTCGGAGGGGGAGGTGCCGGGCTCGAAGGGCTCGAGGCGCTGCTTAGCGGTAGTTCCTTCGGTGAGGAAGACGAGGAGGGGTGCAGCGTCAACGAGGAGATCAGTGAGGAGACGGAGAACAAGTATTTGACGATGAGCTGGTGGTTGTTGCATGTAGGATGGAAGGACGTGGGGGAGCGTGTACGAAGAGGCGTTGAAGAGGTGTTCGAAGGTGTTTCGCTCAAGACGAAGTTGTCTGCGATGGACCTCCACCGTCTTGTTGGCGATGTACGGAGAAGAGTCGAGCACGAAGTCACGTTCGAAGGTACCGAAAGGCGAACAAGGTATGCTTTCCTACTTCCCAGTGATATTCAAGGTATTTACACCTAGCAGCTTCTCCTCGTCGCTATTACCTTCCACCCCCGAAACAATCCACCACGTCCTCGTACAAGGCGGTTTCCTCCCCTCAAGCGAAAACACCTCCAACATCCCCGCATACCACCTCAACCCCGACACCAAAGACCAACCCGTAAGCCAACATGCCCTGTCACATCCATCCGGCGACACTTCCACCCTCTCCTCCTCCCAACTCTCCCCATCCCGCGCACGATCCATCTCGCTCGCGGGAACCTCAGAAGCTGGTGCGTCCTCGGCACCCCCATACCCGCATATCTTCAACGACGCCAAGTTCCTGAGCCTGATGGACGAGACGCAGTCCGTGATCGCCTCGCCGGACTTTGCCCGCGTCCTGGAGGTATGCCTCGACCGCGCGGTGGACGTGCTCTTCCAGGGGCTCATGAAGAACGTCTTTGTGGATGATGGGAGCAGTGAGGATATGGTCAGGGTGAGGCTGGCGGGGCTTATGCCTGGGCTTGCGAGGTGGAGCCAGTTGGCGCTCGACGCGCTGCCGAATGAGCTTGTTGATGTGAGTGCTTTGGTTTTTGGTTTTTGGTTTTGCTTTTGGAGGGGCTGATGATGTTTTCTTTGGGGGGTGTAGACGTTGCTTGCGGTGCATGAGGTGCCTTGTTTATCTGCTATTCTGTTTGGGAAGTTTGAAGATATGTTTCCTTAATTCGTATTTTATACTCGGTTAATTTCATGATATACCACGGGGTGCAGTAACGTTCGGTCCGAGCTGCGACTGGCTTAGCTGAGACTCGAGAGTTGGTCGCCTGACATCTGCAGACGCAATAGGGCTCGGACGACAGTCATTCAAGCCGTCAATCCGACCTGTGTCGCGGAACCTCAATTCAAGCGACCACGAGATGGGTTGTCTGCGGAATCCCCGATTCAGGTTTGCTTTGCACCACTGACCCTGTATCTTCTTGTTCCATACGCCCATTGCATCCCTGTCCTACCCCCATCCCTATATTGCTTCATAATGCCGGTCTTCCCTCCCCTTGTCTACCCTCCCACAGCAGACGGTGAACCGATCCAGAGCGTATGCAACTACTTCGGGGCGATTGAGGATGGGAGCCGTGATGATGCTCCGAGGATGCATGACGGGGTGTCGCCCATCGTCCCTTTTACCAGGCGGAATGGGCTCTGGGATAACGGTGCTGTAAGTCAATAAATATACTTTTACCATGTTCGGTAGTCAAGTTTACTTCGGCGCTAACCTTCTGGCCTGGCACCCATACGGTTGTTATAGAGGATTACGTGTGGATTCTCTGAGCATAGGGGACAGGGTGAGTTTGGGGGTGGGGAATTGGAGGAACATCGGTTTGTTAGGAGGGTGGCGAAGGAGTGGGAGAAGTGTGCGAATGTTAAATTAATTTTTGTTGACCAGGGGGATGTGATTGACGAGGAGGGCGAGGAAGAAGAAGGGGCAGCCATGTCAACCAGACGCAGCCAAACACACATCGAAGGAGAAAAGGTGGGGGAAGACGAGAACGAGGAAGATGAAGGCCCAACCCATTCCTTCAAACCCCTGGACGCCGTAGTCCGCATCTACTTCGCAGCCTATGGTGTCGGCTCCTGGACGTACCTCGCCGGGGACATCGAGTCCATCCCGAAGTACGCGGGGCCGACGATGAATATTACTCCGCCACTCACGCAGTCCCGAGGCGATATACTACACCAGTTCGGGCATGTATTGGGGTTCTTGGATGAACATAAGAATCCGAAGATGAGGGATGTTTTGGAGTGGAAGATGGATGGTATGTTTCTGTACTTTAATACTCTTGTTGAATGGAAAGGGGAGGCTGACTGTGTGAGGGAGGATAGATATCACGAAGCACTTTTGGGGATGGAATGAGGAGGACCCTGTGTGGAGCTCGGAGAGGACTGTGAAGCGGTGGGCGGCCTACAAGGATAGTCAAGTCGGTGCCGTCCTCCCAGTAGACCTCGACTCAGTCATGATGTACGCAGACCCTCTCCATCCATCCAAACTCCAATTCTCAAATGGTTCCGAGTTTAGGTTCCACCTCCCCAAAGAGTTCACAGAGCAAGGTCTCGAGGTCCCGCCCCACGAGACCCTCTCCCCGCTCGACAAAGCGTACGCCTTCCTGAACTATCCCTACTTCGACGGAGACCAGGCACCGGAAGGCGCTATTACGTTTTCGGAGGCGTTGGATGTTGCAGAGATTACAGGCGAGGTCCGGGAGACATTCGTCGCGAAGTACGCGGTGAGAGATTGGAGGGGGATGCGGGAGGAGTTGGTTGGGCTGGGATCTCAAAAGGGCCATAATTGATGTTTTTCCAAAGTTCAAGCGTAAACCAGGAGGTTGCCAAATAACGAATACTCTCATAATGGAGTTACTCGCGGCAAGGGGGTTGCCCAATAGAATTATCCCTATTGAAGGGCCCTTGTGTCTGTTTAGTCAAAGATTGGACTTGAGTCACGAATGCACTGGATGACCCCTATCGCAGTGAGGCCTTGTCACTTGGGAGTGAGCCCGCAGGACATACACCCAATCTAGGCTGCATATCCCCCCGCTACCCATAAAGCTCTTTACCCATACCATCGACAATCGCCATCTTCAAATGACCACGACAACCATGGCCCAGCTCGAGACTGCCCCTCCTCCTGATGCTAAATTTGAGATTATCTGGGCTTACCTACGCTCCGCCGTCGAGTGCATCATGGCCTCCGAAGGGCCATTGAGCATCAAAGCCCACACAGCTGTTTACTCAGCTGTATACGAGTGCTGCGCACAGGACACTCGAAAGGGTCACAGTGCCAGACCGTACGTCCGTGCATCTTGGGCATCGACGCGGTATCATCGAGCTTAATTCATGGATCTGCGTAATAGGGACGGGCCCAAGCTCTACATGGAACTGGTTTTATTCTTCACGTCCCAGGTGGAGGACATTCGACATGTACACTTCTCGCGATTTCTATTAACGAGACCTGGTTAAAGGATATTAATGTAGAAAACGCTGGCACACAAGGAAGATAGCGAGTTGATACGCTGCTATGCCCGCGAATGGGCTCAGTACACGCGAGGAGCGCTCTCGCTGCGTTCCTTGTTCGTGCCCCTCGCCAGGGCGTATCTTAAACGGGCGCGCGAATTCGAAGAAGATAAAAAACACATATTACATGAGGTCCACACCGTATGTTATATGGTCTCTTTGACGTTGAGCATTGATTCGTGTTCATGACTCCCTCCTGCAGTTGGCCCTGGTACTATGGAAGACCAACTTCTTTACGCTTGCCCAGAATTCTGGGCCGCGAATCACAAGCGCCCTCATGAGAATGATCGCTCGGGAGAGAAACGGTGAGGACGTCGACCAAGACGTAATCAGATCCGTTGTGGACTCCTTCTCGCACCTGAGCCAGCTAGAGTAGATACCTAGGCATTTAAAGTTCCCCTTTATCTCGAAATCCACCTAAAAATTTGCTTCGCAAGATCCACTGGATTCATGATGCCGTTGAATGATTCAGCGGCTAGTACTTACATAACAAGCGCCCGTGAATAATACGAGCAAGTAACCAATAGAGGGTACGTAGGTAAAAGCATCTGTCGTGTCAAGCTTTTGGGGAAATATTCAATTGATTTTCGAGCCGAAGAGATGTCTTCTAACGCCTCTGGTGTGGCCATAGCTCGACAATCCGTAGCGCGATGGATTCCGCTCTAATTCCAAACTCCATGCCACCAGCCGTCGGGCACCTGAAGACTATCTCCTGGATCGGGATGGTGTGACTACGAGACGGATCGGAAATATATTCGTAAACCTAGGGTCATGGTTGAATAGCGAGCCTCAATAGCAAGGGTGGGCGGACTATGTAGGCTTACCTTGAGAATATCCAAAAGCGACCCCATAAAACGACGATCTCGACACTCCTGACAGTCATTGGTCGAGGTTGGGCATAACAACGTAAGGGTGGTCCCGTCCGGCAAGTCGGATTGCTGTTCAATGGTTACTGGGAGGTCTATGAACTAAGAACGTACGAAGTAAACCTCAGTAAGTGGAGCATAAGTCTGCGAAAAATGGCATACTTTGTCGCTGAGGAATCGCACGGCTTCTTTGACATAGCGGTGAACTTGCCCTTTGTAATCATCAGATAGGTCGAGCGAGAACCACATGAGAAGAATTGCTGTGCAGATGGGATGCATGCTGTAGCGCCTCTGACTTAGTATTCCAGCAGTCAAAGGGGTGTGTTTCTCCGATGCAAGCTTTCCATGGACATCCTTCCGCGCCCGAGCGAGTGCAATGATGGTGACCATGAAGTAAACCGCTTGACTGAGCGTGTCTTCCTCCTCCACTGCAGTTCCCCTAACGTCGACAGCAGTCTCTAAGAACCGGTCGGGGCCACCACTGAAAGCACTCTGAAGGGACTCCGTTGGCTGGTTTAAATACGCTCGCTGAACGATGGTCTCGAGTTTGTCTCCTATTACGACAGTCCTTTGGTTGTGGATAAGGATTCCTAGGGCCCATGCGGTTGGACTGCGTGAAGGAAGCCGTGGACCTTTTGAGTTCTCATAATTGTAAATGAAGGTTAAGGCGCGGGTTACGTCCAGCCCAACGGACTCGGTTGTTTCGACGGGGCATCGGGACACCGCGTAAAGCATGGTGATAATAGGGCGCCATTCTGCAGTACCCTCTAAGCGCTCGAGGAGGCGGTCAAGAAGGGACGAAGTGCTATTGTTCGTCCCCTCACAGCTGCGACAGACCTCCCACCAGTGCTCAGACAGGATCTGCCAAAACACGCTGAGATCGGCGTCCCGGAGCTCTATCGCGTCAAGGCATTTGATGACCAGTTCGATCCGTTCGGCAAGGCCTGCGCAGAATCCCTTAGCACGGTCGGGGTCCACCAAAAAGTCACGGAAGGAGGTGTGGTAGAACGTTACGAGACCGGTATCACTGCCAGGAACGTTGATGATAGCGCGAAGATCGTCTAGCGCAGCAACAATGTCATAAGTCTCAAGATTCAACAGCGTTGCGAGGTCGGAGAGGGACGGGGGTTGGCGTAGGAGCGCAAGGGTGAAGATAATGTCGTTAAAGTGATCCACATCTGCCGATTCCTGAAGTTTCTCGGTATAGAGTTCGTCCAGGCCAAATTTCATGGTGAGGGCGACTTCTAGCTGTTTAATTGGGTTTCGGGCTCTGAGGATGAAGTCTGCAACGGTGGCTGCAAGAATGAATGATCCACCAATGCGCTCGACTAGGCAATCGCGCTGTTCGTCGGTGGGCCACGGTTTCTTGTGAAGTCGAATGACCCTGTGCGAGCGTGCCTTTTTGAATTTGTCATCTAGGAATAACAGGATGTCTTTGGCGGGGGATGCTTGGTCGAGATTGTCGGGATATATAGCAGTCTGGTGTTCTTCAAGGTAGGGTAGGATGTGACGCTCGATGCGGCTGGTGATGAGAAAACGAAGAGGGATGGTAGGGTGCTTATCGAAGAACTTGATGGCGCACTTGATAAAGGCTTGCACGTCCTCCTTGTCTTCACATTCATCGAGCCCGTCGATCACAAGCAGGTGCGGATTCCAGATTTCAGGAAGCTGGGGGGCGTTCGATGGGTGGATGGACTGCCCAGTGGATTCTTCCGGGCATGGCGAGATAGCCTCCAGGAAGGGTTCGAGGACCAGACGTCGCAGTCGTTCCTTCACAGACGCACTTTGCATGAGCTCTAGCTCCGCCGGCATGGAAGGGAAGGCATGGCGCATCTGAACGACCAAAGCCGAGATAAAGGACTCGAACCGATCCCTTCTCGATCCACGGAAGAAGAAGAAGCTTCCCAGGAGCCTGTCTCCATACTTCTCCGCGATACTCTGCGCGATTGCCGATTTCCCGCTTCCAGCTGATCCATACAGCCAGTAAATGTGGGCGCTACTAGGAGGGCCCACTACCTTTTTCCCCTGGGGAGGGTCGGCCGGTTTTGTGTCCACCCAGGATGCGATCCTTTTGATCACGTCGAGCCTCGTGTTTTTCATGCATTTCGAGTTCGGAGGATTGTTTTGTCGGTGACGATTATGGGAAGCCTCCACGGCAAGGTTCAAGATATCGTCTTTGGTGTCTATAATATAGTCAGTCAATGGTACCTATGCAGTTAAAAGGGTAGATCGCACTAGATGCTGCAATCTGGGTGTATTGGGGTCCCTCATTATAGATCTGGTACCCAATGCTTGCTCTGTCGTTTCGAAACACGCTGGCCCTTATATCGCCGAAGTGCGGTGAGAACATAAGATGGAGTTATAGCATATACAGGAGGTCCGTGTGACACGTACTCAGTGCTGTACTCTGGATTCGACCGAACCCGGGCGGGGTCTGGAACGGCAAGGGTAGTCGAGCGGGCACTGGGACTGGAGCGAAGGTGGGTCAATGAATGAGAAATACGGTTCTATTAATAAGGTACACTGACGGAAGAGAGTGAAAACGAGTTCCATCGAGTACGGAGGGGTTGGGCATCAGGTCGATAGGCTGAGAAAGAGTACAGAAGGAGAGATTTGCTCGACCTTGTCTCCGCTATTGCCCAGCATAGGAAATGACTTGAAGCGGAGATGAGACGGAATAACTCGTGATCACCCTTCAATTCGATATGTCGACGGTAGATGCCAGTCCCCAATTCGTACTACCTGTTCGCCAACTTGGATCGCCACATCCTTGTGCCCGAAATTCATAAGTCCTCACCTTATTTTAAAAGGCTAGAAGAGACCTCTGCAATGTGCACGGAGGAAACCCCATGGGTGTGGTCATGCATGTTCGGAAGAGAGAGATCTACGCTTTCATTCTTGGAATACGACTCGGAGTCGCGAGCGGACTTGAAAATTTATGCTCAGACAAAACAAGGCTTGCCCAACATCCGTGCACTAAGAAGTACAGCTCGGACTCATGTATATGTGTGGAAAAGCAAACCACACCCAACAATTTCCTAAGTACTAGTAATCGCGGTGAGCTATGCATTTGGTTCCACAAGCCTTCCGCTGAGCATGGCATGAGGTAGCGGCACTATGGCGGCATGTCAAAACTCGGCAATGCCTCGTACCCCTAGCTTTCCTGTATCTTCGACTGAGTTTTGGCCATATGTCGTATACGTAACGGCCACAGTTACACTCAGCCTTTTAGATACTTACAAAGACCCACTCATGAAGCTTGAAGGCCTACCATTCCTCCTTGTCGAATAACGGAATCTATGAAGTCAGACGCCTGGAATGTATAAATGAAGGGTGTGATATGTGACACAGCCAATCTAGTACATCGACAGCCCATCCCTCTTCATCCATACCACTGATCATGACAACCAGGATGGCCTCACAGCCATCCGCTACAGTCGCTGAGCTCGAGAACATGCCCCATCATCGCGCCGAATTTGAAGAAATCTGGGCTTACCTGTACGCGGGCCTGGAGCACATCATGACTTCCGAGGAACGGCTGTCTCATAGAGCCTACACGGCTATCCATGGAACAGTATACGCATATTGCACAAGCCCACGGAAGCAATCCACGTACGTGCCTTTGGGATTATGTGCCCAGTTTGCCCAGGTGTTCATCATTGTCGTTCAACAGTGCAAGGAGTCTGGGTACCCGTACCGGTGCTGATCTAGTCGGAGAAGAGCTCTACAAGGAACTGTCTACGTATCTCATTTCGCGGGTTGAACGGATACAAAGAGTATGCGCCCCTTTACTACCGTTGCTGGTGTCTAACTGTCGATGCCTACGTACTGTAGAAGCTGGCACACAAGGGTGATATCGAGTTACTACGCGACTATGCCTACGAATGGGATCGATATATGCGAGGCGCCGCCTCTTTACGCTCATTGTTCTCGCACCTCGATCGCCATTGGATAAAGCGGGAGCGCGATGAGGGTAAGAAGAACATATACGAGGTGCACACTGTATGTCGTACTATCTCGTGAATCTCTGTCCAAGCTCGAGTGCTCATAACCTCGTCTAGCTAGCGCTGGTTCAATGGAAGACGCATCTGTTCGTCCCCATCCAAGAGTCTGGACCGCGACTCATCATCCCTTTGTTGAAACTAATCGCCCAGGAGAGGAATGGCGAAGTTGTCGATCAAAATCTACTCAGGACGGTCACGGATTCCTTCTCTCGCCTCCGCAAACTGGAAGTTATGGGAGTAACTACAACATGAAGGGTCTGTTGTACCAACTCTACTATCCGTGACATGTATGTGGAGTATCGTGTTTCAAGCGCGAGATGGCTTAGGGGAATGTATAGGTCAAAGCCGAGTCAAAGCACCAGCACAGAGTTCCTGAAGCGCTCGATGGAGATGTAATGGCTTGAGCGGAAGCAGACGACGGGACTTCAAAGGACTTCAAGCGCTTCAAGAAGGTTTTATCATCAGAAAAAACTCGGTCGCGTCGGGCGTAAGTCAATCCAGGGCTCGAAAAGCAGCGAAATCAAATAATCAAAACATGCCGCAGAGAGGCAGAGTGGCGAGTGGGTGAGCCTCGCGTCTAGGCGCCTTGCCTAGCCGCCCTCATAATTATAAGCCGCCCGCTCTTGGTGCCTCTCGGGGATGAGCAGCAACGTAAACACGCGCTCGCGGTTTATTTACCGTCATTACGCCTGTATTTCTCCGACTGCCCCTGTTTCTTGCCCGTGCTCGGGGAACCGGGGTAGCGGGGAAGGATGTAAGAATGTTGATGCTCATAGAAGCTACAGAGAAGGCATAAGTGAGATGCATTGGAGAAGCCGGTCTTTGGAGGCGAGGCTCATTGACTTCGTTTCTCGAATGGTGCATGGCGTGTGCCTTGGAAATCTAGGCGCTTAATTCTGCAAGCTTCGGGAACGAAAGGGCTCGCGGAAAAGTTCGTTTCTCCAGGGTTCTAGCGTTCTGCTAGAGCAAACTACATATCCTTTTGATTAAGCTCCATAATCCACACATAACATGAAAATTACGGATTGGTAGGTGACGGCAGGAGCAGTGCGGGGCATTGTTTGACCGAGAAGCTTTTGACATCCACTGGCCAGAACGGCGGCCGACCCCGAGAGGAGCGCTTGGACACTTCTGCTTTCGAACTTCAACTTGATCTCGACTGGTTCTGCAGAGTTTCTGCTCATCGAATAAGTACTGGGTTAGCCAAAGCTTCATTCAGATTACATACAGCTAGTGCGCTTACCTACACCGTTTTTAGACCCCTCAAACCATGTTGTTGCTTCTCGCAAATACATTCGACAGGCTTCTGTCCACTGTTATGTGACGGGCTACCACTAGGCCCAAACTAGTCGTCGACGCCAATCTGTGGTCTAAAGGCCAGTTCTGGCGCGGTGATTAACTTGCCTCATGCCAGGTAAGTAACATGAATTGTGTTCTCTGACCGTCCGGAGAATCTTCGCATCGCGCCTGAATACACCGTCACAGTCAAAACGTCTCTGACCTTCGCTTCTCTCAGCAGCGCATGCTGAATTCACATACGAACGTCGATCCAATCTGATCGTTCTGGGGCCGTCGAAGACGATATCAGTCTTCGATCCTTTCCACAAAAGGTACAAAGCGACAATCGCATTCACACTCTCAGTACTTGATGGCGGCTCCGCCTCCAACTGCATCATAGTGCTGCACCTCGCCGCGATATAGAGATCTGACACCCTAGTAGGGTGCTATGCCCACCTCGAGGATTCTCCGAACGACAATTCCTCGACATTTGCACGGATGTTACGCAGCTACAAGTTTACCTAAGTCGACCAAATCTCCGTTGCTGTTCAGCGCAGCCTGGATGACGGAGACGTCTACCAATGCTCCATTAGGATCTCCTAGCCCCTGTCCATCGTCTTTCCCAGCAATGGCGCCAAGGAAACTTCGCCATTCAGCTTCAACTCCCCGGCCAGCTTCTTCGATAACCTCCTGGACGACTTCGTCTTTGCCTCCGTGAGATCCCTTCACAGAGTTCACCTCGACAGTGACGACCGGGGGAGTTCCGGCAGAGTTGATAGTCAACCAGCCCGCGGACCCTGATACCAAGTAGCTGTCTGTCTTCGGTTTCTTCTCTGTCGGGAAAGCGAAGGTCATGTCGAGCGTTCCGTGGTAGTGGCCCTCCGATTTCAGGATGGCGTTGATCGTATCGTGCGGCATCAAGTAATCCTTGTTCAAAGACGCGAATGAGGATATATGAGTCAGTGGATAAGGGAGAATCGTCCGAAGCGCGGCAATTGTGTGCTGCAGAAATTGACGTTAGTCTTTGTGATAGAGATGCCTCGAGGACAGTTACTTACCACACCGCCATCGAGCTAGCGATTTTAGGACATATTAGCATGCGCTCGAAACATCAGATTAGGCGGACGAACCAAGAATCCACCCTGATACTGGAGAAATAAACCGAGTACACGTCAGCTCCTGATCATCGAAAAGAAGACACGGAAGCAACTCACGTCAGGTACTGTTCTCCAAGGCGTCTTATAATATTTCGAATCCTTGCTGACATAGTTCAGAACCGTAGCCTTGAAGAACTGAACGTCCCCGAGCTTTCCGTCGCGGATAGCTTTAGCCGCAGCGCGGTAGCCAGGTTCGGCTTCAAAGTTCTCGGCGACACGCCAAACGAGACCCTTGGGCCTGTACTGAGCCTCGTACTCCTGGATGAGGGCCTTCGCCTTCTCGACGTCGGGAGCGACAGGCTTTTCGCTCAAGACGTGCTTCCCCTTCTCCAGAGCCTTGAGAATAATAGCCGGCTGGCTATTGATAGGCAAGACGACAAGCACTGCGGCGATGTCGTCTCTGGAAAGGAGTGCGTCGAGGTCACCAGAGGGATTGCCATCGTAATAGATGGTTGGCGCTTGGGACAACTTCAATTTCTCCTTCGCTGCGTTGGCCAAGTCAGTCGCGCTCTTCTCAGATCGCGAGTACACTGCCTTCAGAACAGGCGCGTCGTCGCCAAGGGATGCGAGTGCTGGGAGATGCGCTGAAATCGCCGTGAGCGTTAGATCCTCTCTCAGCGAGTGAAACGACAAGGCTGCGACCCCTGGATAGGGGTGTATCGCAGACAATGCAACGCACCTTCCTTTGCAAAGATACCGGCGCCCAAGATCGCGATTCCAGGGGGTGAAGACATGTTAACTGTAGTTGGAGGACAAGAGGAAACGTGGTAAGTCCAATCTAACTTTTATGGGCCGTCTCGTAATGACGCAAAGTGAAGGGCGAATCGATGGGGCGATCAAATCTAACCGGCCAAGTGGTGCTGCTTATGGGGGCACTCGGGAAACCGGGGACTTGCTCATCCTCCATCACGTGTAGCCATCCGACATTTATCCGCCCTTGGTCTGCATGGACTGTGGGACGGATTTAGCAGGAGCTTTTGCTATCAACTCTGACTTCCGGACACAATTTGACCTCTTCTCTCCGCACCCGGAGTAACCTTGGGATGCTATTTTCGGGAGGTAGCGTCGAAACCAATCTCCCATTCCTCTTCTTGGCGATGGGTTCGTGGGCAATCAACGGGTCGCAGTTCTTACCATCGAAATTCTCGCCTGGGCGAAACGCGGGCTCCAGCTTCAACCTTGCGCAGGTCCACCGAGAGACGGCGGATAATTGTCGGCGAGTCGAGGGGAGGAATTCCCCACAATTCACTGATACGGCGGATTGGCATTTTGCTTAAGAGGGAGATGGCGCAAGACTCGAGATGTCCGGCTCCCGACCACCCTCTCCATCTCTCCTCAGCGTCGAACACTCAGGACGCCATGTCTCCATCTCACAAATTGCCGAAGGATTTCATTTGGGGGTTCGCGACTGGTCAGTACCTCATCCCCAACGCGCCCACCACTGTTTCGCGGAGCCTCCCCTCGACTTGAACCCGCCAAGTCGAGAGGGGCTGCTAGGAGCACCTTCGGAACCGCGAGAAATGGCAATGCGTTTTATTTTAGAGGTATTCTGACGCGTTTTCTTTACCTTCAGCCGCGTTCCAGATTGAGGGCTCTGCAAATGTCGACGGTCGCGGCAAGTCGATATGGGATGACTTCGCCAAGCTCCCAGGGAAGACTCTAGACGGCGGCAATGGCGACGTCGCCACCGACTCCTATCGCCTGTGGAAAGAAGATATCGCCCTTCTCGCCAGCTACGGTGTCCGCTCCTACCGCTTCTCGATCTCGTGGTCAAGAGTTATCCCTCTCGGAGGAAGGAACGACCCAGTGAACCAGGCCGGAATCGACTTCTACTCCAAGTTCGTCGATGAGCTGTTGGCTCACGGAATCCAGCCGTTTGTGGTGCGTCTCAGAGCTTCCATTCCATGTTCCGGTTAATTAAACCTGTCGTGGACCCTTTAATAGACTCTGTACCACTGGGATCTGCCTCAAGGCCTCCAAGATCGATACGGAGGTTGGCTGAACAAGGATGAGATTGTGAAGGACTTCACCAACTACGCCAAAGTGAGTCCACCTGTTCGCCTCCTTCACCCAGCGAACCAACCTCTATCCGTCTAGATCTGCTTCGAAGCTTTGGGTGATCGCGTGGAACACTGGTGAGCGTCATTTCTGGGTCTTCCGGACGGCTCCCAGGCCCTGGCTCCGCTTCTTCAATTTCACCTTGAATCTAACGCGTCGACATAGGCTTACCATCAACGAGCCTTGGTGCTGCGCTATCCTCGGTCATGGCCGCGGCGTTTTCGCGCCTGGTCGCTCAAGCGATCGTTCTCGCAACCCAGAGGGAGACTCATCCACCGAGCCTTGGATGTGAGTCGCAGTACCTTTTGTGGCGAGGAAAATCCGCTGATCAATGACCCTTCGCTTCTTACTTCCTCCCTGGCAGTGTCGCCCACCATATCATTCTTGCTCACGCTCATGCTGTGAAGCTCTACCGGGACGAATACAAGTCCACTCAAAAGGGTCAGATTGGTATCACTTTGAACGGTGACTGGGCCCTCCCATACGACAACACCCCCGAAAGTTAGTCCATTTATTTTGATCCTCCGTTCGTGTTGAGATGTTGACGACGTGTTTTTGACTTTACAGACATCGCTGCGGCGCAACACGCCTTGGACTTCGCGATCGGTGAATATCCTTTTAGCTACGCTCTTGCCTCGTCGCATTCAACGAAGAACACCTGCTGACTTTGCTTGGATTTTCCGACGTTGATGCTTAGGCTGGTACGCTGTGAGTGGTTGTCACTTAATGGCATTGTGGAGTCCGAGTGCTGACTTCTTCTTTCGTCTTCCTTCACCCTATATCTGGACTTGACCATTCGCTCCATTGCTACCGTTCCATTTGGCCATTCCCGTTCACGCGTTCGCTGCTATTCCCTGGACCACCTCGCTTCTTTCGCAAAAATGTTTCGACTTTCAGGATCCGGTCTACCTCGGATTCTATCCCCCATACATGAGGGAGGTGTTGGGCGATCGGATGCCTGACTTCACGGAGGAGGAGTGGAGTGTGGTGAAGGGCTCATCTGACTTCTACGGGATGAATACGTACACCACCAACCTTTGCAGTGAGTCGCATCTCCTCGTCTTAAATCGCGCCAGGACTTCGGAAATAATATGTCCAAGCAACTCCCATGCCAAATACTAACTCCTCTCATTTTTCTAGGGGCCGGTGGAGAGGATGAGTTCCAAGGAAACGTCGACTACACATTCACAAGGCCAGACGGCAGCCAGCTCGGAAACCAAGGTAGGTTTCTCCGAGGTACTCTCGCTCAATCCCTTCTGTTAACAATCGTCTCTCCGCACAGCCCACTGCGCGTGGTTACAGGATTGTAAGTCCATGATCAACTCATCGATGTCCTGGACTCTCAGCTCACGTCGTTTCTCCGACAGATCCTGATGGGTTCCGCCAGGTATTTGATTTTTTAAGTTTCTTTTGGTTTTTGTTGTTTGCTGACAGCCTCCGTGTGAAGCTCCTTAACTACATCTGGAAGGTAATGCGCATGATATTCTTCATTATCGCTCGAGGCTGACTGAGACGCCCCTATAGCGGTACAAAATGCCCATCTACGTGACTGAGAACGGGTTTGCCGTCAAGGGCGAGAATGACATGCCGGTAGAAGAGGCTGTCAAGGACTACGACCGTATCCACTACTTCCAGGGAACGACGAAGGCACTTTTGGACGCTATCAACGTCGACGGTGTTGACATTCGCTCATACTTCCCTTGGAGTAAGTTTTATCTCTCGTTAACTATTGCGGTGCTCCATCTGACCTTTTCCCAGGTTTGTTGGACAACTTTGAATGGGCTGATGGCTACACCACTCGGTTCGGAATCACCTATGTCGACTACGAGACCCAGAAACGGTATCCCAAGGAATCGGCGCGCTTCCTGGTTAAGGTACGTCATCCATTACTCCCTTCTGAGCACCCATTTCTCATGCGACTTCTTTTCTCCGCAGTGGTTCACCGAGCACGAAGATTCCGAGACCGCCGCGAGGCTCGACAAGCTCAAGCGCAAGACCACCAATGGATCGTCGTCGACGACTATTGCGAACGGCAGCGTCTCCTCAAAAGCCGACACGAAGCTTCCTTGTGGACACGAGGAGGGAAGCCCTGCGACACAACAACGCTGGGGTATCCGCGCGACATTCATGAAGTTCATCGCCGCCATCCTCGCCTTCATCCGATAGATGTCTCTTTCCTTTCGTCTTGGGGTTTCGGTGACTGCATATACCATTTCTTCATTTTCAGTTCTATTTCTGTAGCATTACTTACACATAAATGCCGCTTCTCACCAAGGATAGACGGACCGACCGCGTTTCTTTATACTTTTAAGCTGTCTTCGCTGCCTCATTCTTCTCTGTACTAGTTTGCTCTGTATCTCTCATCCTTCAGCATTTTAAAACTTGTACTTCTAGCATACTTCAGAAAATGCGAATCACATTAGTCTCCCTGGCTTCTTATCGCGTTCTTGGTCCATCATCCCATGGAGGAACTTAATTCCTTCGTGGTGGCGGGTTTAGCGCCGGCGGGCCGTTCCTGCCGAAATTGAAATGTATTACATAAGCAATATATCAAGAAATATTCGGCCGCGGAGGTCCTTCATTCTGCTCGTCGTCGACGGTCGACAACATCGGCGACGCCTCTTTCTCGACGCTGTGCACAGCGACAACGGCTTTCTGTGCTGGCGCTGGCACACACTATGTCTGCATTAACTTCCTACACCGACTCAGCGCAAGCCGCTTCGACGTCGACAACCGAAAACGCTACCGGTTCTTCGACGCCGGTCGACGATGACGGCGGGAAGAAGAAGAAGACGACGAAGAGGAGGAAGGTCAACCACGCGTGCCTGTACTGCAGACGGAGCCATATGACGTGCGACGAGGGGCGGCCCTGTCAGCGATGGTGAGCACCCATGCCGCTGAGGATCCTGGGGCTCCGCTCTTACAGGATCTTGCAGCATAAAGAGGGAAATCGGACATCTTTGCCACGATGAACGACGACCAAAGCCTGCAGAGAAGCCACCAGCACCACCGGCTGCACCGACGACGGCCCATGTCGCCCAACCTACGCAGACGGTTGGGCTGGCGGGCCCGTACGCACCACTCACGGTTTATCCAACACCCACGGCGTCCCTTGAGGCATCTGGCTGGCCATTGACTTCGACAGTGAACCAGTCGAACTTCATGTATCAGCCAGAAACATTCGGCAACGAATTCTCTGTCCTCACGTATGTGCGCCTAATTGTGTCCAGGTTCCTATGCTGATAGGCTTTTACAGTGACTTTTTGGATACCCTCGACGATGGATCATTCTTTACACCTCCGACCACTGTTGTTCCTTCCCTGATGTCCACGGCGACGTTCCCGACAAGTTTACCCTCTACGATGAACACGGCGACGGCGCCAGTGGCTCCAGCACCTCCTGCCGTACAGCCCCAGGTGCAGCAAGACACAATAACAACTTCTGCGCTATCAGCGGTCGTCGAAGCCGATGCGGCCAGCCCCGAAACAACGCCGACAATCCTTCCAGCCGCCACCAAGACGGAAAAGTTCCTGCTCACCGCTGCTGACCAGGAGTCGGGCACGCGCAACGAGCGCCTGAACCGTGTTATCAGGAGCAAGTACGAAGCGGGGCTGCTCAAACCGTACAACTACGTGAACGGCTATGCGCGATTATCACGGTGGATGGACAGGAAGTGAGCGGCGGCATTGCGCGTTTTTGGTGTTTGATTCTCACACTCTTTCGCAGCGTATCGCAGGAGTCGAAGCAGCAGATTCTGCAGCCGCTGTCTGTTCTGAGGCCAAAGTTCAGAGCTGTTGCACAGTCTCTCCGTGACCTCGATTTGGTGTTCATTGAGGAAGCCTTCGAGCGGATGTTGCTCGACTATGATCGTGTGTTCTCTGCTATGGGTGTACCGGCATGCCTGTGGCGCCGCACGGGCGAGATATACAAGGGCAATCGCGAATTTTGCGAACTTATTGGCCTCGATGGCTCTATGATGCGCGATGTACGCTCTATCTGTCTCATTGAATTCATCTCCTAACGCGTCTATAGGGCCGCTTATGCATCTACGAACTCATGGCGGAAGAGTCAGCAGTGAATTACTGGGAGGTTCGTTACACGCCTTTCTTCTACTTCAGGTCGCTCATTTGTCGTCAGAAATACGGACACGTCGCTTTCGATTCCATGCAAAAAGCGGTTCTGACGTCTTGCGTACTACGATACAAACCCGTCTTCAACAGATTGACGGGCTCCATCGAGGGCAAAAGCAGCAATAACGGCAGCGCCAGCGGAAACAGCATCGTCAAGGAAGAACCTCTGGATGCAGACGAGCCGACTGGTCCCACTGAAGAGGGCTTCATCAACTGTTGTTTCTCTGAACTCCCTTGCGCGTGATGGCTCTGATGACGGCGCCTATCAAGTGATGGCCTCGCTTTCAGCCTCTTTTTGTGTTCGTCGATCGTACTTTCAGCGTTTTTTCATAGGTGTCTTTTCGCACGGCACCCTTCATGCTGGCCCCGGCGAGCAGAGGGACGCGCAATGGCGTCCCCCTACCCACCGGAGCCGAAGGGTGCTACTCTACTGACTACGACGGCTACGACTACTGACTATGAACGACGACGACTACTGACTATGGGCGACGACGGGACTACATATGGCAGCGGGGAGTGCGTTGGCGACGAGCAGGTAACGGGGTGGGGGCGTGGGCGACGAGCAGGGTGACAAGGTGGGGGCATTACGACGACGACTACTGACCAGGAACGACGACGGGGAGTGCGGGGCAACGAGCAGGGTAACGGGGTGGGGCATTACGATGGATGAGGCTGTCGAGTGCTGCCAGGGTCTTTATACCCCAAGGTGCGGGTCTTATTTGCTTGTCACGTTCTTTGGGGCTCTGTTGAATTGGCTTGGCCGGACGCCTGGACTGTCCCGCAGCCGAGGGCCGCTCCGTGTTTCATCCCAAGTCCCTCGGTGCTATTATCTGCCTGTGGCGCGTCCCTCTTTCTACCTGCGTATACCACATTCCTCTTGCAATATACCACTTGAAGTCCATCTCTTCCCTCAGTGAACAATATTCAGGCTCCTGGCGGCTCTTCCTCTTCCAACGAGGACGAATGTCGAGCACCCACAAGAACTAGGGTATATGTAATTGGTGTGTTAAATCGGGACGGCTAATGCATGCCATAACGCCAATGACAGCTCACATAATGTCCCATTCGACGACGACTCTCGCTGCAAGTTCTGGACATAGCTATGTCCCAGCTTTGTGTAGAGTGAGTATCCCAAATCGACTTTAAAGCAATGCTGCTGTGGTAGGACCAGACTTGTTTTGCGTCGAGTTCTATACCGCTTAGACCCTGAATCAAAGCATCCCGGATCTCCGAGCACACCAAGCAACCAGGCACTTCCGCACGAGTCTCCGGAGCTAACGTACGCCCACTTTCCAACTCCGTTTTTCAGCCATCGTTCGACATTGTAATTTTCCAGACGCAACGTGAACATTCGTCACGCTTACTTGCCCATCTTTCTCTTCCCAGACCACCCACTCGCTCTCTCATCTTTATGCCTGGCCTGGTGCGTATCTATCCTAACTTCCTTCACTCCCTCTGGTGGACTTTGGACTGCTCGCCGGACGTTCATATATCAATTTTTGACTTTCTGGCGCACTCTGGCGTCCTCAATCCCAGTTCCTGTAAACTGACATATTGTGTTTAGGCTGTCTAGCATTATTCTTCGCCACCTCCCACTCCGCCCGTTGGCCCTCAAATGCCAGCTCTCATCGCACCCAGCTCCTGACACATACCCCATCCGCCCAGACCCGTTTTGCGGACGTCGATATATCGTGTTTGAGCGATTCCAGGATTTACGGCGGCGCCCGGCATGCCCCAAAATGTGCGCGCCTTACCTTTCGGCATCCTCTACATTCATAAAATCCCCAGCCGTGCCCGATAGGCCCCAATATCCAGTCCGGCACATCCCTGGACACGCGCACAGACTCCGCCATGCGGCTCACGTATGTACACCTATGTACACTCTGCCATTCAGAACCGTTTTCC
Source organism: Ephemerocybe angulata (assembly GCA_013368325.1). Taxonomy (NCBI): domain Eukaryota; kingdom Fungi; phylum Basidiomycota; class Agaricomycetes; order Agaricales; family Psathyrellaceae; genus Ephemerocybe; species Ephemerocybe angulata. The sequence continues at coordinate 445,776 of JAACJK010000009.1, read as the reverse complement.
GGACGTTGATATATCGTGTCTAGACGATCCTAGGCTTCCTAGCCCGGACTTTCCTTGCCAAGTTCTCGCCCACACGATACGTCGACGCGTTGCCGCCTACGGCCCCCATTCAACAGGCTGAGCTCTGCCGTTGCGCCACTACTCTCTCGCCTCCCTGGATCTCAGCAAGTCACTTAGCGCAGGGGGCATCAGGTGCGTGGATGACTTGGCGACGAGACTGTTTACCCCTTGATTAATCGTTTGCCAGACCGGCGTACGTATACTTACGATCCTGACCCGTTTTCCGGACGTCGATATATCGTGTTTAGGCAATCCCGGCATTTCTCGCGCCATTTCTCACCACGTACATCATGTTATAGGCCATTCTGGATAGCTGGTACGTCACCTCTCGCCAACCTTATTCCAATGCTGACTCTCTTTCCATCTTCAGGATACGACGCAATACCAGGTTCGGCTCGCATATGTACGTTCTTCCTATTTCGACCATTTACCGGACGCTGATATATCAGGTTTCGGCATCAGATATGTGTACATGCTCCGCGGATTTGCAGGTAAGCCGCGCGACCTCCCATGCGACCAACATTGCTGACCACCTCTCCACTCCCATTAGACATCCCCGGCACGCCAACGTCCGCATCCCCTGCCGTATGTCTATTTCCCCTGATCTAGCTCACCGGAAACTGATCCATTGTGTCAAAGCCATCCAGGGGTGCTCGGCGCTATGCGCCGGCACCACAGACCTCATTCACACCTTCCAGCAACCCTCTATTTTCTGTGAGAATATGTTACTGACGTATTGTGAGAGCGTTCGTCGACCGGAGACGTGTGAGTCCGGGCTGAGAAATTAAGTCAAACATATCCTGTCAAATCGGGGATGATTGGCAGTACGGCAAGGCTATCAAATCAGCCGCCACCAAAATCGTTTGTTAATTGAGACTCAACATGCATCTACGTACATACGCATCGGGTCGCCGTTTGGAGACCAGCGCTACACTGCTGGCGTTGGGACGAGCTGGGATGAGGAGTCACACGGCGTGTACAGGCCATTTCGGGACTAGACCAATTAGGACACGCGCGCCGGGATCTTACATTAGCCCCCAAATGAATGGGCGAGACGACTGCATCCCGCATGCTAGTCCGCAAATGGAGGTGTAGAGGTACGACCTCTACGCCCAGAGGACCTCTGCCCTCCCCGTCGCAGACCCCCAGCATGGTTGAATCCGCAGACCAGACTTAGGGTAAGCCCAGCTTACCCTAAGTCTGTCGTAACCCCAGATAACCCCTAGACCTCCTGTACAGCGCCATGTCGTGCATAGATAGAGTCAATAACACCGGGCTTCGCTTCAAATGAACAGCCTTACCATCGATGACACGGCAACCGAGATGACTTGACATCCCAATGACATCCCTGCTCGGACCCGTCCGTGAGTGATAGTGGAGATCTCGCAGATACAGGCACACATCCATACCTCCCACAGAAAGTCTTTGTGGTAATACACACGAGATGTTGATTCCCACCCCAAGCTATACTCGATACACCTTTCAATACCAATCCCAAACGCGAGCCGGACCAGTGACGGCACGATTGCTCGTGGGGCGACTCCTATCCTCCTATCCTCGAAGTTTCCTCGGGCGCAGAACACGTTGATTTGGCAGAGTACGTACATAAAATGGACGAACAGAGAAGCTCACGCTGTCAAGGACGCGAAACCAATTCAGGGAGCCAACTTGGTTGCGAAGGGAAGACATGTCACGGTGCGAGACATGCGCTCCCAAACACGACGTCATTTTGCATGCATTTCAGGGAGATCAGGCGTTTAGAATGTCTAACGACTATTTGGACAGAGTTCATATACGCCGATCCCCAAAATCTCGCCCATGACGCGCCAGATAAACGCGATTTGGCGGGCAATCTGAAATAAGCGCCCGCGATAAGATAAGCGCTCCCACAGAAACGCGCAATCCGACCACATAAACCACTCGCACAAACTTCAAATAACTTGGTATTAACCCTACGATATGATATGTTGGAACTTAGACCGGTCGCAGAGCATGCCCATGAATTTGAAAAGTCAAGGAAAGTCAGACGAGTTTCACCTTTGCACACGCCGCCCAAGCTCGCATCCTAACCCCCTTCAACAGGATTCATTCAAAATAGCTACATCTTACGTTCAGACACCCGTGGCAGCGGACACTACGCGTAATGATGGTAACCTGTCAGTACGTAGTCCAGGAGAGCGACAAAGTCGGTCGGCGGAAGAGCACGCAGGGCAGCGATGCTGGACTTGGAATTGAATGCGCGCATCCAATGCGCAGCTTTAACGCCTGCATGGTCAGGGTAAATGCCCAGTATGTCTAGGTCTATGTTCAAGATATGCTAGATTACCCCACCAGAGTACCCAAGCCAAATCTCGGACTTCCAGCGGCGGACGTACTTACGTGCTCGCCCCATCCTCCTCATCCCATTCAACCGAATACACCCCATTGAAACACTCCATTCCATACGCGACAGGTCACGTAAATACACTCCGCCATCAGACAGCCAAAATCTTCTCATGTTTTCATGACGATCGGTTCTGGAGCGAGATCGAGGTCCGGATGTGCGTTTGCGGTGAATGGTGATATATTCGATTTGTGACATATACGCAGGGGACTACGGGCGAGATGTGGTATGGAGAAGTAGTTTCAGTGCTGCGCTGGGCATTACCCAAGCTGAAGTACATCGATACTCGACTTTAACCTCGTTGAACGAGGCAAAGGATGTTGTCATCCTCCTCGTACCCATCACACGAAACAAGTCGATTGCAGCGATTCACCCTCAGGTACCCGCCCGCACGCAATACACAGCCCATCAGCCCCGTCTTTTCTCCCACTGTCAGAGCTAAAATAAACCCGTACCGAGATCTCGAATTCAGGGAGGGCGAAAGGCAGGCGCGCTCGCAGCGCCGAGACGTGCGATGCACGCGAAATAACGATAGCCAAGCGAAAAGGTATGTCATTCATTAAGCTATTTTACATGAGCGGGGCCTTCGGAGATTCGAGACTCTTCCGAGCGATTGGGTGAAGCGGGGGTTGGAAATGTATAAAAGATGAATGTGTTTACTGTGTTTGAGCATCTCCCACTTCCCTCCCACATTCCCCTTCGCTTCCCACTTCTTATCCCTCTACACCCATCGAGTACTTTACTCGATGCTGGCCTTTTCTCTTCACTCCTCGCTCGTTTCTCGTTGGCGCTATTCCGGTGCTGGCCGCCGTCTTCGACGATGAGCACGACCTTTGCTCGTCGTCGGATTTGGTGAGCTCCGGCTGATGTCCCTCGGCACCTTTGGCTCACCGTTACAATCCACTTCCAGCTGCCACGTCTTCACCACCACCATTACCCATTCATTCCAAAGGTGAGTTTCGATTTCGCCTTTGCCTTCCCAATTGGCTAACTTGTTCCTTTCTCTAGTCGTAAGTCGGCCATTCAATCATTAGCGGAAAGTGGCTTACCTGTGTTCTTGACATGTTCAAGCCTCCGACGGCGCGTTCACAACGACGGTCGGGAGTCTGCGAAAGGTGGGTTTTGCTTTTGGAATGGCGTGCTCACTGCTGACTTTCATTTAGGCCACATCCACACAAACGCGGCGGCGACCAAGATTTCTGCAACCAAAGGTGAGTACAGAACTTCTTTCGAGTGTTGGCTCGATGCTCACCTTCAATACTTCAGGCCCTCGCGTATACCCCAACATCGTCATCCTCTATTTCCTTGGTGAGTCTATTAGCCTATTGGGATCCTGAACTTTACTGACATTGACTTCATCCTTGTCTTGTCGTCGCCGCCGCCGCCGTTTCGTTCACCACACCCGCGCACCCTCGTTGGCTCACCCAGTCTCGTCACCGTCGTCCTTGCCGCAACGTCCAGATGAACCACAAGGGTGCTTGCTGCGCGACGGAATCTCGGTGAGTAGAGCTTTCACTCAGACAGTCGCCATGCACTCACATCGATTTCTCAGCGTTTCTAGTCGACGCAGCCCCTCGCTCGCCGCTGCATATCACGTTGAGGTCAGTAAGTTTGGATAGCTTCGGAAATGCAGGGATATTACTCACATCGGTTCGTAGCGGCCTCGTCGCACCCCTCATGCACCCATGAACGACTGCTCGCTGCCACCGGCTTTCGAGGGACGGTCCGAGTCGTCGCTGCCATCGTCCATCGTGAGGTAGGCTCGGGCGTCGTGCTAGCCGTGCCAGTCGTCGTTGTAGGGTGACTAGGGTCGGACTTGATGTGGGGAAATTCGCCACTGAACGTTGTACATAGGTGAGTCAGGTTAATCGACTGGGAATCGAGTACTGACCTTGTTCTCGTCGTCGCCAGCCCTGTCCTCACGCTTCCGGGACTGCGGTCGTGTTTCCGTCGTCGCATGCGTCGTCGGCCTCTTGTGTGGAGATTCGTCTACTGGGTCCTGTTTGGTAAGTAAAGTAGTGAATATTCGAGGTGAGCGGGTGAATTGCATCGCGACTGGTTTGAAGCTGACGTACCTTGGATCGGAGATCCAGGACCCCGAGTTGTTTGCAGCTGGTTGTCGTGAGTGCAGGCGGCCTGCGAATCGTGCTGAGCTCGTCGTCCTCATCGTCGTGTAGAAGATTCGTCGACTGCCTTCTGCTTGGTGAGCGTGAGTTGGCGCGACGCTGACTTGGCTTGCTCAGTGTGGCATGTTCGCCGCTGCTCGTAGCGAGTTCAGGGCGGTAAACTCGTCGTTGTCGTCGGGCTTTCAGAATGCATGGTGCTGGATGATGTGGATACAGGTGAGTCCGGCCCCGGTTTACTGAGTACTCAGTGCTTACCTCTCATCCCGATTTCACAGTGCCTCTCAATCTTCGACGCCCTATTTGAGCCATCTGCGTCGTCGGCCTCTGCAGTCGATATGCCCGGATTGGGGTGAGCTGTGCCCAGTCGCGTCGCCTATCGTCGGGCGCAGATGGTCGCAGACGCATGAACCCAGGATGTCGCCGCGTGTCGGTGCTGCTCTGTGCCCAAGATCTATTCGGACTGCGCAGTCGAAGGTAAGCGTGCGTCTTGACATGCTGGGATTTTCATGCTCACCACGCTTGCTTCCAGATACGATCCCTTCGAACGTTGGTGCTTCACGCCGCGCGTCGTCGACGTCCTTGCGGTCAGACGAACGCTGCACAAAGAGGTGAGATTTCGTCGAGTCTGAGAAGGAAAATGACTCACTTGCGACCACGTAGATCTCGGTATCCGCCGTCTTCGCCGTAGTCAGTCGTTTGTATGCTGTGTTTGGGCAGCTGTCCGCGTGCTCGATGTCGCAGAGCATCGCGTTTGAGGGCGGCAAGATGGTGGTTGTGTCGGGCAGACGGGGGGATGGGATTGAGATTTGGGAGGGCGGAATGGGAACGCGGCGGTCGAGAGGACAGGAGGGTGGAAAGTTGGAGGACAGGGCGGCGGCGATAAGCGGTGGGAGAAGTAGAATAGCTGTGAGATAGGCGGAGGCGCTGAGTCGTGCTTAGATAGTCGGAACGGCCAAGGGAAAACGCCGAGCAGGGGAGCGGGAGACCGTGGGGTCATCCGAAGGCAGATGAAGAGGGAGGAAAGCGAAGGAACCGCGGGGTTAGCGCCGGCGGACCGTTCCTGCCGAAATTGAAATGTATTACATAAGCAATATATCGAGAATATTGGCACGGTCCTTCATTGCCTCTGCTCGTCGTCGACAACATCGGCGACGCCTCTTTCTCGACGCTGTGCACAGCGACAACGACTTTCTGTGCTGGCGCTGGCACACACCATGTCTGCATTAACTTCTTACACCGACTCAGCGCAAGCCGCTTCGACGTCGACAGGCGAAAATGCTACAGGTTCTTCGACGCCGGTCGACGACGACGGCGGCAAGAAGAAGAAAACGACGAAGAGGAGGAAGGTCAACCACGCGTGCCTGTACTGCAGACGGAGCCATATGACGTGCGACGAAGGGCGGCCCTGTCAGCGATGGTGAGCACCCATGCCGCTGAGGATCCTGGGGCTCCGCTCTTACAGGATCGTGCAGCATAAAGAGGGAAATCGGACATCTTTGCCACGATGAACGACGACCAAAGCCTGCAGAGAAGCCACCAGCACCACCGGCTGCACCGACAACGGCCCATGTCGCCCAACCTACGCAGACGGTTGGGCTGGCGGGCCCGTACGCACCACTCACGGTCTATCCAACACCCACGGCGTCCCTTGAGGCATCTGGCTGGCCGTTGACTTCGACAGTGAACCAGTCGAACTTCATGTATCAGCCAGAAACATTCGGCAACGAATTCTCCGTCCTCACGTATGTGCGCCTAATTGTGGCCAGGTTCCTATGCTGATACGCTTTTACAGTGACTTTTTGGATACCCTCGACGATGGATCATTCTTTACACCTCCGACCACTGTCGTTCCCTCCCTGATGTCCACGGCGACGTTCCCTACAAGTTTACCCTCTACGATGAACACGACGTCGGCGCCAGTGGCTCCAGCACCTCCTGCCGTACAACCCCAGGTGCAGCAAGACGCAATAACGACTTCTGCGCTATCAGCGGTCGTTGAAGCCGATACGGCCAGCCCCGAAACAACGCCGACAATCCTTCCAGCCGCCACCAAGACGGAAAAGTTCCTGCTCACCGCTGCTGACCAGGAGTCGGGCACGCGCAACGAGCGCCTGAACCGCGTCATCAGAAGCAAGTACGAAGCGGGGCTGCTCAAACCCTACAACTACGTGAACGGCTATGCGCGATTATCACGGTGGATGGACAGGAAGTGAGCGGCGGCATTGCGCGTTTTTGGTGTTTGATTCTCACACTCTTTCGCAGCGTATCGCAGGAGTCGAAGCAGCAGATTCTGCAGCCGCTGTCTGTTCTGAGGCCAAAGTTCAGGGCTGTTGCACAGTCGCTCCGTGACCTCGATCTGGTATTCATCGAGGAAGCCTTCGAGCGGATGTTGCTCGACTATGATCGTGTGTTCTCTGCCATGGGTGTACCGGCATGCCTGTGGCGCCGCACGGGCGAGATATACAAGGGCAATCGCGAGTTTTGCGAACTTATTGGCCTCGATGGCTCCATGATGCGCGATGTACGCTCTATCTCTCTCATCTAATTCATCTCCTAACGCGTCTATAGGGCCGCTTATGCATCTACGAGCTCATGGCGGAAGAGTCGGCAGTGAATTACTGGGAGGTTCGTTACACGCCTTTCTTCTACTTCAGGTCGCTCATTTGTCGTCAGAAATACGGACACGTCGCTTTCGATTCCATGCAAAAAGCGGTTCTGACGTCTTGCGTACTGCGATACAAACCCGTCTTCAACAGATTGACGGGCTCCATCGAAGGCAAAAGCAGCAATAACGGCAGCGCCAGCGGAAACAGTATCGTCAAGGAAGAACCTCTGGATGCAGACGAGCCGACTGGACCCACTGAAGAGGGCTTTATCAACTGCTGTTTCTCCTTCACGATTAGGCGAGACAAGTGGGGCATCCCGAGCATGATTGTCGGTAACTTCATCGCATGCTAATTTCACGAGATATCTTTGTTTTTTCTTGGATACTTACTGCTCCTGTGATACTCCGTGTACTTTTTCGCTCCCCTTTGTCTCCTTTCCCTGCGTTATGTGGAGTTGGTTATCTAGTCCTGCTGCTACCCTACCTTGTATCGTACTAATGATCCCCTGAGCTCGCTATGCGACTCTCGACTGACGCGTTGTTGCGTAACGTTTATTCCCAGTTTGCTAGGAACGTGTAGATGATAGAGAAGTTAGTACAAAATTGTATATCAGACCCTCGCCCCAAAGATTTCGTGCCAAAAAGTCGAGGGATACAATCATTGAAGCGAAAGCTCTCGGATCGCCTGCGCTCGTGCTTCGTGGTACGAGCCTACCAACACTTCGATTTCTTTCCAAAAATCTTCGTCTCTGCTGAGGGGATCGCCTGACCTGACAGCAGGGGCGTCCATCGCGTCCCAGAGATTAGGATTAACACTGACGCCCCCACCATCTTCTTTGTAGTGCGTGTAGACACCGCCTGTTGGGTCACAGAGGTGTCTTACCCTTGGAAAGAGTGTGTGGAGGTATCGACCGATTGCAATGGAACCCCGCAGGTCTTTTGGGTGGCGTCCATCCCCGACCCATAGTCGAGTAAGTTTGTGGGGACTGGTGGGGATGCGTTCAGGGAGAGAGATCTGATTAGCCCAGCTGATCGGCATGCTGATCCACTCGAGCAATGGGCAAGAGTTCGCGATAGATTCCAAAACGGTGAAGGGTGGGAATCCTCCGTATAAGGTCGGTCGGAGGGTCAACTTCTTTAGATTGGGGAAGTTCGGGATGATGTCGCAGATTTGTTCAATGAGGCTATCTTTGAAACATTCCAGACCGTCGATCTTGAGTTCCGTTAAGGACGTCTGCCGAGCGAGTGCGGGAAGGAATTGGGCGCTCCTGTCCTTGTACAAGGGGTTGTTTGAGAAGAACTGGGGTCGTGGATCAGTGGTGGGGACGTGTCCGAGTCGATATCTTGCACGTGGATCGTACTCCCACTTTATGTTGAGCCGCTCGAGGTTTTGGTTCCTTTCAAGGTAGACCCGTAGCGCGAAGGGTATCAAGTGGCCGCGGACCCCTGCTTCCCGACAGATTAGGTCAAGGCGGCGCAACGTTTTGGGAAGTAGGATGTCGCGCGCAACCATGTGCTGCGTCAGCCCGTCTCCAGAGACGAGCAACTCCTCCAAGGCTGGTAAATGGGCGTCTCCCTTCAAACATTCTTCGATGTCGGGAGTGTAGTTCTCGGCGAACACATTGTTTGTGGTAGGAACTGCGTAATCCAGGGCGAGCCTCTTCAAGCCCGGGACTGACTTGAGGTTGAGGAAGTCTTTCAGGTGCATTTCCAACGGGTCCGCGTTCGAAGATATGGTGAAATCGCGCAGGCTGCCCATATCCGCAAAATAGGCCATCGTTCCAGGGAGCATCGAGCCCTCGATTCTGAGCGTCGAGATGCGCTCTGCCTGGCAGGCGAGGGTTGCGACAGCGAACCTAACGAAGGTCTCCATGGGATACTTTCCATCCCTGCTTAATATTTGACAGCCTCGCAATCGGGCCGCCAGGATGGGCAGGAGAGTGCATGTCGTAACGTCAGGGCAGTATATGTCCAATGACTTGAGCCTTGGGAAAATGTGCTCGGGGCGAGATGGCGTGCCGAGTAGGTAGGATAACCAAGGACCCTCTATTTTGTCGTCCACGTCGTGGACCAGCGAAAGGTTTGACGTGTACGATGAGTAAATCATGAAGCGGCTCCATATGTCTTCCTGCTCCTTCGCGTCTATACCCCGGCGCTACATATGTCCGGTTGAGGTGAGCATTTGGACACCCATACGACATTTTGCGTACCTGAAGTATTGGATCATCATCCACGTAAGGAAGAAGTCGGGCAAATGGTAAGAACGCATGCATATCCTTCCACAGTTCGCCAGCAGCTGCATTGAAAAATCTGCGATTGACGAGAAGGAGGGGAAGCAGGGACCTTTTCCAGTATGGCGGGCCCTTGTTGCGACTGCGAGACTCATCCTTGGATAACTGTTCAACAAGGATGCCCACAATGTTTCCTAGGATCTCAGGGATCGCTAGAGCAGGTTCTGGTGCAGAAGCAGTACACAATGAGCAAGGTATGAAGCTATGACGTGTTACACTAACTCACCAGGAAGCCTCTCTACAGAGGCGACCGAAGTCACTTCCCCCGGCGCCGCGCGTTTCTTTTTTCTTGATACCATTTAGCTAGAGCTAGAGCGATTTATGGAATGAAACACGTTGGATGTGGAAGAAGTGTGGTAGAAGTTGTGCGCATGATGGTATTTTCAACCAAGGGCCGAACGGTGAGAAAGGCGGATCAATCCATTTCAGAAATCCGACAGAGGGAAAACAAGCGCCCGCCAGTGGTACACAGACTCGTGGATATGTCAGGGTTAGTATTGTAGAATCTAATGACATGCTGGGGCGCCTATTATACGCTCAAGAAAGTAAGAATTATGAAGAAGAATCTCGCATTCCCTCCAACCGTGCCTGAGTAAATGAGTGCACCAATTCCTCAATCCCTTCCCAAAAGTTTCTTCCACCGCACAGGTATCTCAGACGTCTGGAATGTACGTTCATTGCTTCTTGAAAATCAGGGTTGACAGTGCGGTATTCGGTCTCGGTCTTGTAAGTACTTTTTCGGCCACCCTTAGGATCAGCCAAATACTTCAAATTCGGGAAAAGTGCGTTCAAGTAGCGCCCAACCGCAATGCTCCCACTAATACCTTCTGGAACATCCCCACCACCAATCCACAGGCGGGTGAGTTTGTGTGGCATCTCCATTCGGGGCGGTGGTACGATCCGCGGACACACAAAACCAACCCAGGTAACAGGCATATTGATCCACTCGAGCAGGGGGCAAGCTCTCGCAATGGTCTCTAGGATGTTGAATGGGGGTGGCGTGGTGGTATAGTGATTCCCGTAGGTCGCATCGGATAAGGTTGTACGAAGTGTTAGTCGCACCAGGTTAGGGAAGCTGGGTACGATTTCGCAAATCTTCGAGAGGATGTCGTCATCGAAGAACGATATGCCGTCGATCTTGAGTTCTGTGAGCGATGTCTGTCTGCAGAGGGCAGGAAGGAATTGGTCGCAACTCTTCGTGAATACCGGGTTTTTGGTGAAGAAAGCCTCCCTTGGATCGCGAGGGCTTTCGAGTCTGGCTCTGGGGTCCTCTTCCCATTTGACCCTTAACCGCTGAAGCTCTTTGTTCCTCTCAAGATAGACACGGAGTGCAAAGGGCATGAGGAACTCGCGCCCTTCATCCGGCTCGCGGCAGAGCAGGTCGAGCTGGCGCAAGTTATTGGGGAGCGCTATCCCTCGTGCAATCATATGCTGGGTCAGCCCATCTCCCGAAACAAGTAGCTCCTCCAAGTCCGGCAGCATAGCATCGGTCCCCAAGCAGTCCTCGACAGCCGGGGAGTAACTTTCCTCCATTGTATTGTCGACAGAAGGGATGACGTAGTCCAGTGTAAGGGCCTTGAGTGTTGATATGGCGTTGAGGCGGACGAGTTCCGGGATGTGCTTTTCCAGCGGCTCCTTCTTCGACGATATAACGAGGTTGCGCAAGCCACGAATTCTGTGAACGTAGTCCATCGATCCAGCGGTGAGGGGCCCCGCGATTCGGAGAGTGGAGAGGTTCTCTGCTTTCGTGCTCAAGGTCGCCAGTGTAAACTTGGTAGTGTCAAGATCCTTTTCATCTGCGTTGGAGACCGTGCATTTCTTCAGGTGCGGTGCAACGATGGGGAGGAGAACGCATGTTGTGATCTTGGCGACGCGCACGTCCAACATCTGAAGCTTTGGAAAGAGATTCTGAGGGGGAACGGCAATGAGACGAGATGTAATATCCAAGGGCCTTCTCCTTCTCCGTTCAGAACAAGGGTGGTGGTACTTGAGGCGTAGAGCTTGAAACGACCCCATACGTCATCTTCGCACTTCGGATCGAGGACCTAGCTCGCCCCTGCAATCAGTTTGCTGGGCCCAGGTGGGTAGCGCCTCACACGAACCTCCGGTGCCTGCTCTTCCGTCATAAGAGGTAACAGTTGTATGAATGGGTGGAACGAATGCATGTCTTTCCACAGCGAGCAAACAGTAGCGTGGAAGAAGTCCCGGTTAACGACCAGGAGGGGTAGGAGTGTCCTTAGCCATATCGGACTTGGGGCGCGGCGGTAGGGAAGGCCAGTCCTTTCAGGTTTCTCTCCTAGAAAGAGCTCTACAATATTTCCTAGAATCTCAGGGGTGGATAGAACGCTCTCTAGCCCAACGATTCGCATAAGATGCAATGCCAAGCTATGTCAAACTAACGGTGCTACTCACCAGGAAGCCTCTGTGCAGGCGCGACCAGCGCCTCTTCCTCAGAGGTCTTCACCTTCTTTCTTCTTGATACCATTGGTTTGGGGCTGGTGCCACGTTTTGGGTTGAAAGTCGGAAAGGAACGAGGAAGAACAGAGGAAGGAGCAATCCAACACTATAAAGCAAGGAAGTTAGTTATGTTTTAAAGTCAACTGTATATTCAGAAGTCAACTTCAATGAACAGTGGCAGTGTGAGCGTCTAAATCGTGCTGTCGTATCTGAGCGCGTTATGTTTTAAAGTCAACTGTATATTCAGAAGTCAACTTCAATGAACAGTGGCAGTGTGAGCGTCTAAATCGTGCTGTCGTATCTGAGCGCTCGAATTGTCCGTGTGCCCCTCCTACCCATCGCAGACAATCAGTATACAGTTTGTTAGCTAAGGTGATCCTTTTTCGATAAAAAAAGTGCATCACTTTTGACCTGGGAATGGTTTAGCCTCAGTTATCCGTTTTGGGTACTCGGATTCCTGAAATCCAATCCCACGGTGCGCCACAGATTTTCGTCACGGGTTTTCGCGCACGCGTGACGCCAGGTTCGGCAGGCCAGCCGGACGAAGGGGCAGCCTCCTCTCACTTATTTCAACACTAATGACTGGACTAGCTGTGGTTTGAACACAGTCATGCCTGGCTTTATGGACTAACAGGGGAGACCGATGGCTAGGAACCTTTACGACCTCTAAAGCATCACCAGTGAGTACCGAAACTCGACTGTCCCAATTCCCGCTGCACAGAACATTGACTATGCCCCCAATTCCCAGTGACGGCCCTACTTTTTCACGCACCACTAGAACGGACGTGAACCCTGAGCAAGACCGGCAGCACCGTCGGACTCTTAGCCGCACGCTACACATCGTTGAGGATGACGGTCCATCAGGGAAAAGCCAAATAGGTAGCTAGAGGTAAGTACCGTCGAATAGCTAAAACATACCCATATATACCCTGAACTACTTCTTTATTACCTCTGTTACCTCCTTACCTTCAATTATCAAGAATTAAAGTGGTCCCTCCAAAAATTCTGAGTAAAAGGCAATAATCTCATGGTACCTGGGCGAAAATTGAGCGCTAATCAGCTCCTAACAGACACCTATCCAGGACATAATCATACTTTTTTTTAACCAACTACGTTGAGCTTGACATTCATTTTCCAATGCGGCTTCGCTCTCAATGCTGCTTAGGGCCCCCGGCCATGTATCAATGTCCGTAGTTCTCAGAATAACAGTGTTAGACTTTCATTAAATCAGGTGGGTAAGCTATGTGAACAGTTCTATAGACGATTGGAAGTGGAAAAAGCGAGATCAGGAGTGGAGGTAGTTGGAGAAATTATTAAAACTGTAGTTGTACTGGTCGGCACTGAACAAGAATCCAGAACGCATCATCGGACAGTGTCCATGGGCAATTACTCGATGTCGATTACGGAGAAAATGTCGTCATCCGCAGCATGAGACTCTGTCGCAACGGGCCCTCTAGAATCGTTGATCGAGTTATCAGCACTAGAAGATAGTCGAGACCGATGGAACTTACGCAACAAGAGTATACACTATAGACATAACCTGGTGGAAACGACCCGGGTTGCTTTCTTTGAGTCGCTCGAGGGTCCTCGTGTGTGCCTCATACGCTGCTGCACAGTAGTTCCCGGAGAACTCGATGGTTGTGTTGCGAGCACCGTCAGAGAATCTCGAGATTCCGAAATAAACCTGTGGAACCCGACCGGCGTAAGGGAGAGGAAAGAGGATGGATGGCACAGTTGGAACACTTACTCCGGTTGCAGCCAAGGCTAAGAGCGGTATAGTCATTTCCCGGTCTTGCCCAACGGTGGTAAAACGGGGGGCATAGCGACTGCCCAGAGCTGTGCTGGTGTTAAAGAAACCTTGTTTGAGTGCATCAATGAGTGCGGGGTGCGTGTACGGCGATTTGGTGTTTGGTTTCCATGTCTGAAGCAATACAAATTCAATCAGTTGTCGTGAATCGTGATCAGGCGCCCAGATAAGTCAAACTTACATTCACGTTCCCGGACCCGTCATCTATCCACTGACCAGGAAACACATATACGTGCTTCTTGAACAGAGACTGTACCCGCTCTCGGCAATCGCTTCCGAGTCCGAGTTGATAGTGGGGCACAACTCTGTCGCCTTGGACCCGTGCAGGGCTTCGCATCAGAGCAATGCGGTCAACAGCCTAAGTACGACGACGGTAAGCATCACGATGGGGACATATACAAGTAGGTACACAGTGCACACGTACCATGTTTGAAATATACTTGGTGAACAGCTCGTCGGCATTTATCCGCTGTATGATGTCTTGAACGGATGGATACTCGTTGGCGACAACACGGCATGCTTCTAAGAGTGTCGGTTTTCCATATGCGAGACGGGCAGACGTCTCGGGCCATGCTCTGACCAACACGATGTCATCAGTTATCCTCGCGATCGCCGAGCGTGTCACCTTCTGAATCAAGGATGGCTGGTCCAAGATGTTGTGGTTGGTGCCTTTCTCCGGTGCCACAAGCTGCGCATGCTGCGGCCAGACAACGACACGCGTCTTACTGGAGCTGGTGGTGCCGATGTGACTCCTGGGCTTGATTGCAGTTGTGCGTACAACAGCTGGTTTCTACATGAACACCACCCGCACCCCATCAGTATATCACCCTCGGTGGTGGCAACAAGACAGCGTACCTCTTCCTCAAAAGCCTCATCCCGTTTACCCTATATCGACGGTGAGCATAATCCAGCTCGCATACGCCGAGAAAGCAACAAACTCACCTTCTTCTTCTTCTTCTTCTTATCTGTTTTCTTGACCTTCTTTGCGGTCACCTGAGGCTTGATATCCTCGCTGGGCACCAGATCCAGGTCGTCATCGCTCGGAACTGTCTTGGAGGCGGCGCGCTTGCGCTTGAGCCGTTTCTCCGCCTTTGGCGATTCATCTAAAATGGTCTCCATAAAATCGCTAGTAAAGCCCTCCGACTCAGATGCTGGTGGACGAGTTCCTTCAGGAGAGGATGGCTCGGGAATCTCGAGCTCATCGTCCTCAAACAAGTTCTTCACATCGTCAAGGTCGGTCTCGCGCTTGGGCTCGCTATCGGATTCTAGAACTTCCGGGCGCTTGATAGGACGCGCGTGAGTTGTCGCCGTCGTGAGAAGCGTAACAATGTGATGCATTACCTCGTCCAGCAGCATTTGATCATCAACGTTATACTCTTCTTCATCTCCTTCATCTCCATCACCGCTGCCATCCTGACTCTCGCTGCTGCTCCCACTGTCCTCATTGGCGTCACTCTGCGACTCCTCTGAGTCGCCGTCCGACTCTGATTCTACTGTCTTCTGGAGGAGTTAATCTTGAATTAGATTGTGATACTTTGCTGCGTGCCAGGCTGCTTACCTTGGTTCTCCGCCGCTTTGCATCTCTCTCGTCGGCCTTTTTCTTCGACCCTTTGGTGTACTCCTCAGACTCAGATTCAGCATCCAGTTGTGCAGCGGCTGGGGCGCGTCGTTTATCTGTTGAGCATGGACACGGTTAGTAAGGCAGCAGACTGCAGCCTGTGCTGTGCGAGAATTTAGGACTAACTTGGTTCCTTCTTGGATGAACCGCTGGAGCCAGGCAGTGGACTCGCTGCAAGCCTCCCTACACTAGCGTAAGCCCATGGCTGGTTCGTAATAGTTAACGAGGTCGACTTACTGGTGCTTGTGGATCGTGATCCAGAGCTGGACTTTGACTTGCTCGCTGGCTGCTTCGTGGTACTGTCGTCTTTCTTCTTCATCCAGACTAGTAAGTATTAAAATGGCAGGTTAAGCGTTGGTCAGCCGTGAATTGAAGTCGCAGGGTATGTCATGTAACAGTGGTGGAACAGCGGGGTAATACGGGGGATGGATATGGTGCGTACCTGCATTCGACAAAGCCTTCTTCTTCGCCTTTCTTCCACCTGCTGATAGTTAGTTGAAGTAATGCGAGCTGTACAAGGACACATACCCTTCGTCTCCTCAGCCAGCGCGTCATCCTGCTGCTGCTGCAACTGAAGGTTTTTAGCCCTAGTTGCGGCGGTCTTTGCCGCCTTCTCTGAACTATTGCTCATGCCAGCCAGTAGCAGGATCCAGAAGATGTACGGTTAAGATGGGTGGTGTGACTACGAAGCGGGAGGAGGGATGAGGTGGCAGGGAATGATGGTTTAAGGCTCGGAGTTGAATTGTTCGCCCCGGCGGTAAGTTCCTTAAGCTCGAATCAATCCACGGCTCTTACACTGCTTCGAACATACAGAGAAGCCTCACTACACGCTGCTCGGGCTCATCTATATCTCGCGAGAATCTCTACTTGTCTTTACTTCCTCGATCCAGCTTCAATACATCACCCTCTTCTTCCAATATCCATGTCGTCCCAAGTGTGCGAGGGCTGTGGCAAGTCGAACTTGTCGCGATCCGGCTATCTCTCGCATCTGCGCCAAACGAGGGATACGAAATGCCAGGATATTTACACAGCATTGAAGGTGGAGGCGGAAAGGACTCAAGCAGCACAAGAACAACACCCGAGTCCCTCTGTACCCACACATGACGAAGAATTCGAAAGCGACATGGAGCCGGAAGTTATACCATTCGCCGGGGACGCATTTGGACCCGCCGTAGACTACATGGACGACGACTTCGGACAGGTCCATCCCGACATCCTGGGAGCCGCGATACCTTTTGACGAAGAGGAAGAAGCCGAAGCTGAGGAGGAGCTCGCAGAAGAGGAAGAACGTGCTCGGCGAGTTGAGCTGGAGAATAGCTGGGAACCCCAGCGACAGGCAGCAGCTCATACTCATCAGCCTGGCGGCCGACAGGAGTCTCCCGACGAAAGCGAGCCTGAGGATTTGGACGAGGAAGGAGGGTCGCAAGCCGACTCTGATACTCAACGAGAATCAATTGAGGCGAGGCTCGCTGGGAAGCCCGTTGTGGTCAAGTACTCGGAAGCCTACCCACATCAACGTGCAGGTGCCCCGGTTCATGCTCAAAGCTCCAGCGACTCGATATACACAGCAGCACTTGACGACAAGGACAAACTCTGGACGCCTTTCGAATCAGAGATGGACTGGGAGGTCGCAAAGTGGGCGAAGCTTCGTGGACCCGGCTCTACAGCGTTCTCGGACCTACTCGCCATCCCTGGAGTAAGTATTATAACCTATTACCTGTTGCATTGGTGCTTACTAGAGGGTACTTAGGTGTCAGAAGCATTGGGACTATCGTACAAGACCACCGACCAACTCAATAGAATCATCGACACGTCTCTTCCAGGCCGGCCACAATTCAAGCGACACGAGCTCGTCGTCGCAGGCGAAAGCTTCGAGTTATACAGTCGGAATGTTATCGAGTGTATACGTGCATTGTGGGCGGACCCCGACTTCGCTCAGTTCCTCGTCTTTGAGCCTGAACGCCACTATGCCGATGAAGACAAAACTATCCGACTTGTTCACGAGATGCATACCGGAAAGTGGTGGTGGGCTACGCAGGTACGTTTCTATACATTTGATATCACACAACTGTCAGTAATTCATTCTCGCAGAAGGAAGTCGAGAGAGTTACACAATCGACGGGCGTCACCATTATGCCCATCATCATCTCATCGGACAAGACACAGCTCACAACGTTCCGAAACAAGACCGCATATCCTGTGTATCTAACAATCGGAAACTTACCCAAGGGCATTCGAAAGAAGCCATCGCGACAAGGTCAGGTCTTATTGGCGTATCTACCAACGTCGAAGCTGGACCACATCAAGAATAAAGCAGCGCGTCGCCGCACCCTCGCCAACGTCTTTCACGCCTGCCTCTCCTTCATTCTTGCTCCCTTAAAGAAAGCTGGTCTCGATGGTATCTTAATCCGAAACGGTGATGGCCTTGTCCATCGCGTGTTCCCTATCCTTGCATCGTACATTGGGGACTATCCAGAACAAGTACTTGTAGCAGCCGTGAAGACGGGACAGTGCCCCGTATGCCCTGTTGACCGGAGCATGCTTGGTGACCCGGACGCCGTAGGAGACGCTCGAAATTTAGGACCCATTCTTGATGCGCTGGACTCAATCGGTGAAGGGGCAACAAGCTTTACGGAGAAATGTCGGGATGCTGGTATCAAGCCCATCCAGGATCCATTCTGGAAAGACCTCCCTTTCGTCAACATCTACCAGTCAATCACGCCCGATATCCTTCACCAGCTATATCAAGGAGTCTTTAAACACCTCGTCAGCTGGATCAAGGAGGCCTGCGGCTCGGAGGAGATTGATGCTCGCTGTCGACGCCTTCCCCCAAACCACAACATACGCCTATTTCTGAAAGGAATATCACACCTCTCACGCGTAACGGGCACAGAGCACGACCAGATCTCTCGGTTTATTCTCGGGATACTGATCGACATCAAACTCCCCCAGAATTATTCATGTTCCCGGCTCCTCAAAGCTGTCCGCGGGATCCTCGACTTCCTCTACCTCGCACGGTACCCAACTCACACTAGCGATACACTCGATCAAATGGACCAAGCTCTTCAACAGTTTCACGATAACAAAAGCATTTTCGTCGACCTTGGTATCCGGAACCATTTCAATATCCCGAAGTTCCATTTTGCTTTCCACTACCGACGCCTCATCGAAGCCTTGGGGACAGCGGACAATTTCAATACTGAGGCGACCGAGCGTCTCCATATTGACCTTGCAAAGGACGCGTATCGATCAACAAACAAGAAGGACGAATACCCCCAAATGACAGCCTGGCTGGATAGAAAAGAGCGGATACTGCTGCATGACAAGTATCTACGGAGGCGTATAGAAGGCGCTTTGGCCTTGGATGCCGAGGCGGCGCCTCTGAAGCATCGACCCATCATAATCCCTTCACTCGTCCCACCCCGCATCGCAAAGCTTACTCGCCATCCTACCGTCCATCGCGTCACATTCCAGCAGCTTTTCACTGCCTATGGTGCTGCGGATTTCTGCCGTGGTCTGGCTCGATTTATTATTCACTATCTCGAGCCAGGTTTGCCCAAGCGGGAGGTCGATCATCGCGCTGAGGATCTTGTATTCCCTTTTCAATCGGTTTCAGTGTTCCACCGGCTAAAGTTTGTCTCAGTCGATCCTTACAGCCTCAATCCGTTGGCGGAGCTTGTTGTAGACTCAATCCACGCAGAACCAGCTCGGACAGATGGGTACGGGAAGGTGATCCCCGGGCGATTTGACACCGCTATTGTGCGGTACAAGCAGCGGGATAGTTCAGGCTTAAAAGGTGTGTTACATCCTATGACATCTGTATGCAGACTGCGGACTAACACATATTCTACGCTAGACTACTGTATTGCCCAGGTTCGGTGTATATTTAAGCTGCCATCAGCCGCACACCGCATGTTTGAGAGCGCTGGTAGACCAATCCCCGGGCAGCTTGCATACGTTGACTGGTTTACTCCCTTCTCCCAGAGTGGGAGGGGCCAGAGTCACGGTCTGTATAAAATTGCACGTCACCGGGTTATGGGAGTTCAGCAATCGAGTGTAATACCGGTCTCCCTTATTGAGGGGAGTGCACATCTCATTCCTCAGTTTGGACAGGTTGCACCGAGTGTGTGGAAATCAAGTAATGTCTTGGATGAGGCGAATGCATTTTATGTCAATTCTTTTACAGGGCGGCACGGTTACTCAACATTAGTTTAGTACTCATATATAGGCTGTCTATTCAATTGGTTATTTCATGTTGGAGGATCTAATGCAATCACTTTCAATCTTATTCTGCATACTGGTGAACATCATACCACGCATATACTCTCAATTACCTCTGATAATATTGGCCAGGGGTAATCCTGAGAAGTTGAACATTATTCGTCAAAAATACCAATTTGGCTTTTCCCTGATGTCCTCGACGCCGACGGTCGCCTGTGCCACCTCAAGTGCCACAGACTGATGCCGGTTCGTGCAACCGATGCTTCATTCTAAACACCAACTGACGACGTCAAAATATCATTAGAACTTGAACGGCAGCAGCAAATCACAGCAAATCGGGCTAGGGGACAGCAGCTACGGCGGCAGCGTGAACGTGAACGCCAGTTGGCTCCTGTGAATGGTCAGGACCAGATTGGCGGTCTCGCAGCTGCTGCCGCTCAGATTCAGATACAGCAACCACAACCAGGTAAGTGCCAATAGAACAAGTATACTTATCAGCTGTCGACATGTTTTTTGATATCCAGAGCGAGAACCAACACGTCGTCAACTTGCCCAACGTGAGCGAAGGCAGCGCGAACGCGGATTACATGTTGGCCTGCCGCCTCCCATTCCAGCACCAGTGAACATCGCACCAGCTCCCCTCCCTGTCATTGCCGCCCCACCGATAAATGCTGCACTCGGAGAACAGGAGGAGGACACTTATGAGGGGCTAGAGGCTACGAGAATTGGTATGTTATTCGATTCACGTTCATCACTATGGCTTACGCATAACCTTTAACAGACAAGATGAAGCGAGGTCCTTTATTCATGGCAGCACGCAAGCCTTACGCTGAACCCGAACGACGCCACTATCTCGGCCCCATGCACCTGGCGTGCCCTCACTGCTCAGCACTCCATTGGGAAGATGAGCGCCTGGCCAAGTCTTCGATCAACAACCCCAAGTTCGGCATGTGCTGCAACCAAGGAAAGGTCCATCTCGATCCCGTACCAGCTCCCCCCGAACCTCTTAACACCTACCTTACTTCCATGGACGCCGTACATACCAAGTTTCGCGAGGAGTCGTGGAAATACAACCGAACATTTGCTTTCACCTCTTTGGGCGTTACGGAAGACCATACTGTGAATCGTGGACGAGGCCCGCCAGTGTTTCGGATATCAGGAGAGCTGCGCCATCTTTCAGGCGCCCTCACACCGGCAAATGGTGTTACTCCACGCTACTCTCAGCTCTACATAATCGAACCTCGCGCTGCACTGGAAAGTCGGGCACGGCTGAACACAGGCCTGGACCGCGCTCTTCTGGGATCGCTCGAACAAATGCTCCGCCAACACCATCAGTATGTTCCTGTGTACAAGCATGCCTACGAGATCCTTCGTCATCACCCTGCCGACGACGATGCTACTGTCCGATTGCGTTTGACGCCTGGCCTTGACAAGCGACGGTACAATCTCCCCACTGTCGATGAAGTCGCGGTCGTGCTTCCTGGAACTGCAGCTACCAAAGCCCGTGATATTGTCGTGCGCTTCACTGTCTCGAAGAGGAGAGGTTGTGTGACGGGGTCAGGCCACTCGGCGGAGATGCAGGTGTCGATGAGTTCAGGTGTGAGCAGTTTGAATCCACGGCGGAAGAAGATCAGGATATGCATATGAGGGAGCCCGCGCTTCTGGAACTCGATGGTATAGACATAGGCGGCAGGAACACCGAGTATACCGTGCTTGTAGATATGGTCAAGCAGCGCCTTTTGCTTCAACCGGAAGACCCTGGCCACCAGATCAGGCCGATCATATGCGGTCTGCCCAGGTAGCAGGTTCTCCGTAATCTCAGGCCACTCCGGATTGCAGGTCATGGTGAGGAAGAGATCCACCTTCCCGAAGTAACGTGCGATTGCCATTGAGTCCTGATAGCACTGTCCCATGTTTCTGGCGCCTCCAGTATACGACGAAGGAAGGAAGACGCGCTGGCCGATCTCCTGAGCGGTGAGGTTGTCAGGGTCGTTCATCCGGGCATCCTCGAGGTGATTGAGACGTGCGGCACGGAACTGGCCTTGATTGAGAGTGATCCACCGAAGGCGCTGCTGGTCGATGGCGGCAAACATGTCCACAACAAACCGAGCAAAGAGGCGCCCTCCCCGTAAGACCGTGTTCGCGTCGTTCGAGCGGTACATGATCCGATAAGCTGCCCAGCGCATGAGCGTTAGCTTCCTTGGATCGCCTCCGTCAGGATCATCACCTGCATCCCCATCCCCATCACCAACAGCACGACCTCCTCCGGTGTCTTGCAGATACATAGATTCATGCCAGCCATTGGTACCATGAGGGAAGAGAATGGGATACTGCAGAGGAACGTATGCCGGATGAAGCTCGCTGATCCGTTCTAGGGCACCAGTCTGACGTACGCGCAGGACAATATCACGGGCTTTGGTAGCTGCAGTTCCAGGAAGCACGACCGCGACTTCATCGACAGTGGGGAGATTGTACCGTCGCTTGTCAAGGCCAGGCGTCAAACGCAATCGGACAGTAGCATCGTCGTCGGCAGGGTGATGACGAAGGATCTCGTAGGCATGCTTGTACACAGGAACATACTGATGGTGTTGGCGGAGCATTTGTTCGAGCGATCCCAGAAGAGCGCGGTCCAGGCCTGTGTTCAGCCGTGCCCGACTTTCCAGTGCAGCGCGAGGTTCGATTATGTAGAGCTGAGAGTAGCGTGGAGTAACACCATTTGCCGGTGTGAGGGCGCCTGAAAGATGGCGCAGCTCTCCTGATATCCGAAACACTGGCGGGCCTCGTCCACGATTCACAGTATGGTCTTCCGTAACGCCCAAAGAGGTGAAAGCAAATGTTCGGTTGTATTTCCACGACTCCTCGCGAAACTTGGTATGTACGGCGTCCATGGAAGTAAGGTAGGTGTTAAGAGGTTCGGGGGGAGCTGGTACGGGATCGAGATGGACCTTTCCTTGGTTGCAGCACATGCCGAACTTGGGGTTGTTGATCGAAGACTTGGCCAGGCGCTCATCTTCCCAATGGAGTGCTGAGCAGTGAGGGCACGCCAGGTGCATGGGGCCGAGATAGTGGCGTCGTTCGGGTTCAGCGTAAGGCTTGCGTGCTGCCATGAATAAAGGACCTCGCTTCATCTTGTCTGTTAAAGGTTATGCGTAAGCCATAGTGATGAACGTGAATCGAATAACATACCAATTCTCGTAGCCTCTAGCCCCTCATAAGTGTCCTCCTCCTGTTCTCCGAGTGCAGCATTTATCGGTGGGGCGGCAATGACAGGGAGGGGAGCTGGTGCGATGTTCACTGGTGCTGGAATGGGAGGCGGCAGGCCAACATGTAATCCGCGTTCGCGCTGCCTTCGCTCACGTTGGGCAAGTTGACGACGTGTTGGTTCTCGCTCTGGATATCAAAAAACATGTCGACAGCTGATAAGTATACTTGTTCTATTGGCACTTACCTGGTTGTGGTTGCTGTATCTGAATCTGAGCGGCAGCAGCTGCGAGACCGCCAATCTGGTCCTGACCATTCACAGGAGCCAACTGGCGTTCACGTTCACGCTGCCGCCGTAGCTGCTGTCCCCTAGCCCGATTTGCTGTGATTTGCTGCTGCCGTTCAAGTTCTAATGATATTTTGACGTCGTCAGTTGGTGTTTAGAATGAAGCATCGGTTGCACGAACCGGCATCAGTCTGTGGCACTTGAGGTGGCACAGGCGACCGTCGGCGTCGAGGACCGTCATCCTCAACGATGTGTAGCGTGCGGCTAAGAGTCCGACGGTGCTGCCGGTCTTGCTCAGGGTTCACGTCCGTTCTAGTGGTGCGTGAAAAAGTAGGGCCGTCACTGGGAATTGGGGGCATAGTCAATGTTCTGTGCAGCGGGAATTGGGACAGTCGAGTTTCGGTACTCACTGGTGATGCTTTAGAGGTCGTAAAGGTTCCTAGCCATCGGTCTCCCCTGTTAGTCCATAAAGCCAGGCATGACTGTGTTCAAACCACAGCTAGTCCAGTCATTAGTGTTGAAATAAGTGAGAGGAGGCTGCCCCTTCGTCCGGCTGGCCTGCCGAACCTGGCGTCACGCGTGCGCGAAAACCCGTGACGAAAATCTGTGCGCGCACCGTGGGATTGGATTTCAGGAATCCGAGTACCCAAAACGGATAACTGAGGCTAAACCATTCCCAGGTCAAAAGTGATGCACTTTTTTTATCGAAAAAGGATCACCTTAGCTAACAAACTGTATACTGATTGTCTGCGATGGGTAGGAGGGGCACACGGACAATTCGAGCGCTCAGATACGACAGCACGATTTAGACGCTCACACTGCCACTGTTCATTGAAGTTGACTTCTGAATATACAGTTGACTTTAAAACATAACGCGCTCAGATACGACAGCACGATTTAGACGCTCACACTGCCACTGTTCATTGAAGTTGACTTCTGAATATACAGTTGACTTTAAAACATAACTAACTTCGACGCCGACGGTCGCCTGTGCCACCTCAAGTGCCACAGACTGATGCCGGTTCGTGCAACCGATGCTTCATTCTAAACACCAACTGACGACGTCAAAATATCATTAGAACTTGAACGGCAGCAGCAAATCACAGCAAATCGGGCTAGGGGACAGCAGCTACGGCGGCAGCGTGAACGTGAACGCCAGTTGGCTCCTGTGAATGGTCAGGACCAGATTGGCGGTCTCGCAGCTGCTGCCGCTCAGATTCAGATACAGCAACCACAACCAGGTAAGTGCCAATAGAACAAGTATACTTATCAGCTGTCGACATGTTTTTTGATATCCAGAGCGAGAACCAACACGTCAAACTAACGGTGCTACTCACCAGGAAGCCTCTGTGCAGGCGCGACCAGCGCCTCTTCCTCAGAGGTCTTCACCTTCTTTCTTCTTGATACCATTGGTTTGGGGCTGGTGCCACGTTTTGGGTTGAAAGTCGGAAAGGAACGAGGAAGAACAGAGGAAGGAGCAATTCAACATATTTTCTGGGACGATGACACATCCACGCGGATCAAATATTCAAAGTCCGATTGATGGAAAACAAGCGCCCGCTGGATGGAGTCTGCTTTTCAACGTTGTTCCTTCATTGGACGCTAGAAATAGGCAGAGGAGAGAGGTCAAAAGGTCATTAACCTGGAGGCTATGCACAACCCAAAGTCAACTGTAGATCTGCTGGAATAATGAGAGAACATAGCTTACGATTCTTCCCAGCCATCCTCCATCCAACCTCTGTCGTCTTAAATACTGACGGCACAGAGAAGAATTTGGCCTGATCGACCAGCCACACTTCAACCGCTTTGAACCCGGTATCGCGAGGTGTTTCTGAAACGGTGGGTTTCAGTTTGGGTTCGGTGCACAAACTCCCGTGAAAGGATACTGCAGTCGTACTTTCTGTGCTGCCTCAAATTCAAGTCCCGTATTTGAGTCGGTGACCAAAATAAGGAAGGATTCACACCTCCATCGTCAAATAGCCCTATGAGAAGGATTGCCAAATGGCCAAAGTGTATCAATTATGGAATGGCTCACACATCGACTAGGACACCTTCAAGAAACAAGACCCTACGTCGTGGTTATTAGGAAGATTCAGAGCAAAAGGGAGAGAACACTAAGAAGAGGACGCTTTGGACGATGAATCCAGGACGGCATGGGTCCGCTCATCGTGGTATGAATGTATCAAAACCTCGATCTCCTTCCAGAACGCCGCCTCCCCATTCCCATATTTGACGCGCTCGGAATCAGAACCTCTCTCCATCGCTGACAGCCAGTCAGGCTTTACCTCCCAGTCCGCATATTTCCCCTTCTTTCCATATCCTTCTGGAATCTCCGAAAGGCAGTTGAGGTTCGGAAACACCCTGTTGAGATAGCGTCCAACGGCGATACATCCCTGAAGGCTCCTCGGGTGGCCATTGTCTGACCCAGCAAGCCACATCCGGGTGATGCTATGTGGAGCGGGGTGGCGGTCTGGAAGCGGGAGAGGCGTCCCCCAAGTGACGGGCATGTCGATCCATTCAAGCGTGGTGCAAGCGCGCGCAATGGGCTCGAGGAAGGTTATCGGCACGGGCTTGGGCGGCTTTTTGGAGCTATATGCTCCTATCCAATGCGGAGCTGTCGTCAGAGGTCGGAGCGTAAGCCTCCTCAGGTTTGGAAAGTTGGGAATAAATTCACAGATCTTCGATCCGATGTCGTCGTCGAGGAACGGGATGCCGTCGATCCTGAGCTCGGTAAGCGATGATGCCTGGGAGAGTGCGAGGAGGAACTGCGCGCAGCTGGTCTGGTAGACTGGATCCGTTTGGACGAGGAGAGGTTCCATGTCTTTGTGACGACACGCCGCATCGGTATTCCGGGCGGATTCCCACTTAACTCGAAAGGTTTCGAGACCTTTGTTCCTCTCTAGATAAACTTGGAGTAAAAGCGGGATGAATAGCTCCCTTCCCGAGTCAGGTGGCAGGCACACAAGGTCGAGGTGTTGCAGGGTGTTAGGGAGGGCGGCCCCACGAGCGATCATATGCTGGGTAAGGCCATCCCCTACCACGACGAGTCTCTCCAGGTTGGGTAGGTGCGGCTCTGCGTCTAGGCACTCTTTAACATCTGCTGCATAGCCTTCTGGTGGGCCATGTTCCGAGCTGGAAGTCGGGTAGCTGAGAAAAAGCGCTCGCAGACCACGAACGAGGCTCAATTGTGAGATTGCCTCGAACTTTTCCACAAGTGGTTGACTCCATTGGGAGTCGATAGTGAGGCGTTGGAGGCCTCCCAATGTTCCCAAGCATTGCATCACGCTTTTCGTCGGATGCGAGTGAAGCTTGAGTGAGGAGAGGCCGGGCGAGCGAACGCTGAGGGTCGCCAAAGTGTATCTGCATGGAGAGTTTGAGGAGTTGTCCTTTAAATCGCAATGCTTCAGCTGGTGCGCAACAGCTGGGAGGATAGTACAAGTAATGACGTCCGCTTGGTGTATCGTCAGGTTCTGCAGCCTCGGAAACAGCGATTTTGGACACGATGGCTGGCTGAAGAGGAATGATAGCCAAGCCCCTTCATCGTCTCTTGGACCTTTCAAACCAAGGGATACGGTTTTCGATGAGTAGACCTTGAAGCGAGCCCAGATATCCACGTCTTCTTTAGGAGATAGCAGCTGGTAAACTGAGTGAGCGTCTGAGTATTCTAATGTGCAAAATGCATACCGCAGGGTGCGAAAATTGGGTCACAGAAGGTAGAAGTCGAGTCAGAGGTACAAGCGAGTCTAACTTATTCCATAATGCAGTCGTCACACAATCATAGAAAGCTCGATTGATGACGAGGAGTGGGAGGAGCTCGGTCTTCCACCGATTTGGCGAACGCTTGAAACGTTCTTTGACTTCTTCAGCACGGTCGTAGGCAAATATGTGCAGAATTTCTCCGAGAATCTCCTGGGAAGCGAAGACACGATCTACACAAGCAGAAACGTTGAGGTTCGTTTCGTGTCTTGGGAAGGACAACTCACGGGAAGAGGGTACCAAGGGTAGAGCATTTGCGTCTTCTGAGGCTGCCTTTACTTTCTTCTTCCTGGAGACCATTATAGAACGGAATTCCTGGGCCCGTCGAGTTCGAATGAACTGTGCGAACTGTCGTGACAGTCGTGTTGAGAGTTGGAAGCGAGTGCCATGCTGGCACGTCTCGAAATGATGCAGTCGCGGATCAAACATTTCAGAAGTCCGATTGATGGAAAACAAGCGCCCAAGGGCTGTCGACATACGCGGTCCCTCGTACAAACAGGTCGAGTAGTCTCCAGACGGACTGGAAATCACATAAAACGCATTAACCTACAAGATACAAAGGAAAGCGGAAGACATAAAAGTTTTAGCAGCACTATCTGACGGAAATCGCAGAAGAACGAGCAGGAGTCCATCGAATTCCAGAAGGGCCGGATAAGAACGCGCGGAAGCGCCTAAGATGTCGCTGAAAATCCAATAAAGAAGAAAAGTCAGACACTTCTGCCATAATCCACAGTTACGAACGAAAGGGGCTTCACTCACTCGAATGACCTTCCTCCAGTGCGGCAGGTAGGGGTCGTTGAGGTAGTCGAACGTATCGTCGGACATCATGCTGCTCGTCCACCCAGAACGGTATGTTTCGACGTTGCTGAACTCGGTGATGTCTGATTTTGCGGAGTGAGCGGATGGGGGAGGGCGAGGGGCCTTTTTCTTTAGTCGGCGGGATCGCACGGAGTGGGCTCGCGAAGGTCGGGCGTCGAGAGTGTCGTATTCGTGGTCAAGGAAAAAAGATGATTCTTCCACAACCTTTTGAGGGTGGTTAGAACTAGTGATTAGAAAAAAGGGAAATGCGACGTACTGGTGAGAGGGTGTGGTCAGAGGGGCTTGCGGAAATGATGGATGGGGTTTGTTGGGTGCGCGGCAGGTAGCTCGTGGACGCCATCCCACTTGGAAGGGAGTAGTTAAGGACAGGTCGAGGGCTGAACTGTTTTGTGACGGCGTTCTAAGGTGAAGAGCAGCAAAATTAGCCAAGGTATCAATAAAAACTTTTGTTAATCTCAGCGCACCTCATTAACGCACTCAAGGCTCGCTGGGCCGCTATACGGATGGCACATCTGGGGCAGACGTGGGGGATGCTGTAAGAGGCGCTAACAGTTCCGAGGGGCAGGCACCTTCGCTTTTAACCGCCCCTCGAGATCATATTCCGCGGAATCACCATCCTGACAAATACCAGCGGTAGAGCTATCGGAGGCTCTAAAGCGGTTGTGCGGCGTGCCCTGCTTCTACTCCCAGGATGACGCTGCGCCGGTGAGAAGTTCCAGAAGCAAAAACCTCTAAACACCATGCACCCCGTGGACGAAACTCGAGCTGATCCCGGAGATGAGGTGGACTTTAGAGGGAGAAGCTGCCATGAAAATCCATTAAAGGCAGTAGGACGGCTCTTACAGGCTTTCGAGGATCTTTGTGCGCTCGAGCCTGTCAATTTTAGACTGGAGCGGGCAGAACGACACAATCACCCTGACAACTCCTTGGGGAGCATTTAGCCTGTTTTGTCCCTCGAGCATCGCCGCTTTGACTAGCGACGCCCCCCTCCCCGCGTGCAGCGCACACTCCCCGACTTCTCTCCTTCAGTCCTCCGAGGCGAAAGTAGGGGTCTGGCCCGCGTCAAAGCGGCAGAGGCCAGAGTCCGAGCATTGCCATGGAGTTCTGAACTTACAACTTAGCCTTTACCGAGCCCGAGCAGCGAGTCAACCAGGATCGAACCGGACTCAAAGCAGTAACAGGAAGGTGGATTGAACGGGGGAGGGGGTGAAACTGTAGACAGTACATCGAGACGTAGGAACGTGGTAGCTTCAAGCTACAATATAAAGCCTAGTACCTGACTAGCTAGTGGAAAAAGAAACCTGGAACGAAGGCATAAAAGTATAACCGGACAACACAATGCATGGCAAAAACGGAGAGAATTTAGAGTTGATACATACGGAAGGGGAGCCAAATGCAGAAGTACAACGTGTACGCTGGCGTCTCCGGAGGTCCTACTCGAGTAGGAACGATAACACCTGTAATGCAGATGTTGCGTGCCCTGGGATCGTTCCCAGGGAGCGGGCTGGCGGACGCACTCTGACAAGGTATCAGAGCGTGCCAGGCAGCTCAAAGCGTAGATCAGGCTGAGAACGGAACGATTTCGCCACATATTTGGCGAGGATGTCCTTCTCAGCGTCACCTACGCTGGGGTTAGGAATAAGTATGACATTGTCGCAACTCTTAACCTTGTCGAAAAGGGCAAGAGCTGTGCCAATGAAGCCCAAGGGTCCTTCTAGCCTGAGCAGGCTCAGGGAGGACGCCTTTGAGCGAAGATTGATCACTGTCGGAGGTGGAGGTTTCTCCACGCGGATGTTAATCCGTAGGTCTCTGAGAGCCTCCAACCCTGTTATCCACTCCATGAGTTCGAAGATGGGGAATTGAGGGTGGAGACAAGTTATAGAAAGGACCTGGAGGTCGGTGAAGTGAGGGAGGTACTGCATGGATCGCATGCCAAATTCGCGACGGGGATCGGGAAAGTGGAGCTTTAGGGTCTTAAGGCTCCGATAGTACCGCAGCGCGAACGAGGAAAGGACGTTCCCAAACGTCTTAGTCTCGGTATGGAGGTTTGTGAACTCCAGGGTGGTAATGGGTGAATGGGCGGTCATCTCTGTGTAGGCTGCACAGAGCATGCTCACCTCGTTCGAGGTGAAGCAAATGCTTTCGAGGCTGGGAAAGAGCGGCAGATCAGGGGGTTGATGACGGGCGAAGCGAAGGAGGGAGACGACATCGAAGGTGTCTGCGGGGGTCTTGCCTGCAAGGCGCAGATGGCGCAGCCTGTTCGCATATCCCATGAAGTGCGCACACCCTGTGGCGGGAGCGGTAGACATGATGTTCTGAAAAATATCGTATCTCAGATAACCTCGCGAGTGATGATGATATAACAGAGGCATACCATGCCGTCATGAGGGAGAAACCGGAGGAAAGGGCCCAAGGATTGCATCGTCTTCCATATTGCATCCAAAACAGGGTTTAGTAAAACGGCTTTATTGGTCAAGGCCAAGGCTAGGAGAGCGGGGTTGGGGTTCCCCGGCTCTTCACTGACGCATTCCATGATCTCTTGCAAGATCAATGCATTGCGAAAGAATCGCCCTGGCGTATTATTAGGCCAAAATACGCCAGGGCGATTCTTTGGCAATGCATTGATCGTGAAGTCAACGTTGTTGAGGCGCGACATCGCAGTTGCAGTAGATCGGATAATCCGGCAGCGAAGATAAGGTTCAGGAGAAAGGAGAGGGAAGGGGAACCGGGTTCATACACGTGAGCCGCCCGGCTTTATATATGAGTCCTCCGGCGCTAATTCAAAGTGGGCGCTTAAGGCACACGAGGCAAGTCTCGTGAGGGTGCCATCACCGAGGTTTCGTCATGCCCGTTGGCTATAGCGATGAGAATCAGGTTCGCATGATAGAAGATTGCAAGAAGCTTTCTCGTGAAGAGTCGGAGATGTAGTGGGGACTCGATAAGGACTTCTGTCGAGCAATGAAATGATAACGCGACACTTTGTGGGTGACCCGAGTACGGGTTCACAGCAATCTTGGACACTTGCAGTTGGATCAAAGGTTAAGCAGTGCATTAATCTCGGCTCATACTACATACTTACTGCAGACATACAATGTGTGACCGTACAACGGACAGGGGCAACATTAACACAACAAACACAATCTGAGAGACAAAACTCAGACACAGACTAAGAGATAGGGAAGCTATAATCACGGTTATTTGAGATTCATAGCACAACACTGGGGACTCATCTCGATAGCTCGGTAGGCCAGAAAAGGAACGTTAGAGCTCTGGCAACTCCTTCCAAAGCAGCTCAGGGGAGGGACGGAACGTCCTCTCAACGTACATAATGATCTCGGTATCCTCCGACTCGGTGGTAGCGCGGCTGGGCGCGAGCTCGATACACTCTCCAACGTCGGTAAACATGCCCAGGACAGACATGATAAAGCCAAATGGACCGCCGATGCGGAGGAAGCGGAGGGATTGTGCCTCGGAGCGAAGCCCCGCGATGATGGGGGCCGTAAGGCGGGGGCGAACGTCGATCTCCAAAGTCTCGAGTCTGTGTAGGCCGGTGATCCACTTCAACAAATCGTAGATGGGGAAGTGTGGGTACGGACAGGTGATCGAAAGGGTGGTAAGGCCGATTAAGGGTGGGAGGAAGCGAAGGGACTCCATCGTGAACGCGCGGTCGGGGTCGGGCATCCTTATCCTCAACTCTTTCAAGGCGCCGGCAAAGTGCAACGAAAACAGCGAAAGGACTGTGACGAACGTCGCCGTCTCGGTGTGCAGATCGGTGAGCTCCAGCTTGGTGATCGGGGAGAGGGCTATGAGCTCCGTGTACGCCGCTGTGGCTTGGCTGACCTCGAAGTAGGAAAAGGAAAGGGATTCGAGCCTCGGGAAGAATGGGATTCCGTTTGGCTGGAGCAACGCGAGACGAATGACGGAAAGCGGGGGCAGGTTCTCCGAACGGACATCTTTCTTAAAGGCGAGGTGGCGAAGGCGGTAAGCGTAACTGTTGAAGGTTTCGTCCGAGGTGGCTGGCACGCGGGTCATGATGATCTGTATTGGAGAAGTGTGGTAAGCGCAAATCCAAAGGTGATACAGAAAAGCACGCAGTGGACGAGCCTTGGTTCCGTTGGAGTAAGAAGTCAGTGCAACGGGAAAGAGAATGAAAAACGGGGTGAGCGTGTGCATAGTCTTCCATACGGTGTCCATAACTGGGTTAACGAAGAATTTATTCGCTAGAGCAAAGTTCACGAGGTCGCGTTTAGGGAACTCCCCCACTTCGTTGATACATTCTATGATCTTCTGCAGGTAGTCTGAACAGCCTAACACCTCGCCGACGAGCGGCGGCCAGGTGGCAGGCTGTAAGGCTACCTTACCAACGTCAACAATGGGATGAGACATTGAATTGCAAAAAGCTCAAGTAATGTGGCAGCAAAGTGAAGATGATGGAAGGGAGTTTGGTAGCGAACCAACACTGATTCGTACCCGTTTAAGTATATCTTACGAGCGCTAATCGCATAGCTTCTACCCCAGATTATGAGATGCACGATGCAGCACGAGGCATGTCGGGTGTAAAATGCACAGTAACGCAGCCCAGTTATCTTGGGCACGCTGAAGTGATTGCGTGTTGGGACCTACATATATCAAACCTTGTCAGCATCAAATTGAGCGGATTAAGTGAACCAAGGCTACTGACCCCTTCTCCCGTCAAGCGAGGTGCTGCGACGAGCTGCGACGCAGTTGCCGTCGTCGGAAATGACTTATGACTCCAATTTTACCTCCTGGAAGTAGGTGATGGAAAGCGATGGAATACTTGGTTCCGTCACGAGTCTAGGGCTCTGCACTTCATGTTTGATCTGGGTTTGTCACTGGCTGAGCTTGTAGGAACGAGGGTGCATGTTGGTTCGGGGTGCGACACGTTTTAGGGGACAGGATCGGGACCAGATTAGATTTACAGATTTGAGATGCATCAGATCAAAAATAGATAAGATAAAGAGGATGATTATAAGCGCCCGGTATAAACCCCAGCGGGCCAGGTTACTTTCCTTAGAGTGACTTCTGCCACTCCTTGCGCAAGGTTGAATAAATATGGGTCTCAGGAGTCAGAGCTCTACATCCTCAGCTTTACTATGGGTCGGTGCGGATACCATTCCGTCCAGGATGTGATCCTCTTTCAAGTGACAAATTTCGGGGATTAATATGAAGTAACACGCAAAAATGCGACTCGTCTTACTACTTCCATTGGAGCTGCCGTACCTCCTTCAGCCACGGGTTGAATTGAGCGTTGAATTCCCGATAATCCATGTACTTCCAAGTGGTCTGCCCGTAGTCGAGCCACCATTTGGCTTGGTTGTCGGCCAGAACCTGGGTCGAAGCTTCGCCTATTCCAAGAAAGCCTTGAAGGGTATTGATGTCGGCCTGCGAGGGCTTGCTCCTACCAGTGGCGTAGGAATCGGCGAGGGCGATGCACTGGTGATATCTGAAGCCTGCTGTCTTCACCGGGGTGACGAGGGCGTACCCCGGCAACCTGGCCATTATTTCAGGGAACCGTTCCCGCAGAACGGTGTTGAGGGGTAGGACCATTTCTGTCCATTCAAGAGACCGGGGATCAGCGTCTGCAGGGGTGTTTGGCGGCAGAAAGTTGCAACGCTGTGCAATGTTGAAGAGGGCACTACATGGCATGGCCCATCCGAAAAGAAAGCGGGGAGGTTGGAAGCTGAGACCCTTTCGAAGGTGAAGCCTCTCGGGGATTGTGTCCCTTGGGAAGAGCGCAAGTAGGTTCGCGACCCAATGCCTCAGTGTCCACCGGGACCCCGACCCCTAGCAAGTTCGATTCAACATCTGGTGACTTGGCATTCAGAAATGATACTCACTTCGACTGGTTGCAAGAGATTCCAAGGAAGAAATTCATCAGGAAGACCACTGTAGAAGGCCATAAATGTATCCCAGTGTTGTTTCTTGAGTTCGGTCGCCATGATAGTGGTGGTTGAGACTTGAAGAAGATCAATGTGGGAGGATTCGTTCAAGCCGAATGGCTCAGTGGCGGGCACATTTGATCCGGTTCCCCATGGCCAGTGGGCAGAGGGCCTGTAATAACTTTGCACGTTCGCATTTCCCTCGATGAGAAAGTTTGCTAGGAAAAACCTTGCTTTCCTTTGAGTAGATGCTATTAGGGAAGTCATTAACTGAAGACTCCGAGTCGAGACCTGTCCAAGCTCAGTGGTGCTCGGTATGTATAGGCGACGAGCCTCGCAGAACCTCCCAGCCTAAAGTCGAGTCATAGGGAGAGGTCAATAAATGCAATTGGTGGAAAGGATGGATTGTAAACTATTGTACAGTATGACACACTGGAGACCAAGAAACGCGCACACGACACGCAACTCGACGGGCTACTTCGAATGGAGCTGCCGTACTTCCTTCAGCCACGGCCTAGATATTGCGTCGAATTGCCGCGAATCCATGTACTCCCAAGCGGTCTGCCCGTAGTCGAGCCACCATTTGGCTTGGTTGTCGGCCAGAGCCTGAGTCGAACCTTCGCCTATTCCAAGAAAGTCTTTAATGGTATTGATGTCGGCCAGCGAGGGCCTGCTGTTCCCAGTGGCATAGGAATCGGTGAGAACAATGCACTGGTGATAACTCCAGCCTGCAGTCATCACCGGGGTGATGAGGGCGTACCCCGGCAACCTGGCCATTATTTCAGGGAACTGCTTCCGGAGAACGGCGTTGAGGGGTAGGACCATTTCCTTCCAATAAAGCGCCCGCGGATTACAGTCTGGAGGGGTGTCTGGCGGCAGAAAGTTGTGACGCTGAGCAATGTTGAAGAGAACATCGGACGACATGGCCCATCCGAAAAGAAAGCGGGGAGGTTGGAAGCTGAGACCCTTTCGAAGACGAAGCTTCGGGGGGATTGTGTCTCTAGGAAAGAGCGCAAGTAGATTGTCGACCCAGTGGCTCACTGTCCACCGGGACCCCTAGTAAGTTTGATTCAACATTCGGTGACTTGGCATCCAGAAATCACTCGATACTCACCTCGGCCGGTTGCAAGAGGTTCCAAGGAAGAAAATCAGGAGGAAGATCACCGTAGAAGGCCATAAATCTACTCCGGTGTTTATCCTTGAGTTCGGTCGACTCGGACATGATAGTGGTGGGCGAGAAAGAAGATTCAAGTTGTTGCAGGACCTCAGCGGCACACACCGGTACGGCCACTAATTTGAAAGCCGGTTCGATTGGCGCTCTATGATGGACAAAGGACAAACTGTGGGTGATGCTCATCATTGTACTGTGGATTATGCAGTACTACTGAAACACTGAGACGAAGAAGCTTGCAATACAGGATTCACAACAGATTCATCCTGGATCTGCCTTACTTCCTTCAGCCATGGCTTAGATTTCGCGTTGAATTTCCGAGAATCCATGTAAGTCCAAGTGCACTGCCCGTACTCGATCCACCATTTGGCCTGGTTGTCCGCCAAAACCTGGGTCGAACCTTCGCCTATCCCAAAAAACTCCTTGAGGGTGTTGACGTCGTCGTGCGAGGGCTTCCTGTTCCCAGTGACATAGGAATCGGCGAGAGCAATGCATTGCTTATAGCCCCGGTTTTCTGTTACTACCGGATGTACGAGGACGTATCCGGGCAAGCTGTCCATAATTTCGGGGAACTGCTTCCAGAGGACAGCGTTGAGGGGTAGGGTAATCTTTTTCCATTTAAGACACTCCGGTTCAAGGTCTACAGGGGTGTCTGGCGGCAGAAAATTGCAACGCTGAGCAATGTCGAAAAAGTCCCTGGCCGACATGGCCCATCCGAAAAGAAAGCGAGGAGGTTGGAAGTTGTGACCCTTTCGAAGTTGGAGTCTCTTGGGGATTGTGTCTCTTGGGAAGATCTCAATTAGGCGATCAATCCACTCATGTATCGTCCAATGCGTCCCCTAAGAAGCTCGAGAACGTTTGGCTATTGGAATGTCCGGGGGTCCGGGAGTCCGAAGGTCCGCCTCGAAGGTCCGTAGGTCCGCGGTGAAGGTCCGAACGACCGTATGTCTGCCATATTTGAAGGTTTGTACGTCGAAGCAAGCCGCAAGGGGCAACTTTACTCTGTGTCTGCGGGGGGCGGGAGACGTGGCGCGGAATTTAAGTGCTGGTTCATGTGCGGCTACTTTCTGGTGTGTGGGTCCTGGCTAGGTAGCAGCTGGCAAACAGGCATTTTGGGAGCTAGTGATAGGACTCAGGCAACCCGTAAAGCAAGGAGTTCCATGCAGAGTAGCATCGCGGGATAGTCCAATAGCTATTTCGACGATATAGATGCTTGAACCGGAAAGGGGGCCTGCATGTACCGTTCAAGTGTTCTTTGGATTATCTTTGGAGTTCTCTCCCAGATACCTCAGTTACAGAGGTTGACAGCTTAAAGCTCTCTAAGCAAAGCACAATTGACGTCAGTGAGGGAAAGCGCAAGCGCTCAGGCTGCAACCAAAGCCGTGTCGGGCTCGCCGACGGAGACGGTCAATGTGATCGGGGCGGGTGGCGGGTGCCTGGGAATCGGTTCCGGCCTCCAGCCGCCTCCCTGGGGTCAGGTTCTAATGGCTCTTAAGCTGCATGGACTAGCACATATGAGTGCCTGATAATATATAGTACCTGCATGCCTCCAAATTCGACGGCGGGAGGTCCACACGCACTGCTCAGGCGGACCCTCGGACGTACGGACCTCGGACCTCGGACCCCGGACTGCCGGACCGCCGGACTTTCCAATTCGGCGACTTTTTGAGAAGCTCGATTCAACCCCTGTTCGACTTGGCATTCAGAAACCACAGTACTCACCTTGGCAGGTTGCAAGAGAGTCCAGGGAAGAAAATCGTCAGGAAGATGACCATAGTAGGCCATAAATTCCTCCTGGTGTTGTTTCTTGAGTTCGGTTGACATGATAGTGATGGTTCAGGAAAGAACACGAGCACCGGTTTAAATAAGAACGCCTCTGTGGCGGGGCTGCAGACACGTGTGATCACCGTCATTCCATTGTTCATGGATTACCTTCCTAAGGAGTGTACGTCGTTAAACCTCAGCGAAATCTTTCAGGATATCTGGGAGTAGGATTTGAAATTGGAAACTCTGACGCTTGGCCTTTCACCCCCTCACCCCCTCAGCCCAAAATGTCTCGCGCATCATCGTTGAAGGGGTTTATATGACGACTTTTCTTCTCATAGTGGGCTCATTCACGACGCTGGGCTATTCCTCTACTTGCCACACTACAGTTCACGCGCCTTGGCGATATATTACGCCAACGCCTTCTTCCAAGAGGCAATAGCCAGCTCGGGATCATCCCAATGCACCTGACAACAAAGGGTGTTAATCTCCTTTACTATGATACACATTCGAAATGCGGACTTACGAAGTGGTTCATCTTGGGAAACATTTCAAGATTCACATCCCCCCCGTACTTCGCATTGTCGTCCTGAACCTGCCAAAATGTGGCTGAGCTTGGCCATATACAAGCTGTCAGAGCCCATAAGGGGTGCCACATCGACAATCTCGGAGTACTGGGGATACATCGAGGACCCTTGCAATGGAGGGTGATGCGTAGGTGAGGTTCTTGGGGTCGCGCTTGCTGAGGTTGTCAGCACTAGACAACCAGACTCAATAGGAAGCGTTGAGCTTGGAGAAGAGATGTACATACCATCTACATCAACAGAGGTCTCCGTGGTCGAAGTAGGACGTCAACCAAGCAACGTTGAAGGGAAGGCATTCCATGGGCGGAATGGACTAACGCAGTAAATACAGGTATAGACGTACTTGCATTGAATGTAATACCATGGACAATGAAGATGGTCTTGTAAGCGGGGGTATTCGGCGCACCGGAGTCCAGGTAAGCAAAGTGCGTTTCGCCGTTGATGTTGGGGACTGGAAGGGCCATCTCGCGAATTGGAGAGAGGGAAGAGATGCAATGCGACATACACATGTTATTAGACCTTCTTTATAAGAAAACCGCGCATGCCAAGTGGTTTCAAAGGGGGCTTTGGCGGTCGCGAACGGGTTCGAACATGGTCGCCAGTGTCAACATCCACCGAGTGACGATAAAACAACACAGGAGATGGTCCCCTGAGTTTTCGATCCACAGAAGTTAACAGATAAGAGTTTCCGAGGATTGCAGGGAGATGGCGCGCCGACAGAGTCCTCGTTGAAAAAAGTAGGCTAGACTTCTCTATCGCCAAGGGTGGGTATCAGGTTAAGGTGACGCAACTCCCGTGAGTAGGCGCCTCCAGTGTTACGAAGACCACTGGGCGTTGGAAGTTTCCATAGACATTTTCACTTGACCTGCAATTTGAGTTCGCGCCATATCGAAGAAGAAAGGACATTGTGGCACGAAGAAAAACTGAAGGGTAGGGCCGGATCAGTCCGCCTTTGTTTGGTCATCAAGCTGAAACCAAACATCTCGGCTCAAGCAAGGCTTCATTGTTTCAAGCTTCAAGTCCCCAACTCGTGTGTGAGCAACTTGATAGAACACAGAACAAGTGAGTACCAGCGCACGCCGCCGCAAATGCACAAAATATCTGCGACGCTCATTTTTTTTTCATCCATAGCCATGTCTGCTGGTCTAAACGGCACGGCCGCGACGACCATCGACGTCGCCAGGATACAGTGCCAACGAAGACCGCACTCTCGCGGAAGGTCAACGACGGGTGGAGAAGGGTTGGACTACCCAAGGGAGCGAAAATAGGATGGGTGAGTTCACATGGCGTCGAGGGTGCCCCTCAGCTTGGTTGGCGCAACGACGGCAATCGCGACGACAACAAGGACGCCGCGCCAAGCTAAGCTTGAAGACGCGACGACGGTCCTAGCGTTGGCGCGAAGGCTAAAGGGACTCGATAGGTAAGCTACGATACAATCCCACAGCGTATGACAACTCACCTTTTTGACGAAGACTCGACAAAACGGTCATCGAACAAGCAGAGGAGTAGCGCAAGCTTGCCAGTGGGGCGTTCGCCGACAACAATGCGCTCGCGACGACTCATGGCACACGGTGTCCAGTGTCGGTCCAGTGTGCGCCTCAACTTGGTCGGTGCAACGACGGCAATACGACAGCCAGGACGCCGTGCCAACAATAACTTCCAAGGCGCAACGACGTCCTAGCGTTGGCGCGAAGGCTAAAGCGACGCGATCCCAGGTATTACTCAGGTAAGCTGCCATACAATGCCACAGCGTATGGCAACTCACCTGCCTCACGAAGGCTTGACAACACGGTAATCGAACAAGCAGAGGATCCGCGCAAGCCTCGCGCGTTGGAACTGCGACGACTCTGGGATCAGCGCGAGTGGCGAATGTGGGCTACAAAATTGAAAGATAATAGGTAATTTCCCTGACAGTATTACTACGGATGAGAGACTTACCTTCGATTTCAGCCTTCCTAACCGCCCGGTCGCCGAATAACCACCACAGCAGCGCGACCCTCGTCCGTGACAGCACCGAATACGACCTCGAACCAGTTGGAGACGACTTGGGGATAGGACTTTATGGAAAACGAGACGACTATGTGAGTTTTGATAGGAATACATGGCGTACGAGACTCTTACCTTTTGTTGCAGGCCCGCGTCAAACAACGAAGCGCGACGGCGTATAGCCCGGTGTCGAAAAGGCTGAAGCCAATTGACAGGTATATCAGTACAGAATTTGAGTATGTCGCCGATTCGTACAGGATCGCGGCGAGGTAGTCCGGTGGAGATTCCTCCTCAATCAGCTTGCTTTGGTTTGGTCGATCCTTTTGTTGTGCTCGAAAGAGTCCTCGGTGTCCATGGGGGAGACTTACCTAGGCTGGTCATTGTGTTGCGACCCATTGGCTCATGGTCGAGAAGCTGTACCTCGAGCC
Source organism: Ephemerocybe angulata (assembly GCA_013368325.1). Lineage (NCBI taxonomy): Eukaryota > Fungi > Basidiomycota > Agaricomycetes > Agaricales > Psathyrellaceae > Ephemerocybe > Ephemerocybe angulata. The sequence continues at coordinate 406,313 of JAACJK010000009.1, read as the reverse complement.
CATGGCTGGGCAGAGAGGATGGCCCACGTTCGGTAGAAGGCTTATAGAGTGCTCTGGAGTTGGCCATAGCTTTATACTCACAGTCCAGGCGCGGTGACGGGTTGTGCTGTTCAGGCTCAAGTTCAGGATTCAAGTATTCAGGGCGCCGCCGCTGGCCGTGACGGCTACCAAGTTGAAAGCCGGCAAGCCTGCTCGATAAAATGACGTTCGTTATAAGCAAAAATATGGACAGGGTGGATCGTACATCATGCATCATTGTGCAAAGGATGATATGTACACTCGGGATAAACACAAAGAAACACGCAACTCGCTGGACTACTTCGATTGGAGCTTCCGTACTTCCTTCAGCCACGGCTTAGATACAGCGTTGAATTCCCGAGAATCCATGTACCTCCAAGTGTACTGCCCGTAGTCGACCCACCATTTGGCTTGGTTGTCGGCCAGAGCCTGGGTCGAGCCTTCGCCTATCCCAAGAAAGTCCTTAAGGGTATTGATGTCGTCCTGCGAGGGCTTGCTGTTCCCAGTGACATAGGAATCGGCGAGAACAATGCATTGGTGATACCTCCAGTCTGTTGTCATCACCGGATCGATGAGCGCGTACCCCGGCAACCTGGCCATTATTTCAGGGAACTTCTCCCGGAGAACGGCGTTGAGGGGAAGGACCATTTTTGCCCATTTAAGGGTCTCCGGACCACGGGTGTTTGGCGGCAGAAAGTTGCAACGCTGCGCGATCTTGAATAGAACACTGGACGACATGGCCCATCCGAAAAGAAAGCGGGGAGGTTGGAAGCTGAGACCCTTTTGGAGATGAAGCTTCGCGGGAATCGTGTCTCTAGGGAAGAGCGCAAGTAGGTTATCGATCCATTGCTTTATTGTCCACTGGGTCCCCTAGCAAGTTCTATTCAACACCTGGTAACTTAGCATTCAGAAATCATTTGATACTCACGTCGCTTGTTTGCAAGAGCATCCAAGGAAGAAATTCATCGGGAAGATCACCGTAGAAGTCCATAAATCTAGTAAAGTGTTGTGTCTTGAGTTCGGTAGACATGATAGTGGTGGTTGGGAAAGAAGATCGTTGCTGGACCGGTTTAAGTAAGAATGGTTCAGTGGCGGGCTGACACATGTGATCCGGTTCCCCATTTGGCGAACAATGCGAGCCGAGCACCACTCGCTCTAGGCAGTCACACCACCCTACTATGAACCTAGGTAACATGGCATACAGCTGTATACACTGACAGTTGTGGTACAGCTTGGCAGACCAGTCTCTAGCCATACCTTTCTTCCAATCAGGGGCTTATATATTACCAATACAGTAAGACTGAGTAGGTTGCGTTTATGATGCCATCGTCATTGAGCCATTGACAATGCGTCCAGGTGTGGCATTGTTCTCCAGAAGTCTTCTTTTTCTCAGCCCCCTCAATCTCATCTCCATTGGCACCCTGTCGCACAGGTTTGACACTATCGATAACGCACAGTATTTAAACAATAGCCAATCGATTACCGACCAAATGCAGACTACAACAAATTGGCTATTTAAAGTAAAGGTGAACGGCAAGCATTGCTAAACCATCCCCTCTGACCTCCAGCATGTCTGAGGACATCACCAATGAGGCTCTCTATCGAGTTCTAGACACCGTGCACCATGAAGCACTCGACAGTGGGGGGGTAGAAGAGCATCGCTTTTACCATCTCTACGACGTGGTCTTTGGGCACCTGAACTCTCTTCCAGCTCACCGTACCGGTGGAAAGGTGCTGTCCACTGCGCCCCAGCCAACCTTTAGGCTTCCAAAGCGCAAGGCTGCCGACCAGCTTATTGTGCCTGACGGTGATGGCGACTTTACCAGGGTCAAACGTCCTCAAAGAATCCCAGTAATATCTCCTGGAAACCGAGGAGATTCTCTAGATGGTGCGATCGCTTCTTGTATGCTTGACTTTCTCTAAAACTCTAACAGGCACCGCACCTGGACATTCACGACCAGACTCTCCCCCTGGCGGCGCCGGCGGCGTGCCCTCTTTCTCCGAATGTATGACCCTCCTCTTACCAGGCCCTCACAATCTCACGTTCTATAAAATATATAGTCAGTGCTGGGGTCTCAGAGGACCGTGTGGAATTCGACGGTATGTATCTCCTTCCCAAGATTTGCCTACCTCGGACTGATAAGTAGTAATGCCAGCAGGCCCATCCAGCCTTGAGAAAAGAAAAAGGGCGGATAGCGACACAAGGAGTGCCACCTCGGACCAATTCGTACCAAGTCACCTCGAGCCCGAATTCCAGTTCGCGGACATAAGTACAGACAGCGAAGTTAGCGAAATGGACGAGGAAGAGAAGATCAAGATGAAGCGGACTCCAGACTTCGCTCTCTTTCTGCATACTGTGTCTAAAAGCACTATGTATCCCGTGTTGGCAGTAGAGTGCAAGCCGTTTCTTCCCGGGCATTACCCAACGGGGACACACGGACTCCTACCAGTCACTGCTTACAATTTCTTCAAAGGGGAATACAACATTGAACGTGTATGCTGGGCAATCAATCTAGCATCCGAACAAGCATTCAGTCAATGCGAGTGTATCTTCAACGAGTTCAAGGTCGCAAAGATCAAGTTCATCTTTACGGTTGGACCCTGCTTCTACGCTTACGACGTTACCAGAGCCGAAATCGAAGCCAAAGAGATCCAATCCCTCCCCCCTAAACCAGAGGATATAAAATTTCTGTTCGCCAAACCAGCTCCCGGAGCCGCTATTTTTGAGGAGCTCAACCCTGAGCTGATAGCTATCTGGGAAGATATTAGAACGTATTGAGCAACTCCTGCCCCGGGTGAGTGTCGATGGTATCTTCGCCTCTCAACAGCCGGTCAAATAAACTGATTAACTTTTTTTCAGTCTCGTCGGTAGCGAAGGCTCAGATCCTTGTTAAGATAGCTCTATTTCAACACCCTTGTCATGTCTGTGTATTTTTCAAGAATTTATGCGTTGATATAGTCCCTGCCTAATAAATGGCGAAGGAAAGGGATCGAAACTTGTTCATCCATGAAATTGAGGTACGAGTATGAAGGACCGCACCGGACAAAATTATTCTGACTTGATTTGGGTCGAATTCTGGTCTTGATTCAAGCTCAACTCGTTTTTGAGTTGTTGTGACAGCTTCACTTCGATTTGATGGCTCTTCGACTTGAACTTGATGGGGCAGAACCCTCAACTTTATCTCTTGCCACTGCGCCTAGTATCGACGATTTCTTGCCATTGCCATCCCAATCAACTAAGAGTCAAGACCCATCCTCCTCCACTTCTGTGCACCATGTCCCGCTTTAACTCAATTTAATACAGCACACAGAAGTTCAAACTATATCTATCATCGAGACTTGAAAAGACCACCCGCGCGAGGGGCGTGTGCGCAGGACACGGGAGCACGAGGGACCCGTCCATGACGTCGGACGCGTTACAGCAGTGTAGCAGCTAGCTACAGCATTCCGTCGGACACGTCAAAGTGCGCGGCGGAACCCGGGGAAACCAAATGTAGGGGTCGGCGCCGAGCATAGATTTGTCAATATCGGACATGGCGTTCGCATTTTGGGAGTCGGTCAGACGCACCCTCCACGTCTGAATCGCTGATAGTTATTCTGCTAAGCATTCGCAGACCATACTAGCATGAAACAGTTGAAAATCTAACCTATTCATGCATGGCAAACACTTCAGAGTGATTGTGAAGAACACCTCTGTCGTCCCAGTAGAATACGGCAGATCTCGTGAGGTGTCAACACCAGTGGCGCACTTTCGGCATCACAGGGCATGACTTGCAGAAGCCTCGGCGCAGTGCACCTGGGGAAGCCCTGCAAGCAGCGGGTCGAGCACGACATCCATGCTGCCCGTGGGGGGACAAGTGGTGTGCCGAGTTGGTGCTTGGGGCGGACGCAGCGGCGCTCTGAAGCCCGGGACTCTGGAGGGGCCCGAGGACTCCAGCCTAGACCGTAACAAGGACGTGTGCGAGGTGCTTGGGAGAGTGGACACGTCGCCCAAGAATGTTGAGTTGGAGTTGTGGACCGTGGTGGTTCAAGAATGTTGTCTGAATCGATGGCCATCAGAGCGACACCCTTTCCCATCAAAGCGACATTCTTCACCATCAAGTTGAGCTTCCTCACGATCAAAACGATGTTCTTCCTCCTCCAAGCTGAGGTCTCCCTCTATCAATTCTGATTCAGGAAGGGTTAAATCTCAGAGCGTTATTGTCCGGTGGTGGCCGGGATATACGAGGGTCGAGAGGATCACAATTCACCCATCTTTTTAAGCACTCGGTCGATTTTAGCCCCAGAATCGTCTGGTGCGAGATTCCGAGTTATTGAATAGACGGTGTCGATACTGAGAACGACTTTTGTTTCTCTTACCAGGAGCTGGTTGACGACGCTAGACAATCTTCATATTTCCTCTTCCATCTTTACTCGTACATCAGGTATATTGTCCATCGATAAGTTGCCACCGCGGGTCGCCTTGCCTCAGTTCATGCACCTTGGCGATTTATTACGCCAACGCCTTCTTCCAAGAGGCAATAGCCAGCTCAGGATCATCCCAATGCACCTGACAACAAAGGGTGTTAATCTCCTTTACTATGATACACATTCGAAATGCGGACTTACAAAGTGGTTCGTCTTGGGAAACATTTCAAGATTCACATTCCCCCCATACTTCGCATTGTCGTCCTGAACCTGCCAAAACGTGGTGATACCAAACCACCCCGATTGCTCTCGACCCATAACCCGTACCTTGAGGCGAGGCAAGAGTGCCCTAATGTCCTTGCCGAAGAAAACCTGTTCGTAGACGTCGCGCGAAGGTCCGCCAAGCTTGACCATATGCAAGCCGTCAGAGCCCATAAGGGGCGCCACATCGACGATCTCGGAGTACTGGGGGTACATCGAATAGATGCTGGGGACCCTTGCAATGGAGGGTGATGCGTAGGTAAGGGTCTTGCGGTCGCGCTTGCTGAGGTCTCCGTGGTCGAAGTAGGACGTCAGCCAAGCAATGTTAAAGGGAAGACGTTCCTGGGGCGGAATGGACTCATCCAGTCCCGGAGCCCAATTCAGTTCGGGCATTGGGATTCCTAGGGCGACAGACGCTGGGTCTGACGAGAAACACGTGAGAACCGTGACTGTGGTATCGGAGGTGGAAGGGTTCCTCCTACCTTCGAGAATCAGAGCGCGAATATATCTAGAAAGGCGACTCTGGACTGCAGAGTCCGCCTTGAGTGCACTCGCAAGCGCCGCAATAGCGAACGAGCTCCCGAGGGACCATCCAAGAATTGCGACACCTCCAGTCTGACCGTCCTCCGAGATGGCAGGGAGGCGGTTCCCTTGGATGAAGCGATCAACGAAGGCCAGGACGTCGGCACCGCGGTTCGAGAGGTACAGGGCACAATCGTCCTCGCTTCCTGATAGCAAAGAGAGCTCCTTCTCCGACAACGTAGACGATCCTGGGTAGTCGCTTCGGTTCATAGCGACGATCCTTACCGACGAAGCCTGGGCAAGGTCGATCACCTTCTGAAAAACCTCTGTAAAGGAAGTTGAGATAGACAACCAGTAAATACAGGTATAGACGTACTTGCATTGAATGCAATACCGTGAACAACGAAGATTGTCTTGTAAGCGTGGGTATTTGGCGCCCCGGAGTCCAGGTAAGCAAAGTGCGTTTTGGCGTTGACGTTGAGGACTGGGAGGGCCATCTCGCGAATTGGAGGGAGGGAAGAGATACAATGTGCCATACACATGTTATTAAACCCCCCTTATAAAGAAAATGGCCATGCCAAGTGGTTTCGACTGGGGCTTTGGAATCAGCGGGGCCGCAGGCGGGGTTCAGGGTCGCCAGTCGTCAACATCTATCGAAGGACGATAAAATAACACGGGAGGTGGTCCCTTGAGGTTTCGATCCACAAAAGTCAACCGATAAGAGTTTACGAGGATTGCAGAGGGATGGCGCGTCGACAGAGTCCTCGTTGAAAAAAGTAGAGCAGGGTTTTCTATCGCCAAGGGTGGGTATCAGGGTAAGGTGACGCAACTCCGGTGATTAGGTGCCTCCAGTCTCGTAAAACCGGGCATTGGAAGTTTCCATAGGCATTTTCACTTGACTTGGAGTTTGAGTTCGCGCCAGGTTCGCGCTATATCGAAGAACGGTCATTGTAATACGAAGAAAAGCAGGAAGGGTCACTAGGGGCCTGACCTCAACACTCCTCAAAACCGTGGCAGAGGGGCAGTGCTCGGATCAGACCATCCTTGTCTGCCGACTTTAGCGCTCTAAACAGCGTTCAAATGAAGTCCATGCTCTTCTTCTTCTTGTTGTTCCATGATATCAGATCTACTTATACGTTCCCATATCCTCGCCTCAGATACCCCTGACCTTCTATAGATACTTCTCCAGGACTGGGATGTCGAGCTCCACCAAATCATCATCTCCTCCCACGTCTGCGGACCTGAATCCCAACATAAATAATCCTAAAAGGAGCGTGAATTCCACTAAAAGAAGTCCCAGAATAGCAAAGAATGTGTACAAAAGGCCACCAGTCTTCCACAGCAAAAGCAGAGAGCAAGTTCAGCGAAGGTCGAAAACTAAAGAACGAACGAGCGGAGAACCAGCCCTCCCAACCCACCAGAATAAACCCTCCGAGCCTCCCCTCCCCTACCCTCTCACAATCCCGACAGTAACCTCCGGCCCCCCCACCTCCCCAACATCCCTAAACTCCTTATAGCCCCCAAGCGCATTCACACACCTCTCCCACGCCCACTTCGTAAGCGCCAGAACATCATCGTCCGTCAAGTCCTGCCGCACATGGATATCCATCGTCACCACCAACGCGTCGTTCGCAAACGACGATGACCCGGAGGCCGTGACCGCGGAGGGCGCAGCCGCACCCTTGCCTGCATGGAGCGCTGTCGCCGCGTGCGCCGTCAAACTCGGTGTGAGCTGCCAGATGTGCGGTGGTGGGAGGTGCGAGACGTGAGGATGCCGTTCAATCTGGAGGGGAGGGAGAACATAAAATGTGAGTGGGAGGGAGGGACGTGTAGACGGGGACGAACTCACCTCGCGCACAGCGCGATGCAGCGACTCTAGCTTTCCGGACGGCATGCCTTTCGTAGGCGCAGTTTGGAGGAGGACGTTCCCGAGCACAACGGACGCGCGGTACGCGACTTGGAACGTCAGCACGGCGATCACGAACGCGAGGGCGAGGTCGGCGAGTCGGTGTTGGGCTCTGCGTGAAGCAAGCAATCGTCAATATACTAAATTGCATAGAGAACAGGTGCGATACGTACGGTGCGAGGAAGAGGGCGACGAGGATGATCGAGGCGGCGATGAAGAGAGGGGAGGCGACGAATGGGTTGGTCAGTACAATGGCGAGAGGGTCAGTGGGTGGCGCGTCGTGGTTGTGCGAGCGTTTTGAGCCGGATATAGAGCGCATGAATGTGCTTAGTGTGGGTAGTCGGTTTCCAGATACTAACGGGGCGCGTCAGTAATATAATTTGTCGGAACATGGAGGTCAACTCACAGTTAACGAGATGAGAATTGTTCTCATAGAAGAATGCAGTCGAAAGGAGTGACGCGAATGTCAAGAATATAATGATAATAGGAAAATCAATGCTGGTCGACCATTAGCCTCTGCAGACCATGATTCAGAACCTGAGGACGACGTACCCAGTATGCGGATTCTCATCACCTGAATGGTGATGATGCCCCTCCTGCCCTCCCGCACTCAACAGCAGATGCTCCACCGTCTCCTTACACACATACACCGACGAGAACATGAGATAAACCGCCTGCGCAAACATCAACACGGTCTCCATCCGCCCATTCCCATACGGCCTCCTAATCTTCTTCCTCGCAGCCTCTTTCTCCGCACCCACAGACGACCCCACTGCAGGAGCCCGGGCAAGCCACGGCGGCGCGACCCTGCCCACCGCGACCCCAAACGCATCAAACACAACCCAATATCCAAGTCCCGTAGTCGAGAGGGAGCCAATCTGCTGCCCGGACACCCAGAGGTACGCTCCGAGGAGGAACTGCGCGACACCCACCGCCGCCGCACCCACGGGTATGTCTTCACTCTGCTGCAGCGCTGGACGCGCAGCGCCATTCGCTCGGGGAGTGACGAATGCGGAGCCCGTCGAGGTCTCGGGGAAGGCAGACATAGGCGCCCAAGGGGACTGCGGAATCGGAGTTGGCTGTGTGTGCAGGAGGTCGGCGGAGGGAGGCGCCGGGTTGTTGCTCCCGGGTTCGAGGAAGGAGAAGAAACTGTGGGACATGGAGTGCTTGTGGTGGTGTCCGCGTCGCGCGGGTTTGGAGAATGCGGGGCCACCGTTCGTTGTTGGACTCGGGGCATCGCTGTCGGGGTCATCGTCCGCTGCGGAGGGCTGCCCACCGAACTTGAAGCCCTGGCCGAGGGGGGTGAGCGGGGGGTTGCTGGCGCTGCCCTTTCTGAAACTCCGGGTGCCAGGGACGTTGACACTCGATCCTGCTTCTGGGATCGTCGACACTGGGGCCTCGTCCTGGTCCCCATCTTCCGATATGACGGTCGAGGGGAGTGAGCCGGGGCGGGGGAAGAACACAGAGAGGTTGCGAGAGTGCATTCGAGAGTGGCGGCGCTTGTGCTGGGCAGCGGTGGTCGCAGAGGAGGGCCCATCGGGGGTGCCGTTGGGCAGAATTGGGGATGACGGGACAGGGAGTGCGCTCACGGGCCCCCTTTCAGGATTGGAGTACGAGGGGGCCTTCAGGGACGGCGGACGGTGGCCCATGTTCATGTTCGGCAGTGTGGTGGAAGATGGCAGCGCCGACGATGCTAACGCCTGCGCCTGGAGGTCCTCCATGTTGGGTATCGTGAGGGGCGATGGTAACGAGGGTGAGTACGCAGAAATTGAACGGTTCCGGCCGTGACTGTGGCCGTTCTGAGACGTGGAGAAGGAGGAGCGGAAAGGGGATGAAAGGGGTGGATAGTGGCCGTTCCCGTTGGTTTGGGGGACCCCAAAGGTGGTGCGCATGGGGCTGGCGGAGGTTGGACTCAACCCGGTGTTGGAATACGTGCGAGTATGCCTCCCCGTTTGGCTTATGGGTGGTGGCCCCATGGAGAGCCGGTTCCTACGTGGCGGAGGCGCTCCGATGGGTGTGATTGCTGGAACATCGTACCCGTTCAAATCGAATGTAGACTCAGAGTCTGGTGGTGGTGAGATGAGAATTGTAGCTTCGCTTTCGTCTTTACTAGACTTGCGTCGATGGATTTGCTGGGTCGGCGAAACTTGGGACATTCAGAAACACTGGGATGTTCTCTGCTGTCAGGCTGTCAGCGGTTCGGATAGATGGATTTCTAACGGTACACGCACGTATAATAGGCTATTATCTGCCAGCGCGCAAATGCACGTCTCGCTTTCTCGACGAGTGTATTCCTCAATCCCGTTGACTCTCAAGCTGTGTCGCTCCGGTGGAATCCAATTGCTGATAATTGGGGGTTGTGCTGCCGTCCGATTATCGGTCTATACTCCAGCCAGTCTCCCGTCAGTCCCGTCTCCAGCACAGGCGAAGCTTGGAGGTTATTTAATGATAGAGGTTGAGGAACAAGGAACAAGGCCAGCGAAATGATGATTTGAGGACCATATTGGTCCCGTTTTGATCTCTGCCGCCAACAAGACTTGCCTTCAAACCACCATGCTGCTCGAAAGACTTCAAGGTATAATTTCAGAAAAGACCGTCGGAGAAAGCAAGGCTAAGCAGTACGCGAACTCGTAATCATCTCGGACCCCACCAACACGACTTCAGGAAGCCCAACCGACCTTGGAGAAATCACCTTGACTGGTATAGGAATCATAGGAGGGCCGTTTCGCTCCCAAAGACAAAGAGAAGGGTGGGCTGTGCTTCCCTTCATCCAGTTACAGCAAAAGGATCACGATTATGCTGCTGCATTACCCTCGCCGACGCGTGTCTCATCAGGTGCAGCTTTCGAGCTAACGAACAACTTGGGTACAAGATCTGTTCACTGCTCACTACGGGGTCCTTTGGATACATAAACCATCATGCAACATATCTCGAGGACTCGCGAGCCATCCGAGCGCGCACATCCTGGAAGGAGTGCAGATACCGTTGAACGTTACCAGGCCCCGCCCTTTTCTCTCCATTGATTGTTGTCCACCGCTCCTCAACCACCTTCAATCTTGGGAATAGCCGATCGAGGTACTGGGCAAGCTGCAGTTCATCTGCTGGGTAGCAACCGGTATGGTAACCTTCTCCCGAATGAAGGGTGATTTTTTCTAAATTATGGCTCGATACAGAGTCGGTGGGGTCATCGCCAGGCACTTGGGAGAAATTAAACTGGGTTTCGAGGACCAGGAGTCGAGGATTGGTCTTCGCCATGTCCTCAAGGATGCTGAGACGAGGCAATATCAAGTTGTCGGAAGTCAAGCTTATGGCGTGCAGTGCAAGAGATTCGAGCGTTGGCATCTGCTGGGCGAGGGCGAGGAGTTCTTGCAAAATGGTCGTTGAGAAGAACGGAATCTTTACCAAGTTAAGGCACCTAAGCCTCGGCCCCATGCAAGCAATTTCAGCTAGAAACCGCCTGTAATCGGCATATTCTGGGTGCTTGGTCCAGACTTCTGCGATTCGATCTGGCCTCATACGCGGATATGAACAACTAGCGTCGAGATGCTGAAGATGGGTATTGCCAGTCGCGTACAACGCGACTACGGGAGGGATGTAACACATTCCTTCGTCGTCTTCGGCGCTTGTGAACTCCAATTTCAATTCCTTGAGCGAACATAATGCTAATGCTTTTGCCAGTATAACCTGAAACCTGCCGTCTCCTTCTGCATGAACTTCTTTCAGGTGCTTCAGCGAGCTCGAGGGGTTCGACTTCATGCCCTTGTGATCGGGGATGCGATGGCCCCCTCGTATCACGAGTTTTTGGAGTGATCGGAGACCATTGAGGGCTGGTATCACCGGAAAGGGAATAGCTCTCGCATTGAGCTGTAGGTGCAGGTAGGTTACTGCTCGTAGGCCAAAGATGTACTGGAGGGATTTAGGCCAAACCGGTGAAATAAAGCGAAGACCGGTGAGTATTCTTGTATTCTGGGCGATTGAAGCCACTAACGCATGGCAAGCTGTTTGGGCTTCCTGGGTGTTCCCAAGAGAAAGACGGATAAAATGCAGGGAGGGAACAACGGAAGATGCCACAAAAATGGATAGGTTGTCGATGGAGGACAGGAAAAGGCGTTTGACGGCTGGAAAAAGGGTTTTGGGCATGTTCTTCGATGCTACAAGGTAAGCTAGCCATTCTGATTTGATACCAGAACTGGACAACAAATCATCGAGGACCAGGACCTTGGTGTGGATAGAGTAGAGCATGAACCGCTTCCACTCTTTCTTCTTCGGTTGCTTGAAGCTATATGCCTGATGAGTTTCCTCTAGTTAGCTTGATTTGACCGAGGTCATAGAGGAAAGTGAGCTCACCAGTGGGTGCACAAACCCGCCCATGTTATCGTCGAGGTCGGCCAACAACAGTGTACCAAAGAATGGCTCGAGTGAAGTCATGGTTTCCCACAGAACGTGGATGCTAGCATGGAACATCGTGCGATTCGTCCTGGCCAGTCGGGCAAAGGTGCCCTTCCATGGGCCAGAGATCCTGATCGGTTGCGGGTGGACAGGCTCCATGTCAAACCCGGCGTCGCCTAGGGCCATCTCTTTCAGGTTGGAGAAGATTATCGAAGTCAAATCGGCATTGTTCAGGACCCGCCCCGCTGATTCTCCCATTGGTGACGGCGCTGCAGATGATCTGGCAGTTTCAGCACCACTACACAGGGATAAGAGCAATGAAGAATGCGTACCTGTTGTGGGTTTGAGGATGAGTTGGGCTGTGGGATGCCAGTGGTTGTGGAACTGACGACTATATATACAGAGGAACTGGCTCAGCGAAGCAGAATTAGAGTAATCATAGTTGACAGTTCGTGAACTAGGCCGGAGGTCACATTCGATTGTGCGCCAAAAAAACATACCAGAAGAGCAAGCTATCATGCTGCTCTTAAGTTTCCGACATGACAAGACAGTAACGTTGCTTCAGGAGAATCGCGAGGGGATCGAACTGCAAAGCTATGATTAAGTTACATTCGATTACTCTTTAGAAATAGAGCAGAATCGCTGAACCTTTCCGATATGACAGGGCAGGAATGCCGCCTCGGGAGAACTGCAAGGAGAATATCATTGCAATCCCCACTAATCTACATCGTTCCTCAACATCTTCGTCACCCCATTGTTCCAATCCTCGACTCTAAACGCGTTCAGAACGCTGAAAGTTGACGGGTTGGTCCCGATGAAACCAATGCCCTGACTCAAGGCCACTTTGTCGATGAGCAAAGGGTGCCATTTGCTGAAGCGTTCGACCGTCCGCTCGGCAGTGTGATTGAAGAAGTTCCAGCCGAAGCTAGAAATCTCCTCCCAGAACAACAGGTCCTTCTCGTCTTGAGAATGCAGCACGTCAGAATCGACTTTCCTTCGGTGTTAACGGGATTCATTTGACTCACCCGATGTTACGAGGACTCTGGATACGCTGATACCCCGCGTCTCCAAGAGTTTTTCTTGGATCTCAGTCACTGCGCGCTGGTACTTTGATAGCGGAATGAAGCACGGCGGCGCCTTGCCTTCCGGGCAAAGGTCCTTGAAGTCGTTTCGCCGGAGATGGATAGTGATCATCTATGTTATGTTCTAATTAAGAAGCGCACTATCACAACGGAGAAATGAGAACGTACAGGTGGCAGGTCCTCCGCTTCGCCAATGTTCATCGCTCTCCTGAGGTACCCATCTGTCAGATCCACGAGCGGTTGTGTGAAATGCAGGTGTGTTCCGACTGTATTCCATGCTGGCGACCACCGGTTTTCGAATTCATATCGCTGTACCCCACTCGAAGCGTAGTACAGGAAGTCAAAGCACGCCAGCTGTTCTTCCGGACGCAACTCTGACCCTAACCGGGACGCTCTCATCAGAGGACCTTGGTGGAAAGACGGGTGTGGATGCTTCGCGTAGACAAGAGAAGCCAATGCCGGGAAAGTGACGAAAATCTCGTTCTCGTCGCTTTGGTTGAAGTAGGAGAAGGATGGGACGCGGGTGAAGGAGAGGTCGATCTTCAGAACGTTTTCGGCTCCACGAACCCAGGTTGGGTCGTCTGCTGAGCGAGGCCTTACTGACCAGCACCCGAGTTGCTCGACTGGGTCGGTTGGGGTGAAGTCGACCTGTACGTCGGCGGTAGTTGGGATGGTTTTCACGTCGCTCCACTCGAGAACGGGGTGGCGGATTCGGTCGCGCAGTGTTGTCAGGTTGTATATGTCTCCAAAAAGGATAATCCCTGCATCAATGGCTATAGAGGGATGGGCGTTAGCGAAGATACCTTGAATTGGTCGGTCTACGTACGGACCCATCCAGGAGGGAGTATTGGGGGTATAATGGGTATACGATTGCTTAGTATGCCGAGGTATATTAGGTGCATCTGCGTGAAGTTGTTGTGAGTCTACGGCCGTCGCAAGTTTTGAAAGGCCCGTACGTATGCAATAAATTTATTTGCTGTTCCTAGAGGTCAGTAAAGTGCAGGGAAGGGCTAGAGAGCGACTAACTGTAGCCCGCAATGGGGAACGAGGTTATATAGCGACTTTCATCCAAGAGATTCTCTGAAAAGTGTGTTAGAGAGTGGATCACCTATCACTGGTATGACCAGGAACTTTGATACACACCTCGTCCAATAATCGTGGGGTGAGGGTACTTGAGACTGTTGGAAGGGTTCCTCCACGCTTCTGGACCACCCTGGCGCCAATCGCCAGTCCGAAGAAGCTTCGTTTGCAATGCCTCTGGCTCAGATGTCCCAGAGCGCAGTGTTGTTGACTGGATTATGAAGGTCAGTCCAAAGACGGTGAGCACGCCGACAATGATCCATTTTCGAGTAATCTTCCGCAAGAAGTTGCTATCTGATGTAGGTCCAAGGAGCGAGTAGTTGTGTGTGGGCGGCATCCCTGCTGGCAAAGGTACAGCGCACCCCTGATTGCGGGACGATCAGGAAGTGGGGGAAGAGAAGGAGTTTAGTCCGCTGTGTCGGCAGCTCTCGCCCACGATGCCATACGCAGCCTTCGGTTTGACAATCGGTTCTTTAACATGCAGGTGATCTGATCCTGATGGACGGGGTTCTCGCTCTCGCATTTCAGTGAAGATCGCCAGAGGACGAGGTCAATCGACCTAACACCAGGGAAGGTGAGTACGTCTGAGGCAGCGTCGTGGTATGAAACTGGGAAGTCTTGCTCCACTTGTCGACCTAGGGTGGGCGATTCCAAGAAGCAACCAAGACAACAAAAACTTCTCACAACTGATCTTCTGTCCCCATCAGCAAACATGTCATCCATCAAATCAATGGATTTTGGGCGCTTATATTAGGAAGCTTCCCCATACTCACTTTAGACACCATTGGCTCTAATAGAGCGAAAAAATATAGTAGAGGAGCGTCTATTCTACTGGTTTTCACAATGTATTGTTTCTAAAATGGAAAATAGAGCTTTACGAAACCTGGAGGAGCTTGAACTTTGAAGGGCTCAGTCACCGCGTATGTAATCAGTTCCCACAACCTTGATGCAGGCTGTCGCAATCCGTTCTTGACCAGAACGTCCATGGTGCCTCGACAGCGCGAAGTTCATCTCCTCGCCAATTTACAGGTTGAATGAATTGGGGAACCTGTGAGGCTACGCCTTTCACATGTTCATATGCGCCGTACCACAAGGATGTAAGGTTAAGAAGGACTCAAGATTTTTGGGGGAGTAGGGTCTGCCCGAGAGAAGGTATGATGCCATACACCCAACCATCGTAATATGTGACGGAACTTACAATACCATCCAGATCAAGAGTAGCTGGCTCAGCAGAAGGGCCACATGAGCACCTAGAGCCCGACAGTCACGTCCGAATTCAGTAGAGCTCTACAATACAAACCCTCCTGGCGCAATGCGGAGAACCTGAGTGATAATACAAGAACCGGGGCTTCTCTTCTTCAGAACTCAGAACTCTAACGGAACTCGTTCTATGATGTCCCGCTCCACCCTCGAAGGAACCCCAGGTCGGCTTCGCTGCCTTTCGGTCATTCTGCGGATGAACAGCTATGAGCACGCGCAGGACGGGATTCTTTGAGGTGCGTAATCGAGAAGCTTGGCCTTCTTCAGTTAAACATCGCAGATCGTCCCTTTTGGATGCATTATATCCAAAGAATACAGTGACTGAACGGAATTTCAAATGATTTCATTGGTATGGTTTCGGCCGCGACCAGAGGAATAAGGCAATCGCGCGGACGTCGGGGCGCTCGCTGCAGGTTCTCTCTTTAATTATTTCAATATTTATGGCACCCAGACAACGGTTGGCTCACCTTTTACACTACCTTTTCCAGCGCTCATATTCGAAGTTGATATTTCCTTGGGCGCTTCACTCAAGGCTTACCACAGGAGCCTGCATCGCCCGACCACCCCATGGCAGCCACGCCACCAAATGACTTGGAACTGCTAACGCCTGCTCCGACGACAATTAGGTTATCCAGAAGTCGGAAATGATCGAATTCAAACACGCATCACGTCTCAAGACAAGGCCCTCGCATGGACGGGTCTTCGTATAGCGCGGCGGGATGGAAGCCACCAGTCGAAGATGGTTTCCTCTTGGCCGATGACTTGCTCCCCATCAAACGTGGAGGTATTAAAGCACAGGCTTTTCAATTGGGCTTCTTAGCTTCTCCCCCTTGTCTACCCCAGATCCTAGCACTGAATGAAGCTTTTCGCTCTCCTCCCTGTTCCCTACCTGCTCTTCAGCACGGCCTATGCTGGACCCGTGCAGGTCCCTGGGCTGACTGTACCGTCGAGCTATGCACAGTCTAAAGCTGACGTAGTTGACATCTTCAAGCATAGTTATGAGCAGTATAAGTGAGTCTTGGGCATTCCTGCTGCGATCGTGCTGCGAGGCTGACGCGTGGAAACAGGCTGTACGCTTGGGGTCATGACGACCTTGCCCCCTTGAGCCGAGGTGCGTCGTTTCCGGATTCGGTTCAGCGAACATAGCCTGAGCGATGCCCTTTTAATTTCAATTTATGTCAGGTTTCCAGGAAGGAAGAAATGGATGGGGTAGGTCGTGTCTTTCCTATAGCCACAATCTCAGTTGCTCAGCCCAGGTATCGCTCAGGTGCTACCATCGTCGACGCTATGGGAACAATGGCAAGTATCCATGTGACTGCACACCATTCAAAGTGATATTGACCTAACGACTCTAGGCAATCATGGGCCTTGATGTAAGGACCGCTCTCGTCTACTCTATGAGTGACACACGTTTCACTTGCTCATACGTTACACCAGGACTTCTTGACTGAAGCGATTGACTACTCCAGCAATATCGACTTTAGTCGGTCGAAGACAAGCGAGACCGTCAGGTTAGTCCTAAACGAAGCGATTTAGTGGGATGATGGGCGCTAATCGCATCTTGTGGCAGCATCTTCGAAACCACAATTCGCTACCTCGGAGGTCTTCTGAGTACTTACGAACTAACGGATGAGAAGCACCCTGCCGTTCTTGAACAGGCGCGTAAGCTGGCCGACAAGCTGGCTTTCGGCTGGGTTGGGGTGCGTTTTCGTTAATTGGGCCATGATGGCTTGAAGGTTGACCCAATGCGTCCTGTGCCTAGAACAATGATATCCCTTTCGGATTTCTGGACTTCACGAACGATCAAGCCCGGAATGCCATTGTAAGCCTACTTCCCCTCATCTGCTATAGAGCTACTCACTCACAGCGCAATGCCTAGACCAACATAGCTGAAGCAGGCACAGTACGTTTGCATCTGGTCTCACAAGCCCGTCTGCCTTCGCTAACTGATGGTGTAGCTGTCCTTGGAATGGGAAACCCTTTCGAAACATACTGGAAACCAGACCTACGCCACCCTCGCCTTGAAGAGTGTCAAGCATCTCGCAAACTTGGTTCGTAGATCTACAATGCTAAAAGTTCCCCTTCTTAGACTGACGTTCCATTCGCAGAATACACCCCTTCCAGGTCTTGCACCAGTCTGGGTTGACCCTGCTAGTGGAGACTTCGTGGATGGTTACATTGTGAGTCGACCACACCATACGATAACTTGAAACGGGCCCCAAGTCTCTGACAATCGCCTAGACTTGGGGCGGAGGAGGCGACAGTTATTTCGAGTACCTCATCAAGCATGCGCGCCTGTCCAACACAGAGGATAGCATTTACATCAACACCTGGTTGACTGCCGTCGATTCGTCCATAACTCATTTATTGAAGGTGGGTAACCCTCCACACCGAGAGCCTCGTTGTACCTTCTAATCAAAATATCACACTAGACTTCTACTGTCGGAAACCATGCCTATCTCGCTGATTGGGATGCAGACAACCGCGTTCGCCACACGAGCTCTCATCTTGCGTGCTTCCACGGCGGTAACTTCATCTACGGTGGGAGGCTCCTCGATAACCAGACTATCATCGATGTTGGACTGTCCCTCGTCGATGGTTGCTGGAACACCTACGCAAGCACAGCGTAAGTTCCTAATTTTCCGCCACCACATTCATACATCTAACCAGCCGCTTCTCCTTCCTACTCCAATACAGAACGGGTATCGGTCCAGATTCCTTCGGCTTCATCTCAGAAGACGGAAGCTTTACAGGTCCCGGAGACGTCATTAGCGACGACCAGCTCGCGTTCAATAACAAGACGGGCTTCTACCCAAGAGGGGCTGCGTACGTCCTCCGCCCCGAGGTTCTCGAGTCCAACTTCTACGCTTGGCGCGCCACCGGGGACACAAAGTACCTCGATCGGGCTGTCAGCGCGTATAAAAGTTTCAATACATACCTCAGGTTCTCGTCCGGCTTTGCGGGGCTCGGGGACGTCAACCAGCCTTTGGGAGGGTACATCGACGACACCGAGAGCTTCTGGTTCGCCGAGACGCTCAAGTACCTGTGAGTAGGGGTGCTGGTGTGGAGGATACTCGGAGGCGAGTTTGGAGCTGACTGGTATTTTTAGGTACTTGACGTTCGATGACCCGTCGCACATCAGCTTGGACGAATGTAAGAATTCGACGCTTTGACTTCTGACCTCGCCGTTGCCTTCTGAGGCTAATCGCATTCTCCGTGCATTTTAGGGGTGTTTTCGACTGAAGCACAGCCGTTCAAAGCTCCACCTGCGAAGGCGCGCTACACAGCGACCATCAAGAAGCCCACCGGGACTTTCAAGTTGAAGAAGGGCCCTGCAGGACCGGCGTTCAGCAACACTCCTGCTGTAAAGCTCGCGAGTCTGGACAATAGGATAAAGGCGTGATGGGTAGGTGGAGTATGGTTAAGATATCCTGAAAGTTGGGGTATACATACATATGTGATACATGAATACAACATGACGTGCAAGATTGACAATTGTCGCTGTACAAAGGTGGAAAAGGTCAGAAATGGGGGCGTCTATCAGAAGAATGTGAACGAAGCCTGGTTCATGACCCATACTGCGTTCGTTGATGGATCAGCGTCTCCCTTCTAACTGTCTGGAACGCTTGCACGATATCGTGGATATGTGTCCACCGGTCCAAGTCGTGCCCTTCAAATGGAGACACGTATTGCAAACGAGGAAATAGATAGTCGATAAATCGCGCAAGGTGCAGCTGGTCTTTGCTCTCCCATGTATCATCCGAGGTGGCGATTGTGAGCTTTTGTAGCCCGTGTGGTTGTCGTTTCCGAACAATTGAGAGAGGCTGAAGAGGCGGCGGAGCCCCTTCAGCGTCGTCGTCGATCACCATCGCTGGTGACTCTGGGACTGGAAGTGGGGGGATGTAAGGTGTCGGTGGGGGTACGAACGGGGGCAGTTCTGTCGTGTCGAGAGGTAGTCTGAGGTGTTTGAGGTCCGGGCACAGCGCTGCAAGGATTTTTAGCGACTCGATCGTCGGACGTACGCGGTCCGAGCCAGCGACGTTTGGAAGGAGGAGTTTCGTCAGGTTGGGCCAGGCGCTGCCGAATATTCTGAGATTGTCGTCGGTCAGGTCGATAGAGTATCCTTCCAGGCGGAAACCGGTAAGTTGTTTCAGGGGTATGAGTGGCGCGATGGTGACCATGTGGATTTCCTCCGCGCTTTCGCTGTTGATGTGGACGAGAGAGAAGTCGCGGAGGGTCGTACCCCATCTCTCGATAACATCCCTGATGAACGCCACGCGTTCGGCTTGGGTGTCGCTGGACGACGCGGCGACGATTACTTCGAGACCGGAAGTGCTGATGTGTGGTATGAAGGACCTGGTAAATGCTAATGAAGCCGTAATCATGAGGCTTTTAAGGTTTCGATATCCGAGGTCTTCCTCGATCGACTCTATCCGGCTATTTGTGAAGTCGAGGGCCAGATCCCGGAGCTTTGGCATCTCCCCAAGCCTTTTGAGCCAGTCGAGCTCGATTGCTGGGCCCATCCCGGTGAGTTCGAGCTGGCGGAGAGTGCGGAAGTTGAGAATGAGGTCTAATGTTCCGGGGGAGAGCCCGGTGCCTCGGAATCCAACTGTCTCCAGTTGCGCACCGTCATTCCAGAGTGTGTGTAGAAATGTCCCCGTGAGTTTATCTTCGACACTTGTGATCTTGTAGAACTCGAGGGTTTGGAGGGATGGTGATAGGAACAAACAGACGCCCGAGATGAGGAAGTCCGTCTGGCTGATATCGGGGCAGTATAGATGCCGTAGGGCTGAGAGGAGGGGAGTGGAGCGCAGCTGCGCGATTCTGAAGTAGACGTGCATCGCGATATCGAGGTTGTCTGGATCCCGGGTGTAACAAAACTTCTTGACTCGACGCGCGTACCAGTCGAAGCGCTCCCATTCCTCAGGTGTTATCGACCCCCTCAGGACCTAGACGCCCTATTAACCACACCATAGACCTTTATCAGATTGAGTACTCACATGCGTCCCATCCGTACGCACAAACGCTGGCAGGATCTTGAACAGGGGATATAGAGTGTCTAACGAGCGCCACAATCTATCGAGCGCGGGTTCGAGGAATGCTCGGCAGGTCAGAGCCAGCCATGCTAGATTCTGGCGGCTTGCTATCAAGCTGTCTTCCGGTTCCAGCTCCAGATCGTCATTGGGCGACAGGTATTCGCAGATTTCACCTAGGATGTCGGGGTTGCTGTGGAATCGCGAAGCGTTGTTCTGACTAAGATTTGAACTCGTCGCAACAGGATGCACTTGTGGCACCATTTGGGCTTCCTATAAGCTGAGATCCTTTGCCCAAGTTCCACAGACCAACTACTCACTGGATGGTGGATTCAGAAGGAGAAGGGTGTAGACTTCGATGTTGTTGCTCTGCAAGCCGAAACTGATGCCGTCGTGGCATGGGCCATCTGGCCGGATCAACGGTCTCAGCTCAGGGGCTTCGTCCCGAAGTGGGTCGGCGCCGGCAATATCGATATCGACATACTGTCCATTGAATCCTCTGGTGTTGGTTTGGCCCAGGAGACGTTTATGAGGCGCATATATCCGTCTTTTGAAACCTCAGAGAGCGATATGCGGGGAAGAAATGGAGTCTGCTGACCGGCGTAGACTGGCTATTAGCCTTAGGAATGAACCCAACAGTTACGGTGTTCCCCGCAGCAAATCTTGCTGAAATCTGTGGGTGGCGATGGGACAGCAATGAGAGAAAGTAAAGTGGGAAAAGAAAAGACGGTGAGGACCACACATCCTCGTCGAGCATATATACGGGCGGGGTTTGTGACGTCGGAGTTTCATTGGGTCACTGTCACGGCCGCTCACCAGAGCTCTGCGTTTACGGTGAGCTTTTCAAGGCCGGGCCATCAGCATACCAAAAATTTAAAGATTTCTGTTTTATTCTTCAGAGTAGCTCCAAAATATATCATGGGTTGTCACTGAGCTTTCCCGAGGAATAGACAACCTAGCTGGAGGCCATGGGAGCCCGACCCAATCCATCCGTAAGGTTTGCAAGGGTTGGTCGACGCTCCGCTTCAAGTGTACTTTTTCAGGCTTGAGTGAGTGTTCCTTGGCGCAGATCTACTGCTTGCACGCCGAACGAGGAGGTGGCACAACGAGCGCTAATATGCGGGGGGCGGCGCTTATTGGCAGCCGCAATTCCGGATCTGTAACGTGAGAAAATACCGGAGCCGCTGGGATAGGCGCGACCGGCGGTGCTGGCGACATCTCTTGTTTAGAGCCATGTCCCATGCCTCCCCAGACCTTCCCGCATTTCCACCCGTTAGCAGGACGCTGGTAAGTCCTATGACCCGGTGTGCCGACCGCTGGAGTCTGAACAGTTCTGAACTGCAAGATCGGCATTTAACACCCCTTGGGCCTTGGGTAGCCCTCTGGTTTGGAGAACCCTATGATAAGCCATGGCAATTCAATTCTTTACATTTATCTGCGCGTGTCTGCTCAGGAGGAGGAGTCAACTGATATTCCCTCTTTGGCTTGATTTCATCTGTAAGATAGCGGTGTAGATGATACGCTTCAAATACACCTGGTCGGGCAGGATCTGCAGTAAGCACATAGGGAGTAACTGTTAATGAACGTGCAAGGAAGACTCGGAAGCGAAAACTACCCGAGAGAACAAGAAGGTAACGCCATCTGAAGGTGTGAACAGCGCATAAGTAGTTAGACTTACCCAGGGACACGCATAGAGCTCAACAGGCCCATCGATAACAGTTAATTTGCGAAGAAGACATTGCCCCATGACATGCCTCGTTTCCTGGATCCTGATCTTTATAAAGGTTCAGTTCGGCGTGGTTCAAGGGGTTGGCAATCCAATTCTACTGAGTATCCAAACGTACGTGAACTATCATTGAGAATGCGTTCCCTGTGAAACTGACGCGCACCGATAGATCCAATTCGCGTTCGGAGAGTCGAGATGCTGTTCACCACTGGCAACGAAGTTACAGTTATCACAGTCGGCCCTGGAAAGCTCAGCCTCGCCTCCTGGGGATCTATCAACTCTGGCCAAAGCACCGTCGGGGCTGTCACCACCACCAATAGCTTTCTGACCAAATGGCTCGTCTCGTTCAGCCACTGCTACACGCGCTTTGCGTTCATATGGGAGGGTGAAGGTCAAGCCGTGTATCAGATTGGAAATAAGGCGGACGAGAGAAAGCCAGTCGGTCGTTCATGGGATAATGCAAGCACCCACCATTGGGGTACCAATACGATCGCTGGGGAGAATATCACTTCGGTCATTCCGACCTGCGTCAACAGGGACAACATGACGACCCTCTACATGATCCCTGACCTATCCATCGACGGGGCTAAAGCAGAACTTACTGTAGCCCACACCAGCATCTGCTGCCCCTCTTCGTCCAAAGTTCCTTCCCAAGTTCTATTTGCCTTCCTTTCATGACCATGCCCTTCGATCGCTACTGTAACCCTGGACTTGGACTAGTTAATAGTTTACTTGAATGAAGCTCGAATTACCGATAATGTTACTTTCGGGAGGGAAAGTAGGCGAAGGTCAGTTCAAGAGCCCGGAATCTCAGCTCGACGGTGGCTCGAGATGATGGTCGATACTCGTGGGAAAGCCGGAGCCGGTATCCCGTTGCCACAACCGCTGCCAGAGTTCATCGCCTTGAACGTGAACCTCGACGACACCACTCTCGTTGCCTCTGAACAATGCCTCAAGAATCCACGGAACTTTGTGCAAACCAACCTCTTAACAGTATGCTGAACTCCTCGAGTTAACGACGTGGAACTGAAACGATATTGATAGGTGCCAACGCGACCGCAACATCCGCCTCCGATGTCCTGAACAACCTGGAATTGGCATCCATTATCGTCTCATTTTTAAAAGATACTGCATCGATTGGAACGCCACCTCAGGATTCGAGCAAGTTCGCTCCTTCTATGCTGTCTGGGGAAAGTAGACGAGAGCTGGCTGCGCTCGCGCGGGTGAACCGTACATTTTTCGATGCCACCATCGAAGTTCTCTGGGCAGCCATGGACTCGCTCCTTCCGTTCGTTTGCCTTCTCTTCCCAGAGATTACGAAGAAGGGGTCAAGCAGTAGTACTGAACTACATATACATTCGGTGGAGATCTCCCTTGGTTTCATGTTTGTTTGGATGCTGATATTGCCGACCAGGGGCATTCATGTAGATCCGTTTCTGCAGCCCACTGGCAACGCTTCGAAATGTACGCCGCGAGGACGAAAACTCTTATGCTGGATCGCCCAAAATTTTTGGCGGCGGGCCGCGCCCGGGTTCTTCATCTCATGACCTCGAAAGCACGGTCAGCTGCGCTTTTCCCTACCCTGAAGCACGTCTCCCTCTCTTCGGCCGACTCTCTTTGTCTTTGTGTCGCCTTATCTGTTGTGCCCCAGCTTAAGTTGCTCGGCATCCACTTTGACGATGAAGGGACATGTGCTGCACTGCTGGCGATAATCATTTTGCACCAAGCTGATGGAGGACTTCAAGCGCTCACCATCGCCCAACCAGTCACCTACACTGCTCTAAGCTATATACACCAAATCGGCTCAATCACCTGCCTCTCTCTCCAGCTTCCTGCAGGCGATATCAGCAAGTTGGAATTAAAACTTTTGGCTAAACTCCCGTCACTCAAGAAGCTGTCGTTGGATCAAGAGGTCGATATGAACGATACGGAGACCCCGAATATTTTGCCCCTTCAGAGCTTTGACAACGTTTTCTCACGAGCAGCCAAGATGCCCGCTCTAGAAGACCTTACCGTCAAATCGAATGGGCTCGCCCTTTTTACGGTGGCAACACAGCTGTCACCATCGTCTCTCAAAACCCTCCACCTAAAAGTTAGGGCGGACCCTGTTAACAAGCAGGCTTTTCTCATTCCTGCTGTCATCACAGCCTTCGCGTTGCGCAACCGAAGCCTGATTTCGCTTTCAGCCGGCTACGACAGGCCCAGAACGCGCGTTGCATCGACGGCCATCGACGGCCTTGTCAGAGATTGTCACCTGCGGTACCACCAATATCAAACATTGGTGGCCACCCTTTCCGACTTGCAGGAGCTTGCCGAACTCCGATTGCGCCTCATCCCGTTCTTTCATCACGGCATATATATGGCGCTCCTTCCAATGGCCAGAAATCTACCAAAACTCAGGTACCTCGAATTGTTTATTCACGTCGTGGTGACAACCCCAGTGGATGCCGATCGCGTCCTTCCCACTCTTCGGGACCTGGAGTCAATCTCGAGAGTTTGCAAGCAACTTCGAGTCCTCAAAGTTCCCTGCGACCTTACATCTATACCTCAGGTCCCAAAGGATTACGTTTCCCAGCACCCCTTAGCAACTCTGGGAGTGATTTCGGCGGCCATGATGAATGACTTCACGGAGGATACACTCATTGCATTTGCCCAGTACCTCCACAGTCTCTTTCCCAACCTTCAGGACCTCTCTAGCGTACACAAGAACATCCCCGACACATTGAAACTCTGGAGCCATCTCGAAAAGTTATTGAAATCCTTCCAAGCCATTCGCGTGGAGGTGATTCAAGATATGTCGATGTCCACCGAGAGCGCGAACTGAACTCGAATCACCAATTCAGGGCCATATACCCCTTCTCTCTCGGCGGCCACTTAATCACTCGCTTGACTCACTGTATATCAAACCATATTTTGCTTGACTCTATTCTAAGTTACATATACGTGGAACACACCTGTGTAACGAGTTATAGCCACAGCTCTCAGCCTCTCGGATGGACGGCATGATGCAGGTTACACCGAGGGCTTTCAAATTGGAAACTTTCAACGTTAAGTCCTAATGATCGGGTCCTCGTCCGGGGCCGCATGGGTATAGTTAGGTGTCTATCTGAATAAATGGCTGGGATAGCTTTCAGGAGGGAAAGTAGGCGAACGCTCGAGTGATGGTCGATTTTACTTGTGGGAAAGCCGGAGCCGGCACCCATCCCGTTTTTACCACGACCGACCGCCGCCGCCGTTCAAAGTTCAGCCCTTGAACGCCAACTTCGACAGCGCTCTGGCTGCCTCAGAATTATGCCTCAAGATCCCGCAGAACCTCTCGCAAACGCACCTCTTAACAGTATGCTGAATTCCTCGAGTTGACGATGTGGATCCGAAACGATATTGATAGATGCCAGCCCCACGATCGCCATACCCGCCTCCAATGTGTTAAACAATCTGGAGTTGACGTCCATTATCTTCTCTTTTTTAAAAGATATCGCCTTGGTGGAAGCGCTTCTCCAGGGGCAGAGCAATTCGACACCTTCCCTGCTAGCAGTGGAAAGTAAACGAAAGTTCGCTGAGCTCACTCGCGTGAACCGTGCCTTTTTCAACGCAAGTATCGGGGTTCTCTGGGAAACCATGGACTCGCTCGTACCCTTCTTTTGTGAAATCCTACCTGCAGACAGGAGGAAGGATTGTAATGAATTATTCAGACCTTTGGTGCGCGTCCTTCCTTCCATGGTTACCTGTCTGGGCATACTCATCACCCCTCAGGGATACCGCCGCCAACCCATTTCTGAAAGCCACTGGAAACGCTTCGAAGTATATTCCGCGAAGACGAAAACGCTTATATTGAATCAGATGAAACCTCCCATGGATAACGCCTGGGTTCTCCATGCGTTGTCCTCGAAAAAGCGGCCAGACGTGCTTTTCCCAGCCCTCAGGCGCCTCTGGTTGTCGTCGACTGACTCTCTTAGTCTTGCTGTCGCCTTTTCTATTGCGCCACAAGTCAAGTTTCTTGCGATCCACTTCGACGAAGGCACGGGGGAGGAAGAAGAAATATGTCTTGCGCTGCTGGCGACTCTCCGCCAAGCCGATGGCGGACCTCAAGACCTCACCATCTCCCAACCAATCACTTACACTGCTCTTCGCAGCCTACACCAAATCAACTCAATCACTTGCCTCTCCCTTCGACTTCCGGAAGGCGATATCAGGAAGTTGGGATTGAGACTTTTGGCCAACCTCCGGTCACTCAAGAAGCTGTCTTTGGTACAAGAGGTCGATATCCTCGATATGGAGACCGCGAATCTTCTGCCCCTCCTGAACGTCGACGACCCCTTCTCACGAGCAGCGAAGATGCCCGTTCTAGAAGAGCTTACCGTCACTGGGAGCGGGCTCACTCTCTTTACGGTGGCAACGGAGCTTTCACCATCGGCTCTCAAAGCCCTCTACCTGAAAGCGAAGGCAGACTCGGTCGATAAGCAGGTTGTTCTCTTCCCTCTCATCATCACAGCCTTTGCGCTGTGCAATGAAAACATGACATCGCTTTCGGCCGCTTACAATAAAGGAGTTAAAGTGAAAGCGGAGACCGTCGAAGGATTTCGCGGGGACCTCCGGTACAACCAATACCAGAAATTCATGGACGCCCTTTCCGCATTGAAGGAGCTGACCACCCTCCGAATACTCAGCATCCCATTCTTCGATCCCGGCATAAATACGGCGCTTTTTCAATTGGCAGGCAGTCTACCCAAACTCAACTATTTCGAGTTGTTCCCTTGCCCGATGACAACACTGAGTGCTGACAATGTTGTCTACCCTACTCTACGCGATCTTCAGTCAATCTCCACCGGTTTCGGGCAACTTCAAGTACTCAAAATCGCTTGCGACCTTACCTCTATCCCGGAGATCCCGAAGGATTACGTTTCCAAGCACCCGTTAAACTCTCTGGGCATGTTTACGCTTGCCACGATGGACCACTTTACGGAGGATACACTCATTGCATTGGCTCGGTATCTCCACAGACTCTTTCCCAACCTTCAGGAGCTCTCGAGAACGCACAGGAAGGTCGGCGGAGACAGGTTGAAGCTCTGGAGCTATCTCGAAAAGTTATTGAAATCCTTCCAAGCCATTCGCGCGGAGGCGATTCAAGATATGTCGATGTCCACCGAGAGCGCGAGCTGAACTTGGATCACCAATTCAGGCCCATATACCCCTTCTTTCTTGGCGGCCACTTAATCACTTGCTTTTCTTGTCCTCGAACTGTCGTACCATCCCAACCGTGCGTCTAGGTCAACAGCTCGACGGAAAACGGCGTCGACGAACTCCTTGCCATCAATGCCCATCAGCCAGTGCCACAACCTCGAACCAAGTTGGGTAAATTATCCCAATCCCTTCGCGCTCATGGCTCAGGGGGTAGGAGGGGTGGCGTCGCCCACGTCTGTGGCGTAGAGTAGCATGTGGTATGTCCCACGTTAACTTTTTTGTTCTTTTTTACTGCTCAAGTACTTAATCCAAAACATATGTCTCTGGTTATTGATATTTATTCGCGAGTGCCTCCAAAGCTACGGTATGATTTCTATCAAATACAAAAGTCAAGCATTATTGAAACTCAAAGAATTCAAGGAGTTCGTCGTTGTCTCGGTCTGAGACTGTCATGCGGTTCGTCCACAAAACAACTAGCCTTCCTGTCGATGCACAGAGCGAATAGAATGGTGGCATCCCCATAGCATCCCTCCGTGGATAGAGCTCCTTAAGCAGCCTGGGTGTATCCTTGGTGGGTGGGATCTCGATGGGCCCGGACGAAGAGTCGATGGTAGAAGTAGAGGGGGGCCAAGCGCGGCTGATAGAGATGTAGATACCGCCTGCAACAAGGGGATCAACAAGTAATTCACCATCGTAATGACGAGGCTCGATCCACAGGACCCCTGCCCTACGGTCCCATCCAGAGCCACAAAGAAAGGCAAAGGTTGGACTGGGCTCGTCGTGCTTGGCCCAATATGCTGGGGTTCGGTCCACAAGTTGTACGATACTCGCAGTGGGATCGAGGGGGTTTAGCTCGTAGCGGTAGTGGCTGAGTACATGACCTTCGTGGTCAGTGCAATCATGGCTTTCGTACATCGTGTAGATGAAAGCGCCGGTATCTGGAATGCGAGTTGGAACGTTGGCGCCCAGAATTATATTCCCCAGGCAAGTGTCCCGGACAGGATGGCTTGGGTGAGAACTTGAGAAACATGGCATTAGACCATTGGAGGACGGTGGGTGCTGTTCGAAAGAGACAGTCTCGTCTTGGATCAAGCGGTAGGCGGCTTCATCCGGGAGTGAGATACCATGAACTCCAGCTCGATCAATGTACATGATATAACCCTCCTGGATTATCAACCTTGATGGCTATCCGCAACGTCAGCACGCCAAGAGGAACGATGACTTATATAGTGCTACGCACCCAACCGGGATTGAAGACCCAACTAAAATAACTTTTCTGGCCATAGTTCCAAGCTATGGTTATGCGGTCCGACTGAATAAAGATAGCCTGACGTTCGTGGTGAATAGCAACGCCGTCTTCAGGGAAGAATCTACGGCCATCCCGATCCGGTATTACTTGGAGTCGTCCCAGCTCTCGAATTGAAGGGGTTGCAGCATTGAACCACTTGAGCTCGATGATTTTGAATAAGGCCGCACTGTTTTTCACAATGATTGTCAATAGATTGGACCATAATAAACATTGACACTGACTTGTCCTCGGGGTAGTCCAAGTCCCGCCGCGGTCCAAGCAAAATTTGGACAGTGAAATCGTTGATTACCTCGGAGTATACGATACAATACCTGTGCATGTTGGCGCCCTTCGGAGGACCTAGTGAGTGGCGCAGGATGATGGTCGGCAGTGCTGTGGCATTCGGCGGGCCCAAATCCCAGAGAAAGAGGCAGGTGGAATTGAGTGTCACAAGGAAGCGACCACCTGGTATGAGATAGACGCCAGCTGTTGCGTATGTAGCCCCATTCATGTTCAGACTGGAGTAGCCCAGGGACCTAGAAGAATCATCTTCTTCCTCCTCCTCTTCCTCCTCCTCTTCCTCCTCCTCTTCCTCCTCCTCTTCCTCCTCCTCTTCCTCCACGTCTTCCGACTCCACGTCTTCCTCCACGTCTTCCCCCAAGCAGGTCGCGAGCTCCGTTGATTCGAGGAAGGCGCATCTACGAATCTTCGGAGAGGCGTCCTTTGACTCATCTTCACACTGTTTAATGAACGTTGCTGGGCGAATACAAGCACTCTTGAAGTCGAGGGCTGTGGAGAGGCCATCATAGCTTGCCCAAATCAGTTTCTCCAACTTGCACACTCGCTTGAGACGGGATTTCCAGACATCGGGAATGCCTTCGATCAGGTTAAACATGCTCTTGCAGGACTGTTATATATATGAGAGGACTGGTTAATTTTCTCAGAGAAAGATGAAAAGGAGGAGGAAGAGTACCTGTGCTAGATGGTAAATGTCTAAATCATCGAGCTCTTGAACGATTGTGAGGTGCAGTTCAAGTGGTAGAGTCCCTAGTCCCATTTTGTTGCAATGGAATTACGCTTCTCTGGAAGGACGAGGGCCGTTCACGGTGATGCACGGGGATGACAAGGCAGGTTCGAGGGTTTGAGGAGGGGCTTGTCAGGAGGGCAAGAAAGAAAGCTCTGACCATCTGTGACTCTCAACCTTTAACGGAAGGGGGTGGCACAAGGCTCATTCTGAGTGGCGAGGGGAAAGCCGCGCAGCGCGCAGCGCTAGGTGCGTGAGGTGGCATCCGCATCGTTGTGGAGCAAAAAGAAGTTCAAAAAGTCTCTCTGCCTGGGAGTCGAACCCAGCTTTCGCGCGTGACAGGCGCGTGTACTAACCGATATACTAGCAAAGACATGATAGTCGTTCCATTCCTTGCATCCAGATTGTAGACCACATGCCTCAGTCAACAATTATGCTCGTTCTTCCGCAGTGGCGCCCATCTCCCTTCCTTCTATACAACGGGGCATGATACACCAGCTCAACAACTAATCCGTGAACTACTCCTGTCAGCCTGACTGTGTCCACGCTTTGCAGGGAGGACGGCTGGCCGCGAGGTCTTGAACAATATGGAACTAACGTCATCAGCAAAAAACCCGGTCAGGTATATAGACAGGTAAAGCTCGTACCTGAGGTATAATACCCTACCTACCATGTATCGTTTACCTGAAAGGCAGGCCATAGAAGGTTTTAGAAGCTTGTATGGTAGTCAGGTTTATATACCACAGGTAGCCCAATATACGCCAGGTACCGAATGTACGAAGGTGTCTGAAAGGTACGGAAATTATGAATTAGCAAATAATTATTATTACTATCGAGCTCAAAATGTTAGCCTAGCAAGCGCCCAAGATCTCGATTCTCCATCCGCCCCCGGTGGTCGGTCGACTCCACAGTCTCGCCTCGGCGGGGGATTGAACCCAAGCACGCATTGAAAACGCGAGGGAGAGAGCACTCTAACCGCTGAGGCATCGAGCAGTGAAAAGACAAGGCAATTTGTGCCATATGATGAGCGGCGGGGAGAGCGACGCTTTGACAGGGCGCGGATCGTGCTTCGGCATTTTCCGAGTGCCCCGCGGCGACCCCGTGTTTGCGACTGTTTCGCCAAGTTCCCTGCCGACGAGGCTGCCTCTGTACATGCGCCGTACCTTTCATCCACTGTCCGTACCTTTCGATATCTTCAAGTCAACCTCCGTACCTCTGACTCCCTTTCTGGGTCCCCCCGTAGATAGCTTGTGCCTCCGAGAGAGTGGAATGAATGATCCCTGCCTGGAGGTTACCCACATACCCTGGCGTCCCTGTAAGGTCATATCATGTAAGGATCCGACATTTTTGCTGATGGTCGATGATCTCCCATACGCAGGAGGTTCGCGCGCAAGCCATACGGGATCTTGCTCGGTCGAATAACGCGAACTTGTATCTGGAACCTGTGTAATTCTTTCCAAAATCTATCACTCTTTCCGACCGGCGGCGAAACCGGTGCATGCGTTTCCCAGCAGTTCCCTGAGCCTCTTTGCCTCAGTAGTCCACGTCTTCAAGCTTCAGGCACGGCACGTTCGAGCGTGTACAATCTATGTACCTCGCGCTGGGCACCAGTAATCGCATGGCCGACGTCGTCTTCGTATCGCAGTCGAGATTATCCGGCAACTTACCGGTAACTATATTCCCTGTTGCATTCTTAGATTGCAGTAAAACGATGGATTTGAATGCCCCTGTCGTCTCATCGTGCATGTCTCACCTCATCCACCATGAACAACGGCGCCCTAGAGCAAACTTCAGGTCAGTACTGAGCTATGATCCCCTCACTGTGCAGTCTGATTTATCTTTGTCAGATGCAACTCTATATGGCAGCCAAGTTCTTAACAACATGGAGCTCACCTCCCTCATCTTCGCGTACCTGAAAGATATAACCGCACAGGAAGCCGGGATACAGTTCGAGGAGGAGGATAAGATGCCCGAGCTGCCAGCCTCTTGGACAGGCCTTTTCGCGGGTTTGGCCAGGGTCAATAGGACGTTCTTCCACGCAAGCACGGCCGTGCTTTGGGAGAATCTCGACACCCTGGAACCTCTATTTGGCACCGTTCTGCCGGCGGATAGACAGAGAGACACGAATGAACTGTTTATCCCTCTGGTACGTTGAAACTCGCCTAACAGACTTTCTTTACCAGCACGTCTATACTAACTTAGGATGATAGTCATACTTTGGGGGGACTTCCAAGCAGAATTTGGACCGTTTCCGGCTCTATACCAAGCATACAAAGAGCCTGAGGCTCAGCCGGAAGACATCACCCAAAGTTGACACTCCCTGGGCCCTCTACCTTGCGACGGACAACAGACGCACACAGCCCCTCTTTCCCTCCCTCAAGCGGCTGTTCCTCACATCGAACGACAACCTTTCTCTCCTGGTGGCGTTCCTAGTTGCCCCCACCATTCGCTTCATCAGCGTGAACCTCGATGAAGAATCTGAGCGCGTGGAGGATGATGAGTCCGCTGTCGCCCTCACCATGTTACTATCGGAAAGAGCGACCAGACTTACCAGTGCCACCCTCATCCACCCATTCACAGCACATACCGCATCAACAATGTTTGGCATCAAATCGCTCACCTCTCTCAACATGAATATCATCAGCACCTTAGTGGACGGGGCGGAGCTGGAAGAGGTAAAGGACCTGACACTCCTTGAAAAGCTACGGGTTTCCCAGAACTTGGATCCTGAACGGCCTTCGACATTCCCAACATCGGTCGATATACAGTCAGCTACGTCGCGTCCCACTGAAACGGACCGGTTGCGGGAACTTCACGTCTCCGCAGACGGGGCCACACAATTCCTGGTAGCATCGAAAGTGTCTCCCCGCTCTCTGACGCACCTCCACATGGAAATTCTTCCGGCAGAACCCTCGACACAGCTCGTGCTCATCCCCCACGCCATCGCCATCCACACCCTGCGCAACACGGGTCTCACTTCTCTGGTTGTCGAATGCACATCGGAGGAGTGCGGCGCCGACCCGGAAGCGCTCGTTCCCTTCCGAGGCGACGCGCGATTCAACGTGACAGGTTCATTGGTTCTCGGCCTGTCGGCACTGCAGAGCCTCACCGTCCTCAAATTCGATCAAGTCCCTTTCCTTGCGGTCGACATCATGTCCCACCTCCTCACCGCGATTCAGACCCTCCCACTGTTGGAGGTCCTCTGGCTTTACCCTAAACCGATGACAGATTTCGAGGCGGACGAGCTGATGGCACCATCCTTGGCGTGCCTGAAGGATATCGCCAGATATAATCGATGCCTGGAGGAGTGCCTTGTCATCATCGAACATTTCGAGGACGCGGAGGCAGTTATCCTTGGCGGGCTGCCCCCGCCGCAGACCGCAATGAAGCGGCTCATGGTGGTTCCTCTTTACGCCGAGGCCGAGGATTTGGAATCTGTAGATGACAAGCTAAAGCTGGCGAAGTACCTTGACAGGCTGTTTCCGTGCCTTGAGGAAGTGAGAGAATACAGAGATGGGTGGGAGGAAGCGAACTTGGTCGGGGTTGAGAGGATTATCTTGTCCTTCCAAGAGCTTCGCAATCGGGCCATCGAGGAGCTTGCAGACGCTATCGTTTAACCACGCTCATCTATCTGCCTGTTGGAATCTATGTCACCATATAGTACTAATTGAACTCTACTTACTTTCCCTGATCATAAGTCGCAATGCACGATGCGGGATTCGAGCCTACTGTTGTATCCTACGATTGGGTATGTTTCCTCAGCCACTCGTCCTGGAGCAGCTGTTTTGGGGTCTGTCTATTCTTGGGATCCCACTGAAGCATCTTGTCCAGGAATTCCACAAACATCCTCTTGTCTGAACCCTCCAAATTCGTCTCCCTATCCGTCAAGGGGATAGAACGGGGAATTGGAATACCTGCCTGAAATTCCCCTGTGAATCGAGTAAAGTCAGCGTCAAGGCACGGGCTACGTTGAAACAAACTGGCCGTTCTCAGAGAAGAATTTCGAACTCCAAGCACCACGGGCAACAAATTCTGGAGGTGGCGGCCCAAGGAGGGCAATCATTTCAGCTAGATGAGCGCGGCTGCGGTAGACACCGTGTTCGGGATCTGTCCCGTCGAAAAGATGCCCGCCTTCAAACATATCCCAAATCTTTCACAACTCCAAGTTAGTTACATATAAACTCGAGGGCTCCAAGTCCCGAGAATTGAGATACTCACAGCACAGCCGATATTCCAGACATCTATCTCGTAGCTCCAAGGTACCTCGAGGATGACCTCCGGCGACCGATACACGTCGGGCTGGACATCCTCTCTGTGTTCCTCCTCTCCCCAGACTGAGGAACCGAAGTCACAAAGCACAGGTGCAGATAGCCTGCTAGGCATCTGAAGCTCTCGAGATTGATAGATGATGCGACCTCCCGTCTCCTTGCGTGGGGTCGGATGTTCTAGCTCGTCCTGTTCGAACTTCTCCAAGACGGACGGGTCATCGATCCCAAACATTATATTGCCGGGTGAGATGTCTGTAATACGGCCGGTCAATCTCTTGCTCACATAAATTCAACGAGAAAGCAGGAAACGAGCAAACTCGCCTGTGTGGATGATCTGGCATTCGCGGCAATAGTCAAGAGCCAGAAAGACCTGCCTGAGAGCGATCGCGAGCACGGGAATTGGGAGTCTGCCAGCAGGGTTACGCGCCAAGAAAGTCCAGACGCTGTCCCATAACGGAGGGTGCACAAGACACTGGTGTTCGCCCTCAGGTCCAGACACGGTGAACGAGTCCAGCAGCGTGCGAACAGCACCGCGACCTGGATGCGACACAGGACCCTTCTCCAACCGTTGGTAGGCATGCAGCTCTTGAAAGGCACTCTCCCCCAGGCTGGAGGAACGAACATAAATCTTCACAGCGACGTGGCGGCGCCCCGGCAGGTCGCGAGCAAGCCACACGGTTGACATTGCCCCGAAGCCAAGCTTACCGACCACCTGGTAGCGCGAGGCCAACAGTTCACCGATGCGCACCGGGTAGTACCCCACTGTAGAAAATTCGGGCATGTTCTCTTCCTCGAGAAGCTGATTTGCGCCAATCCGCCGGAAGTGCGGATTGGCGAAGGTTTTGAGGGCCCAAGGTTGGCGCCCGCTCAAGGCTTTTGATGCCCACCGGCCAATAGATGAAAGCATGGTTATGAGAGTAAAGAGTCGCGAGGGATTATTGACGGGGAAAGGAGGAAGGAGAGATGTGGCAGGCGTGGGTGATCCCTCCATACCGGATCATCTCGAGCGGATCATATCGACTGGCCTTGAGGAGGGAATTGTTTCATGGGACTAAAAGCTTGCATGCAGTTTATTGAGGAGACTAGACGATATCTCCAACATTAGTGCCGAATAACGAATTTCAAACAGCATCCACAGCCATTGCATTTGGTAAGGCGGCGAGGTCCCGGATTGCCTCAGCCCGGAGTTCCTGGAAGGAGAACATAATCTTCTCGACCTCACTCCATAGTTTCCACCGCGGCCCCTCCTTCGTCATACAACCCGAGATATCCTTCATATGAGGAAAAAGTCGGTCGAGGTAGCGCGCGATCGCCAGCTTTCTCTCCGTGGTGAACGTCGCAAGGTCCGCTGTATAAACAGGGAAGAAGGGGTCAAGCCGCGCAAGGCGGTTTGTCGAGACGTAATCCTTCGGAATCTCGGGGACGGGTTGTGAGACGTCGAAAGGGAGTAAACAGTGCACCAGACGTTGATTGTGCCTCGAGACGTCTTCCAAGCATTGGATGGTGGGAACCATAAGTTCATCCGCTTCTAGGTTCGTCATGGGCTTGGGGTCTAGGCTGAGGTTTCGTAGGTTCGGTAGCGACCGAATGGCGGTAAGGAAACGGAACAAGATGTCGACTGCCAAGAAAGGGACGCCGCGGATGGCCAAATCGGAAATCTGGCGTAGCGCGGCAAGGCTTGACATAAGAGGTTCAATTTGGTTGAACGCGAGGTCTCCTCGTAGATGGGCAATTGCGTCGGAATCGACGTTGCCTCGTGCCGGGCAAAAGACAGACAAAGTGCGGAGGGCAAGATTGCGTTTGGCGTAAATAGTGAGGACGTGGGGGACGACAAGCATTTGCTTGTCAGAACTATCGGTCAGGATGTCTAGATCCAAATTTTTCAGCGAACGGGGCGAAAGGGTGGAGGCTACCAGATATTGCATCGACGCGTTGGCCTCGACAGTCATCGTCCGAAGGTTCGCAAGTTTCGTCGGCCTTGAGATATGTTTGGGCATATCGACCAAGGAAGGGAATGGGCTGGGCTGCGATGGGACGAGGGTTTGGACGATTTCGAGCGTTTCGAGGCGCGTGAGGTCATTGATCTTCGAGATCATCTCTCGACTACCCTCAGTGATAGACAAATAGAGTGATCTGAGGGTGTCCACTTGGCAGACGCGGGAGATAGTACGCGTATTGGCCGGATTTTTGAGTGCAAGGGACTTGAGGTTTCTTGCCCGATCGCTCAGGAGCATGGCAGGTGCTGAAGCGGATTCCAAGACCGTCTTGCAATGTTCGTCAAATTCGACAGTGATAACTTCGAGTTGATGCGCAGTAGTATATGCTACGAGCAGGGAAAGCGGGTCGTCGGAAGAGAGATACAGCCGCTTGAGGCTCGGGAAGAGTGGATCTGGCCATTTTCTGTCGGTCGAAAGGAAAAGCGCCCAATGGTAGTCGAGCGCGAGCGATGTTGAACGGCGGAGTGAAAGACTTTTTGTCCGAGATGAGTACACCTTGAATCTATCCCATTTCTCGACGTCGTATGTCTGTCGCCTAATGGTAAGTATAGTATTTGGAAGACCGGAGACTTAGTGCCGAGCCACGAACCAAGGGCGTTACCGACTCGGTATTTCCGACAGCACTAGTGCCCTCTCGAAGCAGAATCTCAAAGAACGGCTTCACGGAGTCCATATTCTCCCAAAGTATGCCAATGCTCGCATGGAAGAACGCGTGGTTCACCAAAGTCAATCGAGCGAATTGCTGCCTCCAAGATGGAGGCCGCACTAGCGTCATTTCTTTTAGGTATTGGAACATTATGGTTGTGAGTTCCATATTGTTTAGGACTTGGAGTGCGGACGAAGGCCCTAGTCATGAAGCAAAGTCAGTTTTTTTTTCTCTCGACAAGCGCTTTGAGATGCAATATACACGCCTGAGATAGAAACCAGCGACGCGTCCGACATTCTGGAAGACCAGATAGGAAGAGAGGTTGTTTGCGACTTGGATACCAAGAAACGGCGAAGAAGTGCAAGAAAGTATGTTGGAGTACGATGTCAAGCCCCGACTCCCCTCCCCAGCCGCCAGCGAGAAGCGGATCAAAGCAACGGCCCCACGCGGATCACAGAAAATGGCGATCCGAGAACTAGAGAAGGAGAACCCCAGCAATGTATATTTTTTCAGAGGGTGAGTGTGTCTTGGTGCGTATAGTGAGAAATAAGTAGGGACAATGACTGAGGGGTGATAGTTATACTACACGTTGAACGCCAGGCCCTCCGCCGCCGTCGGCCGACGGCACCTCGCTGAGTCCATTGTCTTCCAAGGTTTGCTTGAGCCCTTAAACGTTCCAAAATGCTGAAGTTCGTGCAATCTCACCCCTTGAGCCTTACATATGGCCCTAGTATCTTGCAGGGCCAGGTCCAGTGAAGTAAGCGAAGTGATGTCGACAGTCGAAGGGTCCGACTGCTCGCGAACCTCTCGGACCTCGGTAGGATTAATAAGACGGAGGCGAGAGAATCTCGTGCCCTGACCCTCGGTGCGCTGAAAATATCGACAGAGTGGAACTAACCACGTACATGATATAAGCCCAAATCTTAGACTTGGGATTAATTGAAACGGGCGCTTATCCGCCATTTCCGGGATGCTGGAGGCATAAACACCCACAAACACGATTCTTAACTGACCCGGCGTGACAGGCTGCTCATAAACATATATTCTTGCGCACCTGCATTGCCTCCTCCGTACCCCGTCAATAGTCCCCACGACTCTTTTCTCTCATAACCATGCTTTCATCTATTGGCCGATGGGCATCAAAAGCCTTGAGCGGGCGCCAACCTTGGGCCCTCAAAACCTTCGCCAATCCGCACTTCCAGCGGATCGGCGCAAATCAGCTTCTCGAGGAAGAGAACATGCCCGAATTTTCTACAGTGGGGTACTACCCAATGCGCATTGGTGACCTATTGGCCTCGCGATACCAAGTTGTCGGTAAACTTGGCTTCGGGGCAACCTCAACCGTGTGGCTTGCTCGCGACCTCCCGGGGCGGCGCCACGTTGCTGTGAAGATTTATCTTCGTTCGTCCAGCCTGGGGGAGAGTGCCTTTCAAGAGCTGCATGCCTACCAACGGTTGGAGAAGGGTCCTGTCTCGCATCCAGGTCGCGGTGCTGTTCGCACGCTGCTGGACTCATTCACCGTGGCTGGACCCGAGGGCGAACACCAGTGTCTTGTGCACCCTCCGTTATGGGACAGCGTCTCGACCTTTTTGGCGCGTAACCCTGTTGGCAGACTGCCCATTCCCGTGCTCGCGATCGTTCTCCGACAGGTCTTTCTGGCTCTTGACTATTGCCGCGAATGCCAGGTCATTCACACAGGCGAGTTTGCTCGTTTCCTGTTTTTTTTTGTGCGAGCAAGAGATTTAACCAATCGTATTACATTTATAGACATCTCGCCTAGCAATATAATGTTTGGAATCGACGACCCATCCGTCTTGGAAAAGTTCGAACAGGACGAGCTAGAACATCCAACCCCACGCAAGGAGACGGAAGGTCGCATCATCTATCAATCTCGAGAGCTTCAGGCGCCTAGCAGGTTCTCTCCACCTGTGCTTTGTGACTTCGGTTCCTCCGTCTGGGGAGAGGAAGAACACAAAGAGGATGTCCAGCCCGATGTGTATCGGTCACCGGAGGTCATCCTCAAGGTGCCTTGGAGTTACGAGATAGATGTTTGGAACATCGGCTGTGCTGTGAGTGTCTCGATTTGCAGGAGCCTTTCCGAGCTTATATGTAACTGACTTGGAATTGTGAAAGATTTTTAATATGTTTGAAGCCCGGCACCTTTTCTATGGGACAGATCCAGAGCACCGTGTCTATCGCAGCCGAGCTCATCTAGCTGAAATGATCGCCCTCCTTGGGCCGCCACCCCCAGATCTTGTTGCCCGTGGTGTTTTAAGTTCGAAATTCTTCTCTGAGAATGGTCAGTTTGTTTCAACGTAGCCTGCGTCTTGACGCTGACTTTACTCAATTCACAGGGGAATTTCAGGCCGGCATTCCAATTCCCCCTTCTATCTCCTTGACGGATATAGAGACGAGTTTGGAGGGTCTGGACAAGAGGATGTTTGTCGAACTCCTGACCAAGATGCTTCAGTGGGACCCAAAGAATAGACAGACCCCAAAGCAGCTGCTCCAGGACAAGTGGCTGATAGAACATACCCGATCGTAGGATACTCGTGTCTTTTGATGGATCTCCTACGAGCTCTAGGACAAGGAGGGGTAAAGTAGTCACAATAGGTAAAGGCGGGAGGCACATGGGCATGCCACATTGTATTATACCAACTTCCTTGAGAGTTTCATCCTTGAGGTATTGGAATACGATTCCTGTGAGTTCCAGATTCGTGAAGACTTGATGCCCTGCGGTCGATCCTGACATGAAGGGAATGTGAATATTTGTTTGAAAAGGATGCCATGTACCGGGCGTACCTCCATCTAATGTTGCTCCTGGCATGCGTGTAATTCGGTCTTCGAGACGACTGGGAGTGTACGAGGCTCGAGAAAGTGTGGGGATGGGTACTCTTGAGGGTACGGAAGAAGGCTGCGTTTATTCCAAACGCCAGCGAAAAGCCGGATCAGATAAACAATGGCTCCGATCACCCATTGATGATCCGCTCAGGGTGATCCGGGGGAGGGAATTCAGGGGCCGACAGTGCATGCTGGCAACCTTGCTCTACACCAACGCGTCCCCAAAGACGGGGCCAACAATCCTCTTTCACATAGAAATTGGTTCACGAAAGAAAGGTCTGACACTGCTCGGCTTCGCACATGGATGTCTCCCTGGATAACGACATGATTGTTGAAGCAACGGAAACTCAAGCAGAAGCTGCCCCAAGTGAGTCGTGCGTGCCTTGTAGGTTAATCTTTGAATGCGAACCATAGATGCAGCGCCCGGAGCACCGAGTCAAGTATTCAATAACATGGAACTCAGCTCCCTCATTATGCAGTCTCTCAAAGGGATTACCCTGCAGGAAAGCGGTGTTGCCCCTGTAGTCCCTCCAGGCGGCTTGAAGACCTGTCGCCCTGCTCCATGGAGACAATATTTCGCTCGTCTTACAACGGTGAATCGCACAGTTTTCCATGCATCCATCGAAGTTCTCTGGGAGCACATGAGCTCGTTGGAACCATTCTTCAGCACGCTTCTTCCAGCAGATAGGAAACAGAACGACATGTTTTCGATACTCCTGGTGAGCGCTATCTAGTAACAGGTGCTTGAAGCAAGCTCACATCCAGCAACCCAAGTCCTACTATCGTGGGGTCAGGTCCGTACAATGGCATCGCTTTACGCTATATTCGTCTCGGACGAAATCTCTCGCCCTCAATCGGTTCACATCACCTCAAATCGACGAGTCGTCTTGGGTGATGTTTCTCGCAACCGATAAGACAAAGCCAGACCTCTTATTCCCTGCCCTCAAAGCGGTTTACCTGTGCTCGAATAGCAACCTCTCCCTTCTGGTTGCGTTCTCGTTTGCGCCATATATCACTTCCATTACCGTCGACCTGGACGCGGGATCCAACGAGCCCGTAGAGGAGTCGGGTATCGCCCTCACCACCCTATTACAAGAGAGGGCCCGGAATCTCACTCACGCCGCCCTACTTAGTCCATTCAACAGCGACACGGCCTCCCGTATCTTCGAAATTACCTCTCTTTCCTCACTCTCCTTGCACGCAAATGGAGAAACAAGTGCGGTAGATTTTACGCGGGTTAAAAACCTACCCCTGCTTGAGAAGCTGCAGTTTACACAAACCCTGGACGCTTCCCGGCCGAGTCCGCTTCCACCCTTGCTCGACTTTCCACGAGTTATCTCAGCTCCTCTGGACGGTTCACCTCGCCTTCAGGAACTTTCGGTGAGAGCCAATCCAGCCACTCATTACCAGCTCGCGGCCAGCATTTCGTCTCCATCCTTGGAAAGCATCAACCTTGTGTTCCTATCCGACCATCCAGAGGAGCATGCAATGATCATCCCTCACATTCTTACGATCCATGCCAAACGCAACTTGAACCTCAAGTCTCTAGTCGCCGAATATTGGACGCGCGGGATCCATTGGGACCAGGACACGATAAACCCCATGCGCGGCGACCCACTATACGATAAAGCGCTATCCTTTACCCAGGCACTCTCAGCATTACGGAACCTTACCACCCTGAAGATCTTGAGTGTGCCATTCCTCACCGTCGATATCTTGGCCCTTATGCTCGACGCAGTCCATTCCCTGCCCATGCTAGAGCTCCTCTGGTTAGACGTTACAAATATGACGGAACTTGAGGAAGACGAAGTGGTCATCCCCTTTCTGCATAGCCTGGACAATATCTCCAGAACGAACCAACGCCTCAACCATTGCGTTTTACCCATTGACCTCGCTGAAGTGCCCCCTATCCCAAATGACTACATATCGACTAATCGTTTGAAGAAATTGGATCTCTGCACCATGACCGTCGAAGATCTCGAAGAGCGTTCCACGGAATACAGGTTGAGGATAGCCCAATACCTCGATCGACTCTTTCCGCACCTCGAGACACTGACTGATACTCTACCAATCACGGATGCGTGGGGGCGGAAAGCATGGGGCGAGATTTTCGCGATGGTTTCTACTTTCCAGGCACTTCGTGCGCAAGCAGCCCGTGATATCGCCAGAACGGCAGGGACTGGTATGCTTGTCGAAGGGGACTAAGCGCCCTATTATAAAATCCGGTTTGATGGAATTCATCTTGTTGTTCACAGAACCAGCTCTGCCATAGCCTCTATGTACTTTCAACTTTGTACGCACGATTCACGGAGACGTCCAGGTATATATCTCGGTCTTACTTCCATGCCTCCTTGATGAGATCGGCCGCCTCTCCGCTAGGGTGTATCCAATTCCCCGTTCTATCTCCTTGATGGATGTGGAGACGAATTTGGAGGGTGGGGACAAGAGGATGTTCGTGGAATTCCTGGCCAAGATTCTTCAGTGGGCACTGGGACCCAAAGAATAGACAGACCCCAAAGCGGCTGCTCGAGGACGTGTGGCTGATGAAACATACCCAATCGTAGGATACTCGTGTCTTGGGATGTGAGATGATCTCCTACGTAGTACGAGCTCAAGGACAAGGAGGGATAGAGCAGTGAAGGGGTACTAGATAGAGAAGTAGAGTATATGAGTATGATACTCTTCAGGTTTTCACGCAAAGAAACTTATAATATGCGAGCATACGGTGGTGGAAAGATGAAATACAGCGTCTTCGCCGGCGACTGTGGTAGATTTTGGGGCGAGAATATTACAGATATTGATACAAAATTGTAGCAGGTCAGCTCACTGGCACCAGCCACCGCCACTTTGTACGCTTGAAAGAGGTACGCATAGTGGTCCAGGCGACTATTCCTGGTCACAAGTCCGCGTTATTCGACCGAGCAAGATCCCGTATGGCTTGCGCCCGAACCTCCTGGGTATGGGAGACCATCTCCTCGACATGACCCCAAAGCTCCCACAGAGGGCTGCCCTTCATCGCGTCCGACCTGAGCTTCTTGACCTGAGGGAACAAACGATCGATGTATCGCGCCATCCTGAGCCTTTCCCCATTCGAAATTGCTCGAGAGGTGCTGCTGGGGTAAAGGTAAAGATGACGAAGCGCGTTTGTCGAGGTGTAGTCCGTAGGGATGTCGGGAATGGTGGACATGTCGATCTCCATCTCGACTTCGGAGAGGTTGAGGTTGTTCCTCGAAAGGTCTTCGAGGTATTGGAGAGGGGGCACCACTAATTCGTCGTCGCTGGCGGAGGTCATAGGCTTCGTCCTTAGGCGAAGGCTTTCCAACCCCTTAAGGTTTTGCACGACCCGAAGCACGTCCACGTTGATATCCACTGCGAGAAATGGCAGTTTATCAATGCAGAGGGTCTTTAGATCGTGGAGAGTGGAAAGGGCTGCAAGCAGGTCGCCAGCCCTCCTGAACCGCATATCGTCTCGAAGAGGGAGGAGATCTTCTGCCCTATTCCTCCCTCGTGTAGGGCAATTGACTACCAGAGACGTCAGAGACTTGTTCCGGTGTGCGTAGATAGCGATTGCCAACGGAACGAGAGCCATCGACTTGTACGAAATGTCAGGGATTACTTCCAGGCGTAGCGCTTTGAGGAAACGAGGCGATATCGTCGCGGCAATCTCATAGAGCAGAGAACCGCCTCCTGTGACTGTGAGTTCACGAAGGGACTGATTTTCGAACCCTGGCTTGGATGGCACCCGTGCTATAGCTGCTTGTATGTCGATCGTTGTGGGAAACTGTATCCTGTCTGTCTTCACTGTCTGTTGCAATTCCAACTTCTCCAAGAACGTAAGGTAAGAGATCTCGGCTAGCTTGAGATCTTCGAGCTTGCTATTGACCGTCAGAGATAGCGATGTGATGCCAGAAATCTCGAATACATTAGGCGTAAGAACGGGCGTGATCGGGTTCAAGATTCGGAGCTCGGAAAGCACACTTGTCAATTCGCAAAGGATGCTAGTAAGTGCCATACACGCATCTTGCGTCGGATCTTGAGGATTTTCCCCTAGGTGAATGGTGAGGGACTTGATGTATGGCGCAACAGACATAGCGACGAAAAGGGAGATGTCGTCGGATGAGGTGAGGAACAGTCGCTTGAGCGTAGGGAATAAGCGTTTCGGTTGGAGCTTTGTTCTTGAAAGATAGAGGAGCCACGGTGTTCGAATTTTGAGGGAATTCGCCCCAATCAGAGCCAGATTCTTGACCTTCCTGGAGTAGATCTCAAAGCGGTCCCACTCGTCCTGAGTTATGAGCCAGTAATATGACTGCTGGCGCGTTCAGTGATCCACCACAGAAGAGATTCAAATCCCAAAATCGCACCAATATCCCCGTCCCATGCATATGGCCATCCTCCCTATGCGAGTCCGCTTGAAGTAGGAGTCCAAAGAACGGTTCCACAGTCGTCATGTTTTCCCAAAGCACGTCCGTGCTCGCGTGAAAGAATGCGTTGTTGACTAGAGCGAGGCGTGCAAAGATGCTGGTCCAAGACTTTGGCATGGTTTGCATTGCTCCGCCTACCAGCTTTAGGCCCGCTTCTATCAAAGTCCCATCCCTCAAAAACTGGAATATCATCGAGGTCAACTCCATATTGTTCAAGACCTCGCGACCGGCCGTTCTCCCTGAAAAGCGTGAACACGATCAGATCGACAGCAGCAATTTCACGGTTTAGTTGCTGACCTGGCGTATCGGTATCTTCCATCGTGCACCAGCGGGTAGATGGTCGTTCGGGAAGAAGAATCAAGAAAACGAAGGAATTGGCGCTCGGCGGCAATTACTGGCCTCCAAGTTGGTGTCACGCCTTGTCACGCGCGCAAGCTGGGTTCGACTCCCAGGCAGGGAGACTTTTTCAATTTGGACTTACCTTACGCTCCCCGCGATTCGCGCCGCGCGGCTTTTCCCTCGCCACTCTACTCTCAAGTCTTCAGATCGATAAACATCATAATGACCCTTATGCCACTTCCTTTTGTTAACGGTCGAGAGTCACAGAGGAGTCACAGTTTTCTTCCTGACCCTTCCAAGCCCCTCTTCAACCTCTAACCTGCCTTGTCATCCCGTGCATCACCTTAAACAGCCTCTCGTCCTCCAGAGAACTCTGATTCAATTGCATCTGATAAAAGATGGCACTAGGGACTCTACCACTTGAACTGCACCTCACAATCACTCAAGAGCTCGATGATTTGGACATTTACCATCT
This sequence comes from Ephemerocybe angulata, assembly GCA_013368325.1. Lineage (NCBI taxonomy): Eukaryota > Fungi > Basidiomycota > Agaricomycetes > Agaricales > Psathyrellaceae > Ephemerocybe > Ephemerocybe angulata. Next base: position 362,149 of record JAACJK010000009.1, on the reverse strand, counting down.
AGCACAGGTACTCTTCCTCCTGCTTTTCATCTTGCTCTCAGAAATTAACCAACCCTCTCGTATAACAGTCCTGCAAGAGCATGTTTAACCTGATTGAAGGCATTCCCGATGTCTGGAAATCCCGTCTCAAGCGAATGTGCAAGTTGGAGAAACTGATTTGGGCAAGCTACGACGGCCTCTCCACAGCCCTCGACTTCAAGAACGCTTGTATTCGCCCAGTAACGTTCATAAAACGGTGTGAAGACAACTCAAATGACGACTCTCTAAATGTTTGTAGCCGTACCCTCCTCGAAACTGTCTTCCTCATATCAACGGATCCCACGACTTGCTTGGAGGAGGAGAGGGAGGAAGAAGAAGGTTCTTCTAGGTCCCAGAGCTACCGCAGTAGCGTGAATAGTGCTGAATACGCAACTGCTGGAGTCTATCTCATACCAGGTGGTCGCTTCCTTGTGACACTCAATTCCACCTGCCTCTTTCTCTGGGATTTGGGCCCTCCGAATGCGACAGCACTACCGACCATCATCTTGCGCCACGCACTAGGTCCTCCGAAGGGCGCCAACACGCACAGGTATTGCATTGTATACTCCGAGGTGATCAACGATTTCACCGTCCAAATTTTGCTTGGGCTGCGGCGGGATTTGGACTACCCCGAGGACAAGTCAGTGTAAATGTTTATTACGGTTTCAATGCATTGACAATCATCCTGAAAACAGTGCTTCCATGTTCAAAATCATTGAGCTCAAGTGGTTCAATGCTGCAACCCCTTCAATTCGAGAGCTGGGACGACTCCAAGTAGTACCGGATCCCCGGGATGGCCGTAGGTTCATTTCTGAAGAGGGTGTTGCTATCCATCACGAACTTCAGACTATCTTCATTCGGTCGGGCCGCATAACCATAGCTTGGAACTACAGCCAGAAAAGCTATTTTAGCTGGGTCTGTGACCCCGGTTCCGTGCGTAACACTACAAATAACCCTTCCTCTTGGCGTGCCTGATTTTGCAGATAGTCATCAAGGCTGTTAATCGAACAGGGATGTATTCTGTATATCGATCACGCTGGGGTTCATGCTATCCCACTCCCGTATGAAGGCGCCTACCACTTAATCCAAGATGAGACTGTCTCTTTCGAACAGAATCCACCATTCTCCAATGGTCCAATTCCATGTTTCTCAACTCCTCACCCAAGCCATCCTGTCCGGGACACTAGCCTGGGGCATAGAATTCTGGGCGCCAACGTCCCAACTCGCATTCCAGATACCGGTGCTTTCATCTACACGATATACGAAAGCCACGATTGTACTGACCACGAAGGTCATGTACTCAGCCACTACCGCTACGAGCTAAACCCCCTCGATCCCACTGCGAGTATCATACAATTTGTGGACCGAACCCCAGCATATTGGGCCGAGGACGACGAACCCGAACCAACCTTCACCTTTCTTTGTGGCTCTGGTTGGCACCGTAGGATAGGTGTCCTGTGGATTGAGCCTCGTCATTACGATGGTGAAGAACTCGTCGATCCCTGTGTCGCAGATGGTATCTACATCTCTATCAGCCGCGCTTCTCCCCCCTCTACCTCTGCCATCGACTCTTCGTCTGCGCCCATCGAGGTCCCACCCACCGAGGATACACCCAGGCTGCTTATGGCGCTCTATCCGTGGGATGATGCTCCGGGGATGCCAGCATTTTATTCGCTCTGTGCAGCATCAGGAAGGCTAGTCGTTTTGTGGAGCGCTCGCCTGGAAGAGGAACAAGAAGACAACGATGAAGCCCTCGGATTCGTTGACTTTCAATGACGGATAGTTTACGGAATGAATAATGGTTGAGACGTGAATAAACAATTCGAGGAACCTGAGATTTGGTAGATCTCCCAACTTTATCCCTCAAGGCCCTCAGGCCTCAAGATCAGATAATTCCATACTTTCTATCTAATCCTTTCTCAAACTAGGTATATTAAGGAGGCGCTGTGTTAAGCGGTACTGGAAATTCCGTCCTTGATTGTTTGCCAGGACGGTCGGCTCGTCAGGTCCTTTAACCACCTAGATGGACAATATGGTTACTAGTTAATCACATTTTCAGTCTGGTGTCAAATCTCGTACCTTGCAACGTTAGGCCGTACCTCCATCGCGTTGACCCCCGCCTCGGGAAGGGATACGGCATACGGAAGGTGAAAGAGGTCTGCAAGAGTCACCTCATCCCCAGAAAGGTACTTCTGCTTCGATAAAATCCGGTCGTACGCATCGAGCTTTTGCTCTAAAGTAGCAACAAGTGAGTCAAAGACAGCGCTGTCGGGAACCAATCCCAGCTTCCTGCAGAACCAAGAGAGCGCCACATATTAGCAAGGTTCAAGTGGATTCCTGGCCCAGCTCGCATGTCTATGGTACTTACGGCTTATAAACGACTTCAAAGACAGCTCGGGTCGCGTAGTAGTCAAAGTTGCTTAGCTCGACGGATGCAGCCTGCTCGAAGAGGCCCTTCGCCTTCAAATCCCTCGGGATGAGAGCAGTGCCTTGATCGGCGTATTTCTCCGCGATGTAGCGGCAGATAGCCCGACTTTCGTAAATAATGTACCCATCGTCATCCTGTGGAGGCAGATACATTTTAGCAGAGAACCAGCGTCACGACATGTAGCCACCCACGAGATATGGGACTTGCCCAAAAGGTTGTTTCTCGAGGAAAGCGGGTGACTTGTGCTCGTTTTTCAAGTAATCGACCTGGACGAGCTTGAAGGGGACCTGCTTCTCATGCATGACCGTGGCAACACGCTTCGTGCAAGTCGAGAATGACAGGCCATAGAGGGTGAGAACCATTTTCGGTGAATCTAGCAGGCAATGTGCCAGTAAGATGTAGATGCTTCAAGATTCCATGGGCTTTGATTCCATGGGCTTTATATACCTTCAAGTTCTCTGCCTATTATTATTCACCTCCAAGTGCTTAGAAAGCGGAGAGAATTAGTGGACGTCGTCCATATATAGAATTGTTGCAATGTGCCACAATGTAGCCACAATGTGCCACAATGTAGCCACAATGTGCCACAATGTAGCCACAATGTGCTCGAGTCTTTGTAAGACGACCGCAGCCAAGTGACAGCGTTTGCGCCGCTTGACTCTCATTTCCCCTTCGCATCTCTAGAGAAGCTTCAAATAGTGTTCAGTTAGTAAGCCTCCTAGCGTCGTGGGTCCTGCGCACATGTATTTTTGGGGCCGCGTACCATTTCTTGCTGCGGCATTGTCGACCATCTTCTATGCGCAGTGCTATCCCTCGGTGCGGATAGGCCAATATACCTCGGATATCGGCTCCTTCCGCACCTCGAGACGCTGACCGATACGTTTCTACTTTCAGGCCCTTTGTGCGCAGGCAATCCGTGATATTGCCAGAACGACAGAGACTGTGATGCTTGTCGAAAGGTCAGACTAACGCCAGGACCCGCCTCAGTAACATCCGATTTGGTGCATTTCATCTTGTTGTCTGCAGAGCCAGTTCTGTGCCTCTATATACTTTGTACGCACGAATCACGGAAACGCGCAGTTATATATTTCGGACTTACTTCCATTCCTCCTTGATGAGATCTGCCGCCCTCTCAGCTAGGGTGTATACAGCGGCTTGCGTATGGGCAGTAGGCACATACGGCTTTTGTGAAAAGAAAAGCAGTCAGCGCGGTGGCCAAACGAGCCTTGAGCTTAAATCTAAAGGTGAACTCACAATAACCGCCGCATCCGCCACCCTCAAACCTGTAACGGTCTTCACCTTCAACTCGCTATCGACAACGCCCTCGCCCTTGCCTACGCCGCTTCCTTTGGGTGAAATCGCAGCGGTACCGCAAGGGTGGAAGAAGGAGTTCATATCTGCTTTGATCGCATTCCAGAATAGTTCTTGACCTTCGGGGGAAGGGTCGGCGTCGGGGTCGGGTCCCAGGAAATCCTTGACGTATCCGTCCCACGCGAGGCCTGAGTAGAACCGCTTCGTCTGCCGGATGCCTTCGATGAGAGCTGCACGATCGAATGGATGTGTCAGGAACCCGAGGTCGATGAGAGGTGGGGCCAGTGGGTCAGTCGAGTTGATTGTGACGGATCCACCTACGCAGAAAGTCCTTCAGTCTCGGCGGGAAAATCATTATAGTTTGTTGACGTACGGGAGTAAGGCGTCAAGAGGACGACAAAGGAGAAGATCGACGATCCACCTCCCTAAGAGTCTGTCAGTCACCTTCGCACGCAGAGTCAGAGTTTGGGACTCACCGACAGGGTTATCTCAAAGTGGGGCGAGTTGGGTCCAGCGGAGGGGTCAGCATAGTCTTTCAGGACAGGAGACTTGTCCGGAATCCTCGACCAGAGGATTTGATGCCTTGGGCCAGTCGGCTCGCTGTACGGCCCAATACGTTCCTTGCGCCAAAGGTCCAACGACTCTGTGGCGTTGATGCTAGACGCACAGAGAGAGATTGATTAGCCTGAGCAGACCGAGGAATGTAATCCCAATTCTTACACAGCGTCGGTTCCGTTTGCCGTCCACATAATACTCGCAGTGAAATGATCGGTCAACCCTTTCCCCACATCGCGAATGTTAGCAACGCTCTTTACTCCAACCTTTTCCAGCTCGGTCTTGTCCCCGATACCAGAATCCAGAAGAAGTTTTGCAGAACCAATCGCTCCTGCAGTCAAGATGACCTCTTTATTTGCAGTGACGGTCGTCGAAGGGCCCTCTATTTCGGTGAATGGTAGTATCAGGCTCAGGATCAGTCGAGTGACAGAGACTTGTAGGGATCGCATGTACCTCCATTCCTTCGAACTAACTCGACAGTTCTGATATCCTTCCGGAATCCAAGAGTTGGTCCGGGCGTCGGAAGAACGCGCTTAGCGTATGTGTTTACCAAAATAGCTAGGTTCGGTCTTTTCCTAACGTCCGGCCCAAGGTATGAAGTCGCTGAACTCGTTCGCTCCCCAGCGCCGATAGTGAACTGCGTCCAGGCTGGTGATTGTGCTCAGCTTTCATTCTGGGGAGGAAAGTGAAAACAGGGTCACTCACTGACACCAATCGGCTTCCCAGAATTAGGGTCAGGGTTGAAGTCGAATTCATCCTGTATCTCAGCGTTCTTCAACGCCCTGGCATCGAACTCGATAGGGACGCTCCATGGGAGACTGACGCCCACGGGGCCCTTGTATCCGTGCACACGAGGATCGTACTGGCCTGAGATGTTACGTTCTCCTGGCGGTTGAACCCATTTCTCATGCTTTTAAGCGCCCATCATTTGTGAGCATGACACCCGAGGCAAAGGAATTGAAGGGCCTCAAACGAACCTTTTTGATGTAAGGTGCCAATCCTTTCCAGCTCCAGGTCTTGCTATCCTTCGAGACCTTGCCCCAGAGGTCATAATCGTTGTCCGCTCCTCTTGTGTAAACCATTCCATCTGGCAGCCCATGCGCATTAGCCTACCGCTCCTTCGCCAGCTTTTCGTTCAAGCGGACGACGCACTAATAGAGGTGCCACCACCGAGGACATGTCCACTCTTATATTCGATGGACCGGTTGTTGACGCCAGAGAGCGGGACGGTCCACCAGTTCCAGATATACGAGGTGTCGGCCTGGACTTCCAGGTTCTTCGAAGGCATCATCAAATCTTCGTGGCCCTCATTACTGTAGAAAAGGAAGAATGGTCAGAATGGCACTTTTGTAGAACCCTCCTTGAATCGACTAGAACTCACTCGGCACCGGCTTCGATGAGCAACACGCTGAACTTCGGGTTCTCGGACAGACGACCAGCAAGGGTCGCTCCTGCACCTCCACCTGAAGAGGGACAGAGAGTATCAGGAGGAAATTAATGTGGACAGGGACGAGGGGGAATAGAACGAACCTCCAACGATGATGAAATCATAAGCCTCCTTCGCACTCGCCATGAGCGGTAGCTCATCTATACTTTGGTACACAGCTGCATTCACAACCCGAATCGTCGTAACGCTGAGGGCGACAAACGCGCTCAGTGTTGATAATCTTCTCATTTTCTTCTCCTTGCCAGGGGCCTGTTAGCTGAAGTATCCTTGGGAGCTGCGGGGGCCAAACCAGAACCAACAAATCGCAGGTTCTGACGGCTTTTACACATATCAAGGACACTTGTCTTAGCCTGAAAACGGTATAATGCCAGGAAGAATTCGAACCACATACGAAGGGCAAGTTTTCCCGAACAGCCATGTCGCACCCCCCGATCTCGTAAACGCGCAGAAAGCTCCCCCTCTAGCGCCACGAACGAAGCGAGTCCTTCAGCACATTAAGTAGCAAAGGAATTGGGATCGCACCATTCTCCTTACGCGTTCCCAGCCTATAACCATCATGGGGACACGGAGATGACGAGTTGATTATCCGACTGTGACAGACAATTATCCGAGCATTAGACGCTGGTGCCAAGAGGCAAGAAGCAGATGGCCCATTAAAGAAGCGCCTTCTCGCGTGCTCGTGATCAAAGCTTTTTATAAAGTTTAAGTTCGAAGCCTGGAGTTACCTTCAGAATCCGATGAGAATGTCTTCGCTCGGTGAAATGAGTCTTTAAACCCGTACATCGGTGCTTCATGTTTGATAACCTTGGTTTTAGATACATCGTATTGCAATGAGTGCATCCCGCTGTTCACCACGAATCCTTGATGATATCCGAAGCCCTCTCTGAAAGGACGTACGTCGCCGCCTGAGTGTGAGCAGTTGGAACATACGGCTGTCCCCCAAACAGATCAGCCTCTCAAAGCATAGCGCCGTCTAGAAAATTCACTCACAATGGCCGAAGCATCCACAACGCGCAACCCCTTCACACCCTTAACCTTCAAATCAGGATCCAAGACACCATGCTTCGCTCCCCTCGGCGAGATGCTCGACGTGCCCACAGGGTGCCAGAACGTTCCTACAGACGCCTTCAGCTGGTCGTTGAATTCCTTCTCCGGGAGGACGTCAGGATCGGGCCCGATGAACCCCGTGATATAGCCCTTGTACGCAGCTCCTGCGTACCAGCGCTTCGCGATCCTCACCCCTTCCTTGATTGCGAGCAGATCGAAGGGGTGTGTGAGGAAGCCGATGTCGATGAGGGGTTTATCGAGAGGGTTGTTGGATCTGAGCTTGACGGACCCGCGCGACTTCGGTGTAAGAAGAACGATGTAGGCGCTGACAATGGGGGATCCCGCCTACCACGAGCGATTCAGCACCTGCTCAGGTGAGGAAGAGAACCCGCTTACACGTAGCGTGATTTCGATGTGGGCAGCATTCGGCCCCGAAGCGGGGTCGCTGTGCTCCTTGAAAACGGACGAGTTGGACGCAATGCGCGTAAAGATAACCTGATGCCCCACAGCCTCCGTAAGAGGGCCAGTACGGTTGGTCTGCCACTCTTCCAAGGCAGCGACATAGTCTACGGGTGCGTAGGTGGCATTCGAGCTCCAGGTGACCGGGACGGTAAGATGGTCGCTCAGACCTTTCCCGACGTCGGGAAGGTCAAGAATTGATTTGATTTTGAGTTCTTCGAGTTCTTTCTTGTCGCCGACGCCGGAGTTAAGGAGAAGGTGGGGGGTCCCGAACGATCCTGCACTGAGAATCAGCTCCTTCTTGGCGGTTACTGTAGTGGTGTTTCCTGAAGCGAACGAAAGAAGCGTGAGGGTCATGCCAAGAGGTGCGCAAAAGATGGCTCACCTCCACCGTTTGGCACGAGCTCGACGGTCCTGATGTCCAACTGACGAGAGGACTTGGAGCTTGGCAAAATGCGGGTGGCCTGCGTGTTCAATAGGATCGTCAAATTGGGGCGCTCCCTAACGTTGGCGCTCAGGAACCCAACGGCGGCACTCCAACGCTCTCCTTCCCCAATGGTAGATTGCACGTAAACTGAGAAAGGTAAGGTAAACGAAGTTAACGGGCTGGTAAAGCTATTGGACACTCACTCAGTCCCTCAGGTTTACCCGAGTTGGGCTCCAGGTTGAACTTGATTTCCTTGCTCGACTGGGCATTCTTGACGGAGAGGAGGTCAAAGTCGATTGGTGGACCCCATGGCAGGCTGACGTGCGTGGGCCCGTTATGGCCATGATAACGGGGGTCATACTCGCCGGTAGCATTGCGACCGCCTGGAGGGGGGACCAACTTCTCGTTCTATGCGGGATATTAGATAACACTTTAACTTAGCATAGTCGTGCTCACGCGTATGAAGTAAGGATACAATGTCTTCCACGACCAGCTGCGATCACCAGATACCTTTCCCCAGAGATCATAGTCGTCGGACGCGCCGCGGGTGTACATCATCCCATCTAGGCCCTTTGAACGTCGTGCTTCAGGGGCAATAGCAAGATAACGCACTGACGGAGCTACCTCCACCAAGGACACGACCTTGGGTGTAAGGTAAGGAACGACCATTAAGGCCCGCCTGAGGAGTCGTGACATGACCCCAGGTGTAAGTGCCGTTTATATTGTAAAAGAATGCAGGAACCGCAATATCTGTTATGTTTTGGTTGCTGATGGTGAAGTTAGACTGCTGAAAGCTCCCTGAGAAAGAAAACATGTCTTACTTAGGACCGGCTTCGACGAGAAGAACGTTGTGTCGAGGATTCTCAGAAAGTCGAGTTGCTAAAACGGAACCTCCAACCCCGCCTGAATACCAAAGTCAGTGAGTGAAGGCCACCAGGGAGCACTAGGACATACCTCCTACCACAACAAAGTCGTACACATCTTTGGCGGTTAATTCCCCAAGGCCAGAATATACCTTTCCATTGACAAGCGTCGCGGTAAGTGTGATAAGACCAATGAGGGCGCAGAACTTGCTGAGTCCAGCCATGGTGTTCGCTGGGAATGTCAAGGTATTCGTCCGTGTGCTCTCTTATATGCTAAAAGTCGCAGAAGACGTATATCGCATTCCTGGGCACGAATCACGATGTCTCTCGGCGAATTCGGAAGCCAGGGTTGATCAATACGCGACTCCCTCGGTAACCGCAACTATTCATCCACCTGATCCTTCCGTATCAGACGGCTAACTAGCCGGGTAGTTGGGGCTCACCTACGCGGCTAACTGGCGGGGTTTATGCCTATTTTCCTATCGTATGGTTATCGGTCCAATATCGAGGCGAAATGTCTTCGTCGTTTCGCGTTTCCGCCCTCCAGACCCTCAGACCCTCCACGGCGGATGCCGAGATCGATTCGCACCCTTCCACGCGGCGGAGCGGGCCATGCCCAGGCCATCAACGGGCCTCGGCGTCGTCATCGCGGGTCAAAGCAACCTCGCTTCGCTCGTCGTCGTCGTCGTCGCCGCCGCCGTCGCGTCTTTGGTGTTGTGCTTGTATTTTTTAGTGGTATATACTATATAGTGGCTATATACATTAATTTGACTCTTATTCTTGAAGTGCAAATGCTTCCTCTACACGGTGCAGTGATTCTTCCTCCTCCTCCTCCTCCTCCACCTGCTCCTCCTCCTCCTCGTTGTCCGACGCTGTATTCTCAGTACTGCCAGGTAAGCCGTCCCCTTTCTCAAAGGCATTGAATTGCCGTTCGCACCCATTACCAGTTTCCGTTGGAGCCTTTACGGCTTTCGATGTACGCCGTAGGGATTTGTCCACTGGAACTCCCGGCATGAGGGCTGTTGCGAGCTGGGGAACGGTGTCCTTTAGTTTCTTGAAGCGTGCGAGGTGGCCTTCAAAGAAGAGTGTCCGCCGGTCTGCGTAGCGGCGAATGTGATACGTGAGAGGGGGATCAGAGGGTGAACGGGAATTCGGGTCATCCGGTGTGAGTGTCAGCACAGAGATGTCGTTGGGGAGTGAAGGGGGTGCTGACTCGGCGTCACGAAGGAAAGCTTGCTCATCTTGAATGTAGGTTACGACGCGCCGGATCTCGATGTCGAGGCGCTGTATCTCCTCGCGAGCGCGCTGTATCTTGAAGTACTTGTGCATGATGGCCCGGTTGATTGGCTGGGCCCAAGGGCGTGCGCGAATGTCCTCGCGCGAGACACGGAGTAAGTCGAAATCTGCCAGAAAGGCATATTCGACGACTTGGTCCCAACTAAGACTCTGTTGCGGGGGCTTCATTGCTGCTGCTGCGACATTGTACCGTTCAAGCGCATTGCGAATAGCTTGGGAACGGGTCTGCAGTGATTTCGAGATATGGGTTCGAAGTTTGTATCCTAGAAATCATGAGAAGCCACTCAACGCGACGTCAAAATCGATGCAAAACTCACCCGTCTTGGACATATTCATTTTAGTGAGCTCAAACATACGGGATACGATGAGGGATTCCAACTGATCGAGGCAGCGCTGGTACCGGCGCTTACTGACTAGGTCCGCAGCTGCAACCCAATCTTTTGAACCCTCTGTCCAGCGTTTCTTGACGTCGAGCTTGAGCTCCAAGTCCATGACAGCCCTAAGGATCTTTGTGTTGAGTTCAGTCGCGTGCCGCATTTTCGTCTCTGGAGATTGTGTTCGTTTGCCAGTGGACGGCGGCGGGGGCGCGGAAGGATCGTGCTGCAGGAATGTACTTCGCGCTTTGGCGAGATTCGCTCTAACTTCCGTTAGGCCTGGTGCACGGTGTATGATACATTGGGTGAGTACTCACTCGCTTTCCTTATACTCAACCAGCTTCTGATAGTAGTCCATTTCCAGTGTTTCCTTCGGCGGTTCCTCTGCAAGACTGGTTAGATACTTACGCTCCTCGTCCAGCCAGGTTGAAAACACGTCGATGTTTGCTATACCCTGATCCTTCATCATCCTGGCGAGTTCGTCCTGTTCGGAAAGTATCTCGAGTGCTTGCTTATAGTTGTCGACAAGGAATTTACCTAGAAACTTCATGTTAAAATGGGTCGGCACACAGAGGGAGAATTTACATACTCAAATTTGCCATTGTTTCATAGGAGTCCATATGGTGAAAGAATTGATCTATCTTTTGCGTTCTGTGAAAAGGGCTGGCGTAGCGGAGGGATGGTGCGAGTTGGTTCGACTTCGAGAACATGCGCTCGCAGCCCTCGAGATCCTCGATGCCCATGCCGGGGACGTATGCTGCCAGATTTGAGAGCTGGCACAAGCGATTATGGGCATGTCCGTGGAAAGCGCCGACCAGCGAGGTGAATTCGTGCCCTCGAGCCTTCGCTGATAACGCGCTATTGGCGATAGTTGAGGAGAATTTGCAGCCGATGTCGTAGCCGCAGCCGATTCGCGAACCAAATGTATTTATTAGATTTTCCACTGTTGCTAGAGGATACTTCGACCTGGAGGCATGGTCAGCAAATAAATTGGAGGAGAACGAGGGCACGGACGTACTGTTCACCACTTTGCACCATGTCTGAAACACTGAGAACAAACCCGTGCCGACAGAGACACAGGAATATCCCGGTCTCGTCGAATATCCCCCACATTTTCGCCGTCGCTTCGCTGTTCATATTGTGCCAACGACTGGCGCAGGGGCTGCTGGCTTCTCCCTCAGTCTCATCGAATGCATCATTCTCTGGTGACGCAGTAGAGGGGCCAGCCGGTGGTGCTGTTGGCTTAGCCCACTTGTTTACCTCTTCTCTCGTGAGGTAATACCTCTGAGAGACTGTGCGATCGTCCCTCACACCTCGCATGGGCCCAAGAACGTCGCCCGATTCCTTCCCCATTTCCCGCCTTGCAAGCCGCTTCAACGAGTTCCCGCCGTCCATCGTCACAAGCATCCGAAAGCGAAGTACGGCCTCGCCGTCTAGCACATACGTGCATGCGGGGCATGCATTCTTCATGCGCCATATTCTCTCGCCCCGACCCAAAGTCCGTAGTACCGCGTTCTCGACTTCTTCAAGGAGTCGCAGGTAAAGGTCGTACGCATTATTGAACGCGTCTGAGTACGATCGGCGAAAAGGAAGGCCCTGAAGATCGCACAAGCCTTTGACATATGGTTGGAGAGCAAGGGAGGGCGAGCGAAGGTGGAGGGACCGGTATAGCTCGAGGTTTCGAACTGTGAAAGCAGTCGAAGGAGAGTACGGGGCTGTAGGAACGAGGCCTTGGGATAGGAGTGCGGCAGGGACTCCCTGATCACCTTCTCGAAGTTCCGCAAGGTGCGTATATATTTCTATTGGAACTCGTAAGCGCTCACAGCTACGGGGAGTACGGGCGCTAAACTCACCAAAGCAATCAACTACAGTAATCTTATAGGTACCTTGCACCTCTCGCTCTTGGAAGGCATGCTCGGGCACACCACCACTTCGAAACCCTCGGCTTCCAACCAATTCGTCCCACCTCATGAACGCCCACACCATTTGCTGCATTTGCTTCTCAAACCCGTCATTGCGCCGGTGTGTCTGCTCTCGGCGTGAGGTTCGGTATTCGATTTGGCGACGCCTGATGTTCCTCGTTAAGGATGCTGAATAAAAAAGATGGGAAAAGTACTTACCGCTTCTTTTCGCCAACAAGGTCTCTGAATTCCCCTCCCGCATGACTTGACTCCAGGCGGGTACTACCATCGAGAACCCCTGCGGGCGTGATTTGCTCGTCCTCCCAGTCGTTGTCGTCCGGTTCTCCGCCGTTCATCATCTCAATGTCCCCAGAGGACGACGACTCAGGAACATCGAGATGGGAGTAGAGGTTCTTCCGGCGAGTATCTGTCAGGGCCCTGCAAATTAATATATCATTACATGTATAGATAGGAATGGAAACGTACCTTCAGCGCTTCGTCGAGTTTCAATCACATTCTGCAAGATTTGGCGGTGGGAGGATAGCACCCGGCTTTGGCGCTCATACACGCCAGTAGAGCTTACTTGGGATGAATGGAGGCGAATGCGACGGGACGATGAGCCCTTGGTTTTCTTCAGTGGCATGAGGCTCAGGGTGAAGCGCGTAGATAAGTGGATGTTCAATTTTTTGCCGGCTACTCATCAATTCTCACGTTCATATAACGCGTCGCGAGAAGCGCGCTGGTTCGAAATCTCGGACCCCTAACCCAGCCCTTTGTTGTTTCTTCCCCTTCACCACCACGTCCATCCTTTCCTCAGATTCTCACTGTTGCACTCCCCCCCGGCTCTTGAGGCCACACCCGGCAGCGTTCACGGACCGGAGTGCACTGTGACGAGACCTTCATCCCCCTCCGTTCTCGTCCCCGGCCCAACTCGCCACCATGCAGTTCAAAACCTCAACAGTGGTACGCGTTTTTCTCACTAAAATACTGTGACGTGGCACTTACCAGGCTGCTAGACTCGCACTACGCGCTCAGGCAAGACGTACACGACGTTTTTGTCTGCCCCGGTCCCCGCCCCCACCTTCTCCCTTTCGCCGTGCCTCACCGCCGCGTACGAGCGCGAGGACATCGTCGACATCGAAGCCGCACTCGACGACATCACCAGCAACGCGTATTCCGCGTCGAAGAGAGGTTCAGTAACAGCTGGCCTCAGTGGGGCCGGGAGCGACGCCAAGCGGCCCCGCACAACGGGCAACCCTTCTGCCACCACCCCTGCTGGCGACACGCCTGCCAACGGTGCCTCGCAAAGCAATCGCGCTCTCCGCAACAAGTCTCGCCATCGGTCGGACAAGAAGAAGAAGAAGGCCGACGCGTTTGCCACAATGGGACAACCGTCGCGCATCCAGGACGCCAAACTCAACATCTCGCGCCAATCGGTTAGCGCCCTCGCAAAGGACGTCGACTTCGACGCCCTCCCCGCCTCCTCCAGTGGGTATGAAGCTATCAACAAGGGCGCGTCAGGTTCGAAGGCACCGCGAACGCTCGAACAAGTGAAGAGCGAATTGCCCATGAAGCAGTACATTGCCTGGGACGGAATGTGAGTACACTCGCTTAATGTACTCGTCATTGTACTTCGCTCACGCGCCTCCCGCTTCTAGAAGTCCCATTATCATCACCGACCCTGCCACGGGTAGAGTTGTCTTCGTCGGCGTTGGACGTCCAGACGACCCGAGGTATGCGGCGTCGCTTTTGCGGGCGTGCGAGGCAATCCTCCTGGCGGGCACCAAGATCAAGTTGGACAAGGACCACCGGCGCGGTCGTGGCTTCGGGGCGCGGAACGTCGGGATCCTCCATCAGCAGGGCCCCAAGAAGCCGTATAACCTTCGCACTGAGCCCGTGCTTGAGGACCTCCTTGCCAACCCGGACGTCGAGCGAATGGCAACATTTCAAAGTGGTGAGTGATGTCGTGCTGCAGATGCGTACCTGTACTGACTCCTCTGGTTGCCCGTAGCTGCCTTCGGTTTGTTTCTCCCCAAGCTCTACGTCAAGTACCATACCCTCCGCACCGACGTCGAAAACCACATGGATTTGAAGTGGAACTTCCCGCGCAGCGTGTTCTCCGCCGCTGCGTTCAACTTTGGCCCACAAGTTGTATGTGCACGCCACCGCGACTCGATGAACCTTCCAGCTGGTTATTGCGCGATTACCGCGCTGGGAGACTTCGACCCAAAGCTGGGAGGCCATCTCGTGATAGAGGAGCTTGGTATTATCGTCGAGTTTCCCCCAGGCTCCTGCGCCCTCATCCCATCCGCCGTCTTTACGCATTCAAACACATCTATTCAGCCAGGGGAGACTAGAGTATCTTTTACCCAATATTCCTCTGGCGGCCTGTTCCGCTTTGCTGACAACGGGTACCGTACCGAGGAGGGGCTGAAGGCGTATGACCTAGACCAGTACGAGTACATGATGGAGCGCAAGCGGACTCGATGGGAGCGAGACCTCAGTCTCTGGCCCACGCTGGATGAAATACTTGAGCAGATCGAGGACACCGAGGATGATATAGAAAGTGACGAAGAGTTCGAGTAGGCTAGTTAGCATTAGTATTCCTTGATAGTATCATATGTATATGTTTTTGTACAACTTGGCTGAAAATATTGTGTAGTGTGGTATAATGGCCAAGGAGTCAGGACGTGATGCCGCGAACTTGATGTGCGCGGCGCAGCAATCCATGAACACTAGAATACATTGACACTACCGCGAGATTTATATGACTTTAACTTACGGGATTTCAATGATATAGCACTTAGGATACTCTCTCTGTACTTAAGTACTGGCAATATGCTACTAATGTGGTGGAATTAGGGATTTACGCAACGGGATCAGAGCGTCACTGACCTTGAGTGTCACTGATGCGTACCTGACCTCAAAATGTACAGTGCACCATGGCTTCACAACATGTTTATTTGCTTCGAAAATTTGCAGGCGTGCACCAGCAGGTAATCATACAAGTTTGCGTATATTTTAAAATGTTTAATTATAGTATATGCAGTGAGAGAGCACATTCAAAAGCCGTCACTGATTTCCGTCACTGACATTACCACGTCTCTGACCTACCTCCGATATACTCCCTACTTCTAATCAACTTATATTAATGTTTACTATACCTTTTCTACGTGCTGTTTATCAGCAACGTTCACATACAGGAGTTCATGTCTCCAGGATTACGGCAAGTACCCCAGAAGATCCAGAACTTGTGTTCCAACTGACTGCAGTACCCTTCGCAGTACTCAGAGAGTTCAGCACATTGAACGAGCACTGTATGTATTATACTAAATTTATTCTACATAAATTCACCCCCCAATGAACGTGCTATCTTCTGATGCTTCTCATATGCCCGGTCCCAGAATACGTTGTAGCCCCCGTACCCATACCTATCAACGTCAGCCATCGCGTCTCCAAAGACGGCTTGGAGGAACATCTTCTCGTTGTCGGTATACCTCTGTAGAATGCGCCGGCGCTCGTCTCTGCGTGTGGGACCTGGAGGTAGCTGGGGCAACCTCGGCGCATGGTGCTCCCAGAACATCGGTGACGGTGGGGCGCAAGGAAGAGAGTCTGACTCTGCTTCAGAGTTTCCTTCTTCACCCGAAGACATTTCTTCAAGGCGCCGAAGTTGCGAACGGTATTCGGGCGTAGAGGGTGGCGGGGACGATGTTGGAAGAGGAGAAACAGAGGCTTGTGTGTGGCCGGTGTTGACTCGTACGCGGCTGGGGTTGCCGGTATAGTTGTGACATTGTGCTAATGAGTTTCAAACTAGGTGATACTAGGTTAGAGCATACGCACTTTGCAGCTGTGTGTGTGGACTTCTGCTTGCGAGACCTGGGTGGAGGGGTCTGCGGCAAGGGTATTGCCACTTGATTGAGCTGGCGCCTAGAAATAACATTTAGGCGCTGGCTGTCTGGGTGGCGCACGTTACGTACATTTTCTTAGCCGCCCTATATTGGCGAGCACGGGCTGCAGCCTTTCGGCGAGATTCAGCCAAGTCCCTGGTTATTGTAAGTTGGGGAAGTTATAGTCTTTTTGGTGCGGCGTGTCTATTAAGCATGTATGACTTACTTGTAGTAGTTCTTCCTGCTTGACTGTCTGTGTGCCTCCCGTCTCTCTTCGACATTGAGCCAGGCCCGCTGGCGGCTTTCCGCCTTTTGAACTCGAATCTTTCGTGCTCTCTCTGCGCCTTTCTCTCGGGATGCAGTAATATTCCTAGAAGTTAGAGATATAAGCTTAGCCTTTAGAAGCGACGCTCAGTCTACAGACCACCGTACCAGAACACCGCTAGCTTAAGGTACTCACTTGTAGTAATACTTGCGACTAGATTTCCGGCTGGATTCGCGGCGTTTCTCAAGGCGTTCTGCCACTTCTGAGAGGCTCTGGTGTGTAGAGGCTCTGGTACCCTTGCGGGCAGCCATGGTTGTTCAGGACAGAAAAATATATTTGATCAGCCAGCCTTTCACATTTTGATCGACACTCAGATCTCAGACGTCATTAATGAAGCTACGCCTACATCCTCATGCAAAAAAATTGGCAAGCAACGAGGATTGAACAGAAGAGCAACGTGTACCAGCTTGGCAGCATAACCACTAAACCATGTCTAGAACGTAAAGTAGTCTGCTATGGTCGTATTGGTGTAACGTTCAGTGTAGTCCGGACACTAAATATTTTGTGCGCATCGTCAAAGCCTTACATCGATCTCACACAAGCCAGCCAATGCTAGGGAGTGGTGTGGTGTTTTATGTCACCGTCGATTTGTACATCCCTACACACTACTACATGATGCTATTTGCTAGGGACCCCCAAACTCATGCTGATGCCCTCCAACAGCCTCATCGCACACCTATGCTGTTCTTCGTGCTTGGGGATTGGACCGTTGGATCCTTTGGAGTCTTTGAACGTGTGGGTTAGTATACTGAGATGCATTGCGGAGAGCCAGAGGAACGTACCAGCAGAGATCGCTTGTGCTGCCGCTGGTTTGAAACCATTGGAATGCGGGTGAGCTCCACCCTGGACGCCGGCCAAACTTCCTCCAGGCTCAGTCTTGCAGGCTTGATTCAGCGGGGGAAGGTCATCGATTTCGACGTAGGCTGGGAATCGACGAGCCTGACGGGCACGAGCTTGGATATCCGCGTCGTGGCGGGCAAGGAATTCGGCGTCGTCCTCACCGTCGCTGTCGCCAAAGTCCCACTCCTCAAGAGTCTTGTTCCATCTTTCAAAGCGAGCCCAGCTTTCGAAGCGACCTTGCTTGAAGCGCCACAGCCTGAGCTCGGTGGCCTTTCGATCTTCTGAGGCGGGGTGCGAGTTGGTGTGCGACATGAGAGTGGTTCAGGTTTGAGGGAACTTCCGGGTGAAAAATGAAGAGGCTGGCGCGCGCGGCACCAGCCGACAGCGGAAACTGAATCACTAGAACTGAGGAGCGTCAGTTCACTGTTTTATTCTCTGGTGTACGACGAGGCTAAACTCACTGAGACTACTCTCCGCAAAATATCCACTCTTCCATCCAACACCCTGTCACCCAACGTCCACACCCTCCCCACAACTCCTGAATCAATGGCGGACGTCAGCACTACATCCTACCAGGAGCCTAGTGGATTTGCACCTACTGCTCTCGAGCTCGCCGACCTTCAAGACGACGACATCTCTACTTGGGCAGCACGGAACCCTCTGAAGCCGGTTATTCCTCCACGAAATAACTACAAGAAACTCACCGACGCTGAAAAGATAACGGCGGCAGCCAGGGCGGCACAGACGCAGGGGCCAAGGGATAGCTGGTTGGAGGATTTGCAGGTGTTTAAAGAGAACCAAGCTCTGGCGCTGCAGGACCTGGCAAAGAAACACGGCAAGACTCTCCACTATGTCCGCAGTGTGGCGACGGCCCAGACCGTCTACAAGAATGAGCGCGCTCCTACCCTCCACAATGCCAAGTTGCACTTCCTGGCAAACGAGATTAATGAAGGTCAGTCGCCGCTGTCTCTGCTCAATCTGTTACAAAAACTCACCAGTTTGAACCAGATTCCGAGGAGGGGAATAAAGAAAATCTTATGGAGATTCAACGTCGCATGAAGGAAGACCCTGACATGGTCGACTTGAACGAGGACGAGAAGAAAATGTTAATAGAGAAACTGGTAAAGCATAAGGAACTCAAGAAAAAGGGAGCCAGAGTGAACCACAGGGCTGCCGCCGTTGACTACGAGGCTACCACTGGTCGTCTGCATGCAGAGGTACGTTAGAATGCTTTCCCTCTGCATGATAATAGAGAGAAGGAAAGCATTTTCTCACCAATGTCGTAGATGACCAACCTCCATGAAAGAACGGGGTCCAGCCTCTTTCTCGTCGGCGCGCGAAACCATGTCAACGATACCCTACCTCCCACGTTCGTCGACGCCGGCGACTCTTCGATGTTCTTCGTTGAGCAACTGGGCATGACGGTGAACGAATTTATTCGGAAGTACCAGAGCTGGAACGATGCAAGGCATGAAGGTAAGCAACTTGAACTGTTCACGTAGACTTAACCAGTGCACTCACCGTACGTCGCCTTGGGTCCACTATCAACCCAACAGGCCCGAACTCCAAAGGCTCTGCCCTCCGCATTCTGCAGAAGGAGTGCACGAGCATGATATCTGACGGCTTGAGTAAGTGGTTTATGCTCGATAGTGGAGAGAAGCATACCTGATTCGTTCTGATTGTGTTCAGATCGTCTTTTGAAACGCAAGAACCTCATGATGGCGTACGGCGACAACTACGTACCGCAGATCATGGTCAAGCTGAAAGTCAAACTTCGAGGCTGGCCAGATAAGATTGATTTTGTGTCGCCACACAACATCAACGCCGTCGCCCAGGTCCAAAGGCTCCGTGATGCCCTCGCGTCCGGGGCATGCTGTTGGGTAAAGCTCACAGATGCCCAGCATGCAGCTGCATCTGAGCAGGCCTCTGCTGCTCCTCAGAAAAAGAGAAAGACGAGGAAGGATAAGGGTGTAAAGAAGACTGTTGAAGGCGCACCTGAAGTTGCGCACGCAGCTGATAGTGCACAAGATGGGCCCCCTCCCCGA
Source organism: Ephemerocybe angulata (assembly GCA_013368325.1). Taxonomy (NCBI): domain Eukaryota; kingdom Fungi; phylum Basidiomycota; class Agaricomycetes; order Agaricales; family Psathyrellaceae; genus Ephemerocybe; species Ephemerocybe angulata. The sequence continues at coordinate 342,926 of JAACJK010000009.1, read as the reverse complement.
AAGCGAGCAAAGAAGGCGCCCAAGAAGTCGGTCGCGCAGCAACTTCCTCCTAGAAGCGCGTCGGTTGTTCCATCTTCGGACGAGGAGGAGTAGGGTGGTGGGTGTTGGTCGATTGATGGTTGTGGATGGTTGCTTGGACTGATGCATGCGCCGCTCGATGAAGTTCCCAGCAGCCATCCAATAACCCCACGTGTCAGCTTAGATAGTGCCGTAAACTAGATAAATTTGATAACGAGCAACATTTCCTCAATCGCCTCTCAGAAACACGTAGAAATCATTATATTAAGCTCTGAATTGTACCTACAGCGGCGGCGACGACGACGACGACGAGCGAAGCGAGGTTGCTTTGACCCGCGATGACGACGCCGAGGCCCGTTGATGGCCTGGGCATGGCCCGCTCCGCCGCGTGGAAGGGTGCGAATCGATCTCGGCATCCGCCGTGGAGGGTCTGAGGGTCTGGAGGGCGGAAACGCGAAACGACGAAGACATTTCGCCTCGATATTGGACCGATAACCATACGATAGGAAAATAGGCATAAACCCCGCCAGTTAGCCGCGTAGGTGAGCCCCAACTACCCGGCTAGTTAGCCGTCTGATACGGAAGGATCAGGTGTATTCATCCCAATTACTAGACGCGGAATCTTCAAAGAAGGCGGTTTGTGCATCACTTTGGCCAGCGAATTGGAGAAGCTACTCATGTCTCTTTAAGTACCTCGTCGGCCCAGTAAAAGCGCGAAGACACGCACCATAACACAACCTGGACTTGTTCCAGGGCCAGCCTTCCCCGGTGAATTTGGAAGCTCTCCCGCCCTTCGATGTGCAGAGCCGGGGCTAGTCGGCCTTCATATCTTCTTCCCCTGGAGTTCTTGAACCCATGATTTGTGAATCGATCTACCAGTGTGAGACGCTGAAGGAGCAAGTTGCCGATAGGTGACAATTTTGCTGCATGGCTGAAGATCGCGGTCTGAATCCACTAGCTTCGTCCTTTGAATGAAGCATCCGGGTTTTCAGCTCATTCATGTGGTCGATAAGTTGGCTCAAAGACTTTTGCAGCAACAGACATCGTCGTGGTCATCGGAAGATCTGGGCGAGCTCGCTGTGATCCATTTTTGGCTGACGTTGATCTCATCACTCAAAAGAGTCCCACCACATCGTTTCTTCTTCTTCATTGCTCTCCAAGTTGTACAGTCAACTATGCCCGTCATACCTACACCAGCGAATCTTCTTCGAACGTCACTCGAGCAGCACAATGAGACGTTCGAAAACCTCCTCAAGCTCATCCCGGCGCAGTACTACATCGTGAACGAGCAAAAAATGGAAGAGCAGGTGCGACGAGGAGGTCTCTTTTCACCGGGACCGGGTGCTCATGCGGAACGTAGATGGCGACCAAATTCCAAAAACACAGCAAAAAGCAGAAGGGCGTGAAGCACGCTGCGGAGGTTGCAGGCTGAGGCAGCCGCAAAGCAAGCCGCGAAAAGACAAAAGGTTCGGTGCTTTCGTTTCTAAAGTAGTGACAAATTGACATGGCAGTACAGCTCGACCCAGCAAACCAAAAGACGATCATCGATATCCAGAACGAACAGAACACCGAGGAGGGCAGCGACGAGTCCGACTCTGGAAGCGACGGCGGGGTGGACGTCGACGTCTCCTTCGAGGGGGCGGACGAGGACGAGGACGAGTCCAACGACGAAGGTGGTGATGAAGAAGAGCGGGAATACGTCCCGATGCCCTCAGGCGGCGGAATCAACACCCTCCGCCAGAAAATGCAGTCCAAGATCGCAGGATTCCGCCAACAGCGCGGGCAGGCGGAGCCCGGCTCCAAGGACGAGCTGCTCGAGGAACGGAGATAACAGCGGGCAGCGATGCGTGAGCGGCGGAGAAAGGAGACGCGGGAGCGCATTCGCAAGGAGCAGGAGGCGCGCAAGGGTTCTGCGAAGGAGAAAACGCAGCAGACCCCCAAGGGCAGCGTGCCAAAGGCGCCCCAACTCCTGGTGCCCGACCACTCGAACAAGGTCGCGAACGTGGCGTTCTCTACCGTCAGGGACCCTTCGTCCTCGAAGCCTGCTGCGAGCTCGTCGTACAAGTCTCTGAAGGCGTCGTCGGATCCCAAACAGGCGCTGTTGCAGCTGCAGGCGAAGAAGGCGAAGCTGGAGGCGCTGCCGGAGGAGAAGAGGAAGGAGATTGCGGAGCGGGAGCGGTGGTTGAAGGCGGAGGCGAGGATGGAGGGTGTCAAGGTGCGCGACGACGAGGGCAGGCTGAAGAAGGCGGTGAAGAGGAAGGACAAGGAGAAGATGAAGACGAAGAAGGAATGGTGCGTGCTCAGATTTTTACTCTTCTCGGTAGCTCACAGTCTGCAGGTCCGAGCGCAAGGAGCAAGTTTCCGCTGCTATGGCTGCCCGCCAGAAGAAGCGTACCGATAACCTTGCTATGCGTGCCGACCGCAAAAAGGACAAGAAGAGCGGTGCGAGCAGCAAGAAAGGCGCTGCGGGCAAGGGAAAGGGAAAGGCAAGGCCCGGATTTGAGGCAAGAAGACCTTTGGGGGAAGCAAGGGGAAGGGCAAGTAATCCTATCTCGTCTTCGCATGTTCCGTCGGATCGGGAGGCCAATGATCACACCTTCACACATTGGACTTGGTACGACGGTGGGCCTCAACAAAACTGTGTTGGACGTTTGGTGGAAAGTACTGGTGGTCAGCTCTGCGGTGCCGCAACGAGCTGACGCCAATGCTCGCATGCATTGACTCGAATTTGCTTTCTGGGACCTCTGACCTCTTGATCATTTCCCCCCGCGAGTTCATGCGACTCTCGGGCGTGCCTCAAGCACAACTTCAACATCCCGGCGAAAGGGACACAGTTTCGTCGCCATACTCTGAGCCGGGCCTTCCCAACCCCGAACTTTCTCCACAACATCTTGAACTGCATTGGTATCACACGCGCTCAGGCAGTTTGTCGCTGGGAGATGCGGATTCGGTTGGTGCGTACTGCCAATGCTGCATTCCACCTCAGTCCCCGGCATCGCTCCACCGACTGAACGTTTATTTGTGTTGCCCGCAGCCATGGCGAGCCCGGTGGCATCAGAATGCAGGGTTTTTATAAATTTGATTGAATATCATTCACACCTTCGTTGCACCGGGCATTTGTTGTGGTTGCGATGCGTGTTCCTAGCGTTCAATCGGGGGTGCGATGGGCCCGCCAGGGACCCTGAGCGACGCGACACGCATGGCGACACCACGCGGACCCGCGCTGTGATGTTCAAACGATCTTTTAGTGGGAGCATCGAGATCTGGTCGCAGGGAGTGGACTCTGAACTCGGATGTGTCCTTGACGCGGACATACGCGATCTCCTACTGGTGATGGTTTATGGATATGGGCGCCTATTCGTCTGGACTGTAAATAAGCTGACCTTCCTCAAGGAGTCGCCCGCGCCCCAGGCCCACCCTACCCGACTTCGGCGTCGAATTCCTACACCACTCGTTTTGGGTTTTGAGTTTTGGATGCTGTGAATACTTAGTGAGATGTGCGGCACTTTGCCGCGACACAGCTCGTTATTCGGTTTGCCATTAAACGATCAGTGGCGGCGGACCAGGCGCTTAGCGCTTATCCCTATACGAGCGCCCGTTCAGCACCCATGGCCTCCAGCCGGGCCATCCGGACGCGTCGATCCACAATTCGGACTCGGAAGGAGCTGAGGAGGTTCTGACCTCTTTATGGAAAGTTTGGAAGCATCCGTTGTTGACGGCGCTGGCTAAGCGGCAGAAGATACTATCCGAGTATCCGTTAGCGTTTAGAGGCTATTCCACTTGTAACTTCAGTGGCCCTTGGGCGCGCTTCTCCTGCTTCTCTTCATACATACCCTGAACGGCGAGCTGCATTTCTGCGGCGTTGAGGGGACGTGCTTACGAGGCATCCTCAGGGTCAGCTCGAGAGGTGCGTCTGTTCAGGTTTCTATCTCGCGTGCCTGGTTGCTGACTCTATCCTTTCTGAGGCGTCTGCTGGGTGCAATTCAACCCTTTTCACTCATTTTTCCCTCTTCCAACTGGGACGTCTCAGCCCCCTGACCTCGCACGAGATCGCCTACGTGCTGGGGGCAGGGCGTTTACAGGACGACGGAAGCGCATTCCTTCTCTCTCTCACGAGGCACGGATGCACGGATGCGACTCGGAGTCGAACTCGGAGGAGTGTCCACTTCGCCGTGGCAGCATGAGAGGCATGGCATGGAATTTACGAACTTTCAAGCTGCCATTGACGGTGGAATTGAATAGACTCAATCCACGTTGCTCTTGGGACTTCACTTCTATCATAAGGTATGGTAAACATTCTTGACACTTGCTCGGTGCTGACCCTCAATACTTACAGGCCTTTACGACATGACCGGTACGTCCGCCCGCTGGGCAAGGAATTCAAGGGTATGATCACGACTTTTAGGCTCGAGAGCTTGCACATTTCTATCCATTATTCTGACCATCCATTGTCACTGATGTACGGACACACAGTCCCTGGACATTGGGAGGCTTGAGTATACTGGCGCGAGGGCCCCTTCCGTTATCACTACGATGCAAGGGTCGACAACCAATGGTAAACTGCAGACCGTGGTACATGCTGTTAAAATCCACTACGCCAGTCTGGCGTAGTGGATTTTAACACATGCAACGTACCCTGCTACCCTTCACGCTTCGGCGCAGGCTCCCAGCTTCCGAAGGTCCTGGCAGATCCACTTTCCCAGGTTGAAGCGACCCACGGTGGACAAAACTCTACAACGAAGGTTAACAAGCGCGCGCGTACTCACGGATCGAGGCTGGATAGGTGAGTGAGTCTCCACATCATCAGAACTTTCCATCTCTTGCTCTCCACGATCTTACGCTGGAAAAGATAGACGTGCTAAGCTTATGTACTAGGGATAAGCACAGAGTCCGTTGCCGCCCACATTCCATGTTTAGCGCGCACATCGACTTCCGAGTCGGACCGGGATACGAAGTCCGGTCCAAGCTCGGGGTGCGCGCAATCATAATGTTAGAATAGGTCTGAATGAGCGCTCCTGGGTCATAGCGGCCTTCGAGAGAGGATGAATGAAGATGGGGGACTTCATGTAAGATGTGAGCAAGTGGTGGTCTCCATGTGGTTCTTGAATGGTATGAACCATATACCTGCAACAACATCCTCAGAGACTTATATTAAATAACTTCAGCTTCCGTCTGCTCGTGCTGATCGGGCAAACTGACGACGTTTGGGGTACAAAATAGACCATGGGTCTGGAGAGTATGGAGAGGATGGCGTGCCTGTTCTCCTTTCTCGGTTTAGGTGCGCATGCATCTCTGTACCCTTCACCAGAATTCAGGGCTGGACTGTACCCGTCTTTCAGCTGTACCGTTGAACGTACATGATCATGCATGTCTCCACCCGGCGTATGTATCCTCTCACGCGCCCCACACAGAGAAGCAACAGCGATGATAGGGCTTGACCACCTGGCGGGGTCTCGTAAGTAAGGAGGTCTGGTTAAGACGGCGGCAAGTCTCGTCCTCAAAAAAAAGTGTAAAGGGTACGGAAGCCTGAGGAAGGCCACACGCAATCTTGTAAAGTTTTCTGATCAAAGATTTGATTGACGGCACTAAGTTTGCCTGTACGCTCGAAGGGGAATTGAACATCACAGCCAGCCCGATCTGGGGCTGCTTCTTCAAATCCCGTGGGAGGGACCCTAAGTTCGCTTCCCCCATTCACCGTTGCGATGTCCGTACAAAAGGGAGGTGGGGCAACGCTCCGTGTTTCCCTAGCCCCGTTGACTCTACCCCCCGACCGCTCACAGTCATGGCCAGCAATCCGTATATTCTCCTGTGAGTTATTCCCTCCGAACGCTTTGATCTCAGGGCAACATTGCTGACGACCCCTCTCATTAGCACCGGCCCTCTGGTACGCGCCCACTCACCGCCGGCCTAATTGAATGAATGTGTGCTTACGTTCGTTGGTGTAGCTCATGGGGTCGCTGCTCAGTTATTTCCTGAACGGTGCTTTTGCTATGCAAATATGTGGGTGTTCTGTCGATCATGGACATACACAGTCGATCCTGACCATACACAGACCACTACTACATGAACTACGCCGCGACGGACAGGCGTTTCTTCGTCTACCTGGGTACGTTCATCCCCAGCGCTCCCGCGGCCCACAGCATTCCTGACTGTCTCGTAACTTTATTCAGTCGCGGTGGTGGTAGTCATCGAGCTGCTGCACATGGCTTTCTCGTCGCACACCACCTACAGCTTCCTCGCGGCAGGCTATGGGGACCCGACGGTTTTCGTCAATGCTCCCTTTTCCGGTGCTGCCCTCCCAGCTCTCAATGCCGCCGGTGCGTTCTTCACTGTCGCCCTACCGAAGAACCCCTTCGCTGATCGATAGTCTCGTGTTCTAGGCGGTTTCTGCACACAGATCTTCTTCGCATGGCGAATTCTCATTCTTACCAAGTCCATCTTCGGAAAGATTGCGGCTGGACTTGTAGCGCTGGTGAGCACGCGATCACTTGCTTTCCATTACTCTAGGTTCCTTAACTAGACACCGAAATAGTTGGCAGGCATGCAATGCGCGGCGGGCTTTGGAGTTTCCATTCAGTTCACCCTGCTCGATGGAAAAATCGAAGCCGTGAAGTCTCTCAACCGAACGATCATCGTTTGGCTGGCCGGAAGTGTGTCATGCGACGTCCTCATCTCCATTGCAATGGTGTTCGTCCTGATCTTTGCTCGGAGCTCAACGGCGTATAGCTCGTCGAAGAACGTGCTCAATGCTCTCATTATCCACACCATTGAGAACGGTATGATCACCACCGTTTGCGCTCTGGTCGACCTTATCTGCTTCCTCGTCTTCCCCGACAACTTCTACTACATTTGCTTGTGAGTAGTCCCCTCGCTCTTGGTGATGGTTAAATTTAACGAGTCTCTGTAGCGAATACCTTCTGGGAAGACTCTATGCCAATGTACTGCTCGCCACGCTCAACGGTCGTCAGCGTATGCGTCTCGCCGCAACCAACGAGCATGAATTCTCTGGCAGGTCTACTGGGCAGAAGTCTCTCAACAACACCACCAACCAAGTTCAACTCGGCGCCCTTCGCTCGTACCCCACACCAACTCACCAAACATCCAAAACCTATCCTGTCGTTTCCGTTACCACTGATGTTCAAATCGACGATGATGATAGCAGTATGCCGAAGAGCAGGGTACGCATTTCCTTCCTACCTCGTGGTCCAACTGCGTGAACTGACCTAGTTCTATTACTGATTTCGCAGATGTATCCTTGAGTACTCTGTACACCGAAATCCTTGCTTTGTGGAATGGACACTTGCCTCACATCTATCACTCATTTATACCAATAGAACCTAGATATCCAACAAAAACTGGCTCTAACCCCCGTGTCTGAGATTCTGGGAGACCCTTTGCTTTGCTGTTCCTTGTTGTCGTTTAACATTATCTCATCGTTCGCAGATGTAACATAGCAGTATCTTCGCAGTGGAATTGTACCATAGTGCACCCTGGATCGACTTTTGGCATCATCGATATCAACGGGCGACACACTGTTTCTGTCCTGGCCACACGAGCGTATTGATGTCAGATGGCGGGGTGGAGCGCATACGTTAGGGATACACAGGTCGTTCCAACTTCCTTGCCCATGGCAACCTACCCCGAGCCGCGAAACGCCGCCTGCAGGGTAGGTAAACTTTCAGCTGGCCGAGTTATCTGCGCAGCGTGGTTCTGTTCTACCGTACACAAGGTTGTTACGGGAGCCTTTTAAACAGTGCGGGGAAAAAATGGCCATTATCAAGAAAATTGGGGCCAATACTCTACTTCTACGACGGCATCTTGTAGTAGATCCCTCCCACAGCAAATCTAGTTTCCCGGCTGTCAAAGCGTTGGGAGAGACTTGAAGGCGGCGCCCGATCGCTTCGACTTCTTCTTGCAAGATGATTCTGTCAACACTCTCGCCAATATTATGCATGATAGAAGGTCGGCAGTGCTTCTTGTGATACGCGGATGAGACGGAATCGTGCCCGAAGCTCATCATTCGGGGGCAGCTGCGGGCGCTGGAATGTGCTCAACGAACATCAGAAAGAAGAAGAGCTGGGGTAGGTTCGCTCCCACCGTCGCGGAAAACTCCTTGACCTCTGAAGATTGGTGACGTTGGCTCTCGTTGGCTGGGTAGATTTCGGGTTTAACTTTTAAGTACCACGAGACTGCGGCCCTACCTCGAGCGGTGCCACTGATCATAACACTGATCAGACCTGTTCAGTTCAAGACTTCACGTCCGACCGTCGTAGTTAATGTGCAGGATAATGGATTTATCTTGCTCGTTCTGTACCTCCGAATATCGGTTTCTTTCTGCCGATGTCACCGTGGCGGAAATCTCCATGGGTCGCGGAAACTGGTGGGGGTTGAGCGGAGAACGGGGCTAGTTGTGCCTCTCCCCAGGCCATACGGGGCACTAAGTTTGCTCAAAATTAAGAATCAAAAAGCTCCTTGGGATATCCCTTTATCTTCGTTTGGGGGCTCTGGGGCTTACACCCCCTGCCCAGAACTTCAGGGGCTTCGATGATATTGCGACTACTTAGGTGACCAAATCACAACAGCCTGAGGGAAGCCACTAAGTTTTTTGAACTTCCAGACTGAAATTGCCAAGGAAAAGTTAAGTCTCTTGCCTAGGGTGTAGGTCCCTCGCGGCTTGTGTGCGGGACGGATAATCTAATCTTTTGGCGACGGTGGTGGCGGTGGCCAAGCGCTCAGGCGCTAGGCGCTTGTCGCATTGGCCACAAGGCGCATCAATCTCGGAACAGTTAGATCAAAATTATAAAGGGAAATGCCGAGCCGTGGGATCCCGACAGCAGCAAGACCAGCCGCCGCGGCGTTCGGATGGTTCGTATTGACCAGCTTGACTCTTTACCGCCATGCACAACATTCGGCTACTTGGAACTAAGGACCAAATTTTTCTCAAACCCTCTTGACCTGGCTGGATGCACAACACCGAAAGACAGACCTCGGAAGACGCAGTTATCTGAATGGTGACACTTGGGGAGAACAGCGAGCAACATCAGTATCATGGTCAACGAACATGATACGAAGAAGCGGCGGAGGAGAATTGCTACTCTGTGGTTCCAACAGGGGAGCGTCGATGTTCATAGAGGATAGAGGAGAGCAGTATACAGGGTCCCTCGCGATCAGGAGGAGGCTCGGTGGGTGTGAATCGAGCTTTCGCGCTTGCTGGAGGTCCCTCGTGAAGGGGAAGAATGGAGCTGAGACGTCATGGATTCATCCTCAAGCCACGATATTCACCTTTCAGCGATCGGGGGTGCCGATTCGCTCCATATGCGCGGCTAGGTATACATCGTGGAGTTTGGAACCGTCCTGAGGCCTGTGGATTGTTTCGCTGTGCCATCTGCTTTTTGGCATTAACTCCAAGATGGACCCCCACGCACACCATGTCTCCATCGACCACTTCGACCCATCTGGAGCACGGACGCTAACCCGAGATCTCAGTCACATATCAGGACCCCAAGAAGTTCCTAAACCACAGGCCGCAGAACGGCCCTCATCTGAAACAGCGACCGAAGGACCACTGACCATAGGGGAAAACTTCGACTTCGAGCAGCTTGCACGTCAGTTCGTAAAAAAGTAAGCCCCACGTCGCTTCAGCCATTTTTGATCCCCTGACATGATCTACGCAATGGCCAGACGTGAAAAGTCCGGTGTCAAGCCTCGCCAGTTGGGCGTCTATTTTGCCAATCTCCATGTCGTTGGGTTAGGTGCATCAGCAAGTTTTCAGCCAACCCTCGGTTCACTTTTCAACCCAATGAACGTTGTGCACGCTCTCCAAAATTTCCGGCACCCCCCTCTCCGGGACATTCTAGTCAAGTTCGACGGGTGTGTCCGACCTGGAGAGATGCTATGTAAGCCATCCCCCATCGTATGCTACGTTCTCCGCTAACGAAGCTCAGTGGTTCTCGGACGACCCGGTTCAGGATGCACTACACTTTTGAAGGTGCTGGCCAACCACCGTAAAGGCTATCATCTCATCGAAGGAGATGTGTTCTATGGATCTCTGTCAACCCACGACATCGCCAAACACTACCGTGGAGACGTTCAATATTGCCCGGAAGACGATATTCATTTCCCAACTCTGACTGTGGACCAGACGATTTGTTTCGCAGCGAAGACTCGTGCCCCACACTTCCGGCTGGATGAGAAAAGCCGTGGCCAGTACACGCGTCTTGTTGCTGATTTATACGAGACTATCTTTGGGCTGAACCATGTCAAGGACACAGTTGTAGGAGATGCGTCTTTGCGAGGCGTTAGTGGTGGAGAGAAGAAACGCGTTTCGTGAGTGTCTTCCCATTGCGTTCATTTGTCCAGTTCTAAGGCCTCTTAAGTATCAGCGAAGTTATGGCTACTCGAGCCTTGATGACGTGTTGGGACAATTCGACCCGTGGACTCGATTCAAGTACTGCTCTAGAGTATGTTAAAGCGCTTCGTATAGCGACGGATCTCGTGCGCAACACGACTGTCGTTTCGATCTACCAAGCGGGCGAATCGCTTTATGACCACTTTGACAAGGTCTGCATTATATATGAGGGGCGGATGGTGTATTTTGGCCCGGCGGGAGCCGCCCGTCAATACTTCATCGACATGGGATACATTCCTAAGAACAGGCAAACAACGCCTGACTTCCTTTTGTCGGTCACCGATCCGAATGGAAGAAGGACGGCGGACGACCGGGAAGGCGGTCCACCGATACCACAAACAGCCCAGGAGTTCGAGGACTATTACCGCGCGTCGGACATTTGGAAGATTAATCAAGCGGATATGGAAGACTACCGGGCTCAGTCGACTGAGAAGGCGGGTATCGCTGGTGCGTACAAGGATAGCGCCCGACAAGAGCAGGCTCGGCATACCCGTCCCAAGGTGCGTCCTATGCCATCGTGTGCACGGCGAGAATCTGATGGTTGGGTTTGCAGTCTCCTTATACGATCTCCATTCTCATGCAAATTCGAATCGTGATGCTTCGTAGAGCGCAAATCATAAAAGGCAACCTGTTGCCCCAGTTTCTTTCCACGGCGTGAGATTCTCTATAACCTCCCTTCGGTCGTATGCTGACTTTACATGAAGCACTTTTGTTTTGCAAGCTGTCATCATAGGCACGACCTTCATCAAGCTGGGCGAGACGACTTCGGCTTACTTCTCTCGTGGAGGTGTGATCTTCTTGTGAGTTTCAGTCGGGTTTTGGTGTTGGCTTCGTATTCACATAGGTTTCCTCAGCTCTGTTTTCATCCCGACTCTGTTCAGCATGAACGAAATTCCGGCTCTCTTTGCCCAACGTCCGATCGTCCACCGACACAATCTGGCGGCGATGTACCATCCCATGGTCGAAGCCCTCGCACTAACCCTTGTCGACATCCCCTTCACGTTCATCACCATAGTCTTATTCTCGGTAATTATCTACTTCATTGTGAAACTGCAGCAAACGGCGAAACAGTTCTTGTGCGTATTCTTCCCTTCCTCGACTGCTGTGATTGCTGACGCAGAACCTGATAGCACCTTCTTCATCTTTCTATTCGTTGTTGGACTTTCCATGAGGGCATTCTTTAGAGGACTGGCTGCCGCTTTCAAGTCGGCGGCTCCTGCGCAGGCTGTTGCAGGCGTTATGGTTCTCGCGCTTTCTCTGTATACCGGATACCAGATTCCGAGGCCTTCTATGATTGGCGCTCTGCGATGGATATCTTATATCAACGTGCGTGGGCCTTCTTTCGACTCCCAGGTTTTGAGAGGTACTTAAGGTGTTCCACACAGCCGGTACGGTGGGCATTCGATGGGCTGATGACAAACGAATTCAGCACGCTAGACGGAATCTGCTCGAATCTTGTTCCCTCTGGACCAGGATATGAGGGGGTATCACTGGCGAACCAGGTTTGCCCAGTTGTAGGGGGCCAGCCGGGGCAGAATAGGGTCAACGGGAACACGTACTTGGCATTATCTTACCGATACTACCATCATGATATGTGGCGGGTACGTGCTCATTACCTTGATGCTCCCCATTAAATTGTATTAGCTAACGCAGAAGGCGGTCAGAATTTCGGGTTCCTCTGCTGCTTTGGCGTCGGCTTTCTAGCCTGGCTCCTCATCTTCACGGAGTACAATACCGGAACCGCGGGAGACACTTCTATCATTCTCTTCAAACAGGGCACCAAGCCGCCAATAATACAACAAGCAGAAGCTGCCGTTGGGGACGACGAAGAGAAGAGGAAGGATGACAAGCCTCCTGCACCCGCAGTGGTCGAAGGTGCGGACGAGGACAAGGAGAAGGAGGCGTTGGTTGAGCAGCCAAAGATGAGGAATGTTTTTTCATGGGATCATCTGAACTATGAGGTATCGAATAAGAAGTTGTTGGACGACGTGTCGGGGTACGTCGCTCCTGGCAAGTTGACGGCGTTAATGGGGGAGTCGGGAGCTGGGAAGGTTAGTGTTCTGGAAACCTTTTTCTCTATGGTGGGGATGCTTATTAAGATATCTAGACCACGCTTCTGAACGTACTGGCGGAACGGACGGATAGCGGTGTCGTTACTGGAGATAGGTTTTTCAATGGACAGGCGCTACCTCCGGACTTCCAGTCGCAGACGGGGTATTGTCAACAGATGGATACCCATGTGGGGAACACGACTGTTAGAGAGGCGTTGCAGTTCTCTGCGCGCCTTCGCCAACCGAGTTCGGTGTCTACAGAAGAGAAGGATGCATAGTGAGTGACTTTGAGTCCATTCTGGTACCACATCGGGCCAACGTTTCTGGTGCAGCGCAGAGAAGTGCCTGATGATGTGTGGACTTTCGCAGTTTGCGGATGCGATGGTAGGGACCCTCGGCGTGGAACAAAAGAAGCGTACGACGATTGGGGTGGAACTCGCTGCCAAGGTCCGCATTCTCGCCCCCTCTCAACGTAGGAAGACTGAGCCCACATTTCAACATAGCCGAAACTGCTCTTATTCCTGGATGAGCCAACGTCGGGACTGGACTCGCAGAGTGCTTGGGCGATTGTATCGTTCTTGAGGGATCTAGCTGATAGTGGGCAAGCAATTCTTTGCACGTACGTTCAATACACTTTGACGTTGTGCGGTCGTTTGGTCTGATGTTGACCTCTGTTTAGAATCCATCAACCCTCTGCGGAGTTGTTCCAAGTCTTCGATCGACTGTTGCTGCTGAAGAAAGGAGGCCAGACTGTGTACTTCGGCGATGTGGGGGAACACGCCTCGAATGTCATCGACTACTTCCAGAAGAATGGGGGGCGGAAGTGCGAACCCGGCGACAATCCGTACGTCGCGATTGTCTTGAATGGTCAGTTCGATCTGCATACTGACTTTGTAACTAGTGCAGAGTACATGCTCGACGTGATTGGTGCCGGGGCCACTGCAACCGCAGACAAGGACTGGCACGAGGTCTGGCTGAAATCTGAAGAGTGCGAAGCAGCCCGGGAAGAGCTCCAGCACATTCATGAAGAGGGACGGAAGGAGCCACCAGTTGCTGCAACGCTCAAATCGAAGTTCGCGAATCCGTGGATGTACCAGGCGCGAGTCGTTGTGAAGAGATCGTTCCTCACCTATTGGCGTGATCCGACGTATATGATGTCGAAGATATCGCTGAATGTCATTGGGGGACTGTTTATTGGGTTTACGTTCTTCAAGAGCAAGGATAGTATACAGGGTACGCAGAACAAGCTTTTCGTGAGTTCCAGTGTTGGCCTTTCACTTTACCTACATTAACCTACATTCGCCCAGGCAATCTTCATGGCTACTATACTGGTACGCGGGTAACTCTTGGTCCGTTCCAACCGTTCCAATGGCTGACGTAGGTTATGTAGAGCGCCCCGCTTGGCTCGCAGCTTCACGTTCCATACATCAAGGTCCGTCCCTGAACATTCCTTCGGACCCACATCCTTTTGACATGCTTACTATAGATACGAAACATCTACGAAATTCGAGAAAAGTCAAGCCAAATGTATCATTGGTCGGTCCTCGTAACGTCTCAAATCCTCGTCGAAGTCCCCTGGAACATCTTTGGCTCGTCTCTCTTCTTCGTATGTTGGTTCTGGACAGTCGGGTTCCCGACGAGCAGAGCTGGGTTCACGTACTTCATGTACGGGGTCTTGTTCCCTGTCTACTATACCACCTTTGCGCTGGCGGTAGCGTCGATGTGCCCCACGGCGGATATCGCGGGATTGATGTATTCGTTCTTGTTTTCTTTCGTGCTTACTTTGTAAGATGTCTTGTTTCTTCTGTTGGGTGTAGCTAACCGCAGTTCTTGCAGTGACGGTGTTGTCCAGCCGTATCGGGAGCTGAAATGGTGGAGGTGGATGTATCATTTGACTCCATTTACATATCTCATCGAAGCTCTGGTTGGCCAAGGTGAGCTTCTGTTTCTCTCTACGACTGGGTACACTGGATTTCTAATGATTATACAATTAGCAATCGGCCACCAAACCATCAACTGCTCAGACAAAGAGCTCGTAACTCTTGAACCCCCGTCTGGACAGACGTGCGGCTCATACATGGCGCGATACATCTCGTCCGTGGGAGGATATCTTACAAACAGCGACGCCTCCTCAGGATGCCGGTTCTGTTCCAGTCGAACGACTGACGAATGGCTCGGCCCTCAGTTCAACATCTACTACCGACACCACTGGCGAGACTTTGGCTTGTTCTGGGCCTATATCCTGTTCAATGTGAGTAACCCGATAGGTTTGTTGTGGCATGCTTACAGATAATGAATAGATTGCGGGGGTATATTTCTTCACGTATGTAGCGAGGATTCGGACTCATAAGCATTTGGGCTGGATAAAAGCTCAGCTGGGTAGACTCAGGAAGAAGAGAAGTAGTAAGCAGGATGTATAGGTCGATCTTGTTTACCCCATTTGCACAATTCCTTGCCCGTTCAGCGAGGTCGGCATCAACCTCAAGCTTACGCAAGCAATCTCATCTTTTCTGAATTGGTTGAAAGGCAAGCTTGCCATGATTAAAAGGGCTTAATACAGCTCCAGAGTATTGAAAAATCTGCATTCAGTGTCTTGGCTACCTCGGTAGGTGGGTCCGATTGTTCAAGAGGATTTGAAGTACCTTGCATGAGGGTGCCCATCCGTCCTCAGGCTCACAGAAGCTCTCTTCACAGGGAGGTATCAAGAAAGGGGTATGAGATTCTAACAAGGGAAATATCAGTCCTAGAGGGTGCTCTGTAGCTCCACGCCAAAGCTGAGATATCTAGAAAGACGGTACTCATAGTCTTTCTCTCTTTCTCAAAGACGACATGCCAACCGGAAGCAATCCGAAGTCCGCATTACACGGGATGTACCCTGTCCACTGTGCCGGTGTCCCTCCTTTCATTTGGTCCGATATGAGGCCTCTTATAAGTCAGTAGCCCGTGGGTGTCCCATAGTCAATACAGGTCTGTGGAACCACCGAATCTTCGGAATATTGAAACCTAACCCTAGCTATGGGTGCCAGATGAGAATCACATTGTCACAAAGCCGAGGCTCGGCTGATGCGGCAACACCTCCCGCCACTCCCTGTGTGCGAAATCCCATAGCTCCTCCACCGGGGCTAATGATAAATCGAGACTTAATTCCGAAACGCCCATTGTTCAAGCTCAACAGAATAAATTGGGATTGCGAGCTCGTTGCTTTTCTTTCCTTTACCTTCACCCAGTACCTCGCCCGTTCTCTATTTCCCTTCCTCCACCATGGCGGGCATTGTTCCTCAGAGGTCTGGGTCTGAGAGTAGTAGTATACTCTCGGAGAAGGTGCTCTTTCAGTTCTCAAGGCAGACGACTGAGGATTCTGTTCAAACTACCTCCACGGATCCAACCTCGCTCGGCGATGGCTCTTCGACTCCCGACTTGGACTCCCTGGAAGGCTCAAAGCCAACGGAGCTATCCTCTACCTCTGCCACCAAAATCAACTCTGTCACCTTTAATTTACCATCCCCTACGGCTCCTCTCGTCGCGAAAGCCAACCCCGCTTCAGACGCGTCGAACTCGACCGGACCTCCAAGGCCTCAGAGGCGCCCCGATGCCAAGCTACCCGAAGTCCCACCTACCAAGGCGCCTGGAAGACTTGGGAAAGTCAACAACTACTTGCTCAAAGTGCAGCGCACCGGCCAAGTTGCTCCTCCTGCCAACGAGTATTACTTCGCGACCTCCAACGGCGGCTTGACTGTCCCCAGAAAGGTCCCGTCTACGGCTGCGAGCCAAGCGAATATCGCCAACCTCAAGGTTAAACTCGGCGAGGAGGTCTCGTACAAATATCTGCATAGTCTTGACGGGTCTGGCTCTGGGCTTCACCACACTTATGCCGCGGTTCGCGTCGGGTCTCTTCTTGACAGCGTTAGCGCCTTCGCTGCTGTGCGGGTTTACAGGAAGCACTCCATTGAAGCTCTGGAATCGGGATCTGTGACTCCTATGATGGCGATTCGTCAAGAACTACGTGTGCTTAGGCTTAGGGAGCGGGCTCATGGGGATCTGAAGGAACTTATTCTCGGCGCTTACATGGTGATGCAAGATAGTGATTGCATCTATCTCGTCTTGGTGCGTGGATCATTATTTCCTGATCGCTAGTACTCAGGTTCTAACCATGCGATCGTCTCGTTTAGCCGTTCATGCGATGCAGTCTCTTGGATATCTTGGTTAATCCTTTGACAAAGGCGCTGGGTTTCTCTGTCAACATCCAGAAGTATAAGTTGCCTTGGATTATTCAGATGGTGCGTGCTTCAATTTCGGTCGTTGACGTAACCGCGCTTAACGTCTTCCTATCGACCAGGTCGAGGGACTCAGAAGCCTTCATAGGCTTGGTGTCATGCACCGCAACATCAAACCCTCTTCGTTCCTTGTGAACCTCGACGGAAGGCTGATGCTGAG
This sequence comes from Ephemerocybe angulata, assembly GCA_013368325.1. Lineage (NCBI taxonomy): Eukaryota > Fungi > Basidiomycota > Agaricomycetes > Agaricales > Psathyrellaceae > Ephemerocybe > Ephemerocybe angulata. The sequence continues at coordinate 326,015 of JAACJK010000009.1, read as the reverse complement.
CGACTTCTCTCAGTCCTATGTCCGTCCTGAGGCCGGGCCTCTGAGGGATGGCCATAAGTACGCGTTCCGAGTACGCGGGCGACTTGAGTATACCGCTCCTGAAGTGCGCGCTATGTCTCGGCAAAAGAAGATCCATGAGAAGGTGGCGGCCACGGATTTTGATGAGGAGATATCGACCTTGGCGGCCTATGGGAGGGAGGCGGACATCTGGTCTTTGGGATGTATCATTGCGGAACTCTTCCGAGTCTGCGCGGGAAAGGCCTTCAGGGTGCGTATTTTAAATGTGGACTCGCGCTTCCTCTATTTACTTGGTCTGACGTTTTTATGCAGCCCTTGTTCCAGTGCTTGGCGCACACGCATCATGTCTACTTGCCGTGGATGCACGATCTCAAGAGGGAGTGCGAAGTTGACCCCCATGATGGGTATGCCCGCAGCTCTGCGATCCAGCAATTTGTGCACCTGGAGAAGTTCACGAAATCGGATGGGCATATTCGAATCTCGTTCCTCAATAAGGTATGTCTATTTCTCCAAAGCTGGCTTTTACTGTGCATGAGTTGACTTGGTCAATTTCTAGTTCCTACAAGTGATGCCTGATAAACGCATGAAGTTGGGACAGGTCCGAGACCACCCCTTCTTGAAATCTGAGTACGTAGTAGTATCTGCCATACCTGAGCCCAAGGTTCTGACTTTTATATAGAAAGTACCATGAGCTGCTTTACAAGACTTTCAGCACAAAGGACAGCGCTTCTATGGTGATCAAATGCGACCCTAGCCAGGAGTCTGACTACGTCCCAGAGACTCTTCAAATCAACGGCACTGTGCTGTCCGACGCCCCCGTGGCTCCCGTACTGGGAAAGGAAGATACCTTCTACTACCTCCACTCCGCCCTCAAAGTGGCTTAACTGCCACCGCTACTCCCCGTTTCTATTTTGCTTTCCTCTGTTCTGCTTCCGCTATTTACCTTGCTTTCCTCTGTTCTGTTTTCGTTATTTACCCTGCTTTCTGCTCAAGGCACATTTATATCCGCGCGTTAGTACGCTATCATCACTGCCCTTAGTATATCCTATCCCAAACCAAACACCATATACCGTCTGCTCTCAATAAAATCGATTCGTAGAAACCTACTGGGCGCTTATGACGGATTTGAGTTCGGCTGCCGCCGATTGGCCGCTCGGGCGTCCAAAAAGGGCAGCTTCGGGGCGGAATGGGCCGCGGGCTCGGATTGAGCTCCGCTCGAAAACTGTGGGAAAGTGAAATTGGGTGGACGTGGTTGGTCGTCGTTGAGCACAGTGACCAGCTCATATATTTTCTGTCCTCACTGTCTGCGGGCGGCGGGCCCAAATCCTTGACATATTCCTCCCCATCCGTCCTCAATTCTGCCCATGTTACGACTCGTTTCGTCGGTCTCGCGCCCCACGTCGGCGGGGCGACTCGGAAAGCTTGCGGTGTCGGCCCAAGGTCTGTTGCAGTGCGGTACTGGGGCTTCAGCGCGTTATTGACGTGCTCGGGTTATAGCCAAGAGAACATTTGCCTCAACACCAGCACGGGGTGCCGATATCACATTAACGGTGGACGGGAAGGAGGTTACGGTTCCCCAGGGTTCGTTGGCAGAGAGTTTCGCTCGGAGGGCAGCGACTGAAGCTTGAGATATCCAGGAACCGCTCTGATTCAGGCGTGCGAGGCTGCTGGTGCAACGATACCAAGGTACGTCGTGGTATCACACGACTTTGAAGCCAAGTCTCACAAGTTCCTGTAGATTCTGCTACCATGACAGGTACGCCGGGTTCTCGTTTTCAGGGTGTAGCGGGGGTTGACATTTGGGTTCGCAGACTCGCTATTGCTGGCAATTGTCGGTGAGCAAAAGACTTGTGGTTATATGTGGTCCTTTGCTGAAGATTCTGTTAGTATGTGCTTGGTTGAGGTTGAACGCTCACCAAAACCCGTCGCATCATGGTACGTTGCAAAAGTTCGATTTGGGTTGCAAAAACTCATCTTTGTGTAGTGCCATGCCCGCTATGCCTGGCGCCAAGGTTTGGACAAATACGCCCCTCGTCCACGAAGCCCGGGAAGGTGTCATGGAATTCTTGTTGGCCAACCACCCTCTCGACTGCCCCGTTTGCGACCAGGGAGGAGAGTGTGATCTCCAAGACCAGTCGATGCGTTACGGCTCCGACCGCACTCGTTTCCACGAAATCACCGGAAAGCGAGCTGTAGAGAACAAGAACTTGGGTCCTCTCGTCAAGACCTCCATGAACAGGTGTATCCAATGTACCCGTTGCGTGCGATTCGCAAACGAAGTCGCTGGTGTTGAGGAGTTCGGAACCACCGGCCGTGGAAACGACATGCAGATCGGAACCTACGTCGCCAGAACGATGGACTCGGAGTTGTCTGGCAACATCGTCGACCTTTGCCCCGTCGGTGCGCTTACCAGCAAGCCCTACGCGTTCCAGGCTCGTCCTTGGGAGTTGAAGAACACTGAGTCAATAGACGTCATGGACGCTGTTGGCTCGAACATTCGCATCGACTCGCGTGGTGTGCAGGTTATGCGTATTCAGCCCAAGACCAACGACAACGTCAACGAGGAGTGGATCAGCGACAAGACGCGATATGCTCATGACGGTCTCAAGTTCCAGCGCCTGACCGTTCCTCACGTCAAGCAGGGTGACCGTTTCGTCGCCGCCACCTGGGAGGAGGCTCTTAAAGCCATCTCTGATGGTCTTGCCGGCGCCACCGGTGACGAGATTCAGGCTGTTGCTGGCCACCTCGCCGATACCGAGTCCCTCGTCGCCCTCAAGGACCTTGTCAACCGCCTCGGCTCCGACAACCTTGCCCTCGACCAGGTAAACGGTACCGCGCCCCCTGTCCACGGAGTCGACGTCCGCTCCAACTACCTCTTCAACTCCACCATCCCCCGCGTCGAGGAGGCTGACGCTATCCTTCTTGTCGGCACCAACCCCCGTCACGAGGCGGCCGTCCTCAACTCCCGTATCCGCAAGAGCTGGTTGCACACTGGTCTCGAGGTTGGTCTCGTCGGCGAGAAGGTCGAGACGACCTATGGCTACGAGCACATCGGTACCGATGCCAAGGCTCTGACTGACTTCATCACTGGCAAGAGCGCCTTCTCTGCGAAGTTCAAGGCTGCCAAGAAGCCTCTGATCATTGTCGGTAGCGCCCTTTCTGAGCACCCCGATGCTGCCGCTATCTACAACGAGCTCGCCAAGTTCGTTGAGGTGAACAAGGCGCAGCTTGTCACTCCTGAATGGAACGGCTTCAGTGTATTGCAACGCGTACGAATTCTCCCCCTTTTGCTTGGTATTGCTTACTGACAGTATTATCTACAGGTTGCATCCCGCGCTGCCGCCTACGACATTGGTTTCACGCCCTCGAAGAAGGCCTCCACCACCAAGCCGAAATTCATCTACCTCCTCAACGCCGACGAAGTCGACCCCAAGTCCATCCCCCAGGACGCCTTCGTTGTGTACCAGGGCCACCACGGTGACCTTGGCGCTCAGCTCGCCGACGTCATCCTCCCCGGATTCGCGTACACCGAGAAGGGCTCGACCTGGGTCAACACCGAGGGACGAACGCAGCTCGGTCGTGCCGCCGTGTCCGCACCTGGCGCTGCTCGCGACGACTGGAAGATCGTCCGTGCGCTCTCGGAAGTCGTCGGTGCGCCTCTACCGTACGACGACATCCTCGAGCTCCGCGACCGAATGTGGGAGATCTCGCCTACGCTGGTGAGGTACGACGTTGCTGAGCCGACGTCGCCTGAGGTTGTGCTTGCTGGGTTGAAGAACGTTGTGGAGAAAACGCAGGGGGCGAAGATCAGTGGCAAGCCGATTACGAAGCCGATTTCGAACTTTTATCAGACGGATCCGATATCGAGGGCGTCGGTTACGATGGCGCAGTGCACGAAGGCTTTCGTGAAGGGTGAGGATGTTGTGGATGTTGGAGCTAATGAGCAGTCTATGTATGCTTAGATGGTTTTTCGTAGATAGGCTAATCTTAAAATTCTCATTTTTTGTTTTCTGTTTTCTTTCTATTCCTTTGCAGAGTTGTGGGCGGGCCAGGGACGTTCAATGACGATGAGGGCTATGTACTTTGTTCCGTTTCCCTGGGATCTTTGCGCAGCGTTGAATGGCGGGACAGGCTCGAACGATGACTTCATCTTAGTAGGGTGACAGTCTGGCAGTTGGATCCTTCTCTGATGACAGGAAGTTGACGAGGATCCCTAGTCATTTCAGTCACGGGCACTTCGAGGTGTGCGGGTGACTGAAGCTGTCCTTCAGAATTAGGATCGTCGGGCGATTGATCGATCGGCGGTCTTTGTATGTATGTGGCTCGGTGGGTCCGCGTCGGCGACTACTTGTCACACTGCCCAACGCCGGACCAAGGAGATATTCTTTGGTTCGCTGGTCTTGGCCCAGTCAGGCTCGTGGTTCTGATCGCGCATACGGCGGTCCTTGGGTCTTCTGGGAATGGGCAAATTGGTGCGTGTCCACAGCCTTTGCGTGGGTGTAGTGCGCTTCGCGAAGTGCTTTGCCAGTGTGAAGGTCCGATGTCGTGCTAGTCGCGATTTGTATCGATTATTCAATTGAGCTGCCTCGCGATGTGATGCGGGAGGCTGTGGTAGGTGCTGCTTGGATGCTGCGGTTCGTTTAATGAGGAAGTAATGCATGAGACGTTCCATGGAAGGAGGATGCGATTATGGGTATACATAGATAGTTGTTTACAGCAATTGTCGAACGTGTGTGAGGTCGTGATTAAGGTCGTGATCATGATGGGGTATGTGTACTATGTAGGATGAGGAAGAAGCATAATGTGAAGGAGTAGGGTGTAGGTAGCGTCTCGGAAAGCGTCTCGGTCGACGAGCGATGTGAATAGGGATGTAAATTACAAAAGTGCAGATGGATCAATAAAAGGCTGGGGGAGAACAATAGGAAGGAATAACGATGATACACATCGTTGGTCTTTTCGAGAGGGAGGATGGAATTTCGGAGGGAAAGCGTTCGAGAGTGGTGCTTCAGCCCTGGACGATGAGACCTGGGAAAATGGTCAGCAATAGGCAGGAGGAATACCCAGATGTACGACGTACCGTGGTTGTCTCCGAAGTTGCCATTCATCACCGAGCCGATGGTATATGACCGTCCCGCGGAGCTTGCGGGGGGCGAGAATTGGGGCTGCGGGCTGGTCCACTGTCGCTGGGGGTATTGGGAGTAACCACCGTTATTGTGGTACTGCTGCCCATTGCTTTGTGGATAGTCACTGTACTGAGGGGTTGAGTCTGTGTCAAGGGGACTCTGTCAGTCGAGCAGTTTTGCAGTACGAGGGAACGGGAGAGAGTTACACGTACACGGGTCTTCGTAATGCTGAGGTTCAGCATATGCCTGACCGCCACCCCACTGGTAGTCTTGTTGGTCGTACTGATTCCATTGGGTATCCTGGTGCTGGTTTTGCCAGTCCCAACTTTGCTGTTCGTGCGCTACGTAACCGTTGGCCTGGGCGTTGTAGCTCTGCTGGTGCTGAGGGGCTGGCGCTTGGTTGTGTTCCTGGGGAGCTTCGTAGTTCGATGCCCCGCTGGGGTGCTCATCCGCTCGAGGTCTGAGCAGTTCCATTATCTCCCGGATCTCTAGACTGTTTCCAATCTCAAGATCGACCTAAAATAATGCTTGTAAGAGCCGGGGACTAGACCCTATTAGCGAAGAACGCAGTGTCAACTTACTCTGAACGCCTCGCGCGCTTCCTCATACTTCGTCCTCCACTCGCCAACTTTGGCTTTATCGGCACTGCTATTGATGAACTGTACGATTGCGTTTCTCCTTTGCATCGCGTCGCAGTATCCCTTTATGTCTAGAATCGTCCTAAGGTTAAGATGAGAAGCCTGGTGAGTGGCTTGGGTGAGCAGCACAATGGGAAGAAAGAACACACTTGGTAAGCTCCCCGATGGCCCGCCTCATCTCTCGAGGGATCTTCTTAACTCCTTTCTCGTGAATTCTCCGTGCGACGACCTTCATCAAGTTGCAAATATCGAGGAGTATGTTTGTGAAGCCGCCTCTCACTTCCTTCATATCCTGATCGTTAGAGGTAACTCTAGTCAGCGCCCGGTTAGCTTGTTAAAGTCGACATTACAACTCACTTGAAGGCCGGCGATAACGATGAGGAGGGCTCCTGCCCCCTGTGACAGCCCCGGGACATGGCCGATACTCCCAAGCTGCTTGAGGGTATTGCAAAGGATGTGAGCCGTATTGAGCGTAAGCCCCAGCCTATCGCTGACTGCCTTGCTCCAGGTCTCCCCGGAGCACCCAGGCTTAGTGCAATTGCACCGAACGAAGCCACGCTTGGGACTCGAGTGCGACATCGTCGAGGAGAAGGAGGTTGGGGTCTAGAGAGGGAGTAAGCTGGGCGGTTCGGGGGAATATGAAGTTCTGATAGGGCGTTCTTGACCGTGTATAATTTCGCTTGGGCCAAGTTGACTTGGTCAACTTGGGTCAACTTGCCCCCGCCAAATGAACCCAAGTTCGAACCAAGTTAGGGCAAGTCGCTTGGGCAACTTGATTCCCACGGAGCGACAATTTCGCTTGGGTCGAAAACTTGGGTGTTCTGAATCGGCAGGGCAAGTTGAATAGTTAATCTCTATTCTGGCTCCCAAGAACATGACTGGGGACCATTTGAGTACCTATTATAGATGCCATAATAGGTACTCGAGTGCTTATAGGCATGGCACCGTCGTAATTATTCACCCTTTCTATCATTTCCCCCGCCCTTATACAATCTAGTATACAGTCTTATTTATACAGGAGTCGAGCGGATCACACTGGGGAACTCTAGTCTAATGTTAGGCACCACTATATTCCTAATGATGAGTTAGAATAGACTGGAAGACGTAAGACTTCGAAATGTGATTGAGATTTGCGGCTCAATTGTGGGCCTTGGAAGCAGGTCGAACCGAGACTTCGGCTTGCCCTAAACAAATATGGTCTGGCCGAGCTCTGAACGGCGGTGCAGCGGCAAGCCCAGCAAAAATCGTTTATATATTGTTTGGAAGCGGGATCGAAACATGTCTCGCTTGGTCTCGGCACATTTGAGTGTTCTGCTTTTCGTATATTTTCACGGATATAACGAGCAGTATCCCATTAGGAGCTCGAGGTGGTAAATAGCACAACTATATCACTTCAACGCTGTATGTGTTACCGGAGTAGCAGAAAGCAGCGGAGACGAAATTGGAGCCAAAAAAGAATCAGGCGGAGTATATCAGTGCCGGCAACGCCCATACACTCTTACTTGGTAGCTGAGCCTCACCAGATCAGATTATAGGTAATGTAAGTATCACCCTACGTCCTCGCGCTCCCCAAGTTAGGGGTTACCAACTTGGGTCACAACCTGGGACAAATTTCAGGAAAAGGCTCAGATGCCAACGGCAGACGAGGTGAAGCTTAATCACTGTCTAGTATCACCCTCACGACCAGTCCTGGCCCGTACCATACAGAAGCGGCCTCTAATTACCATGGTATGCATATAAAACAGCACAAGTTAGTGATACCGATTCTTGCTAAATTGACTTGACCTTCGCTTGCACTTGCACCGACTTGCAAGTTGGTCCAAGTCAACTTGTGTCGTTTTGGCGGAGCCAAGTTAGCCCAAGTTGACCCAAGTTGACCAAGTCAACTTGGCCCAAGCGAAATTATGTACCACCGGCGTTCTTATATTCTGCGATCATGCGTGCCGCCCACAACAGATTGCATCGCCGACCGTCACGGCCATATTCTCCGGAGAGACTTGGTGGTAACCTTATACCCTTTCCAGCATCGATTCCTGGGTCTTCTGTCGCAGTCAGCCGAGACCGCTGTCATACCGCCTTTCTATCGAGATTCAAATGCTTGATGTATCATAAAGTGCACTGCTCTGGGATATGAATAGTACCAGTCGTCCATCCGACCGATGTACTCGCTTTGCTTAGACACTGTTGACTGTTGAACACGTTGAGAAGCAAACATACACCAGGATACATGAGGCTACCTCCCGGGTACCACGTTTCGTCATTGAGGACCAGTCCACAGCATACTAATTTGGTGAAGCCAAGTAGTACTGGCTCGGCCGCCACTGATGGTGTTCAGGAACATAGGTGGACAACATTTCCTGCCTTCGTCATCCGAGCGTCAGAAACTAGCGCTATGTGGCTGTCCCTGAGCATATACCTTGAAAGCTGGTAGGTACGAGGCGGAAGCATTTTGAACTGAGAAACATGATGGGATATTCGTGCTATCTCCAGCTTTCTTGGCAGACCTTCCACAGCTTTCGCAAAATAGAAATCGGAGGCCACTGGTTTGGATTGAACGTTTGGGTATGAGCAATTAAGTTCTGTGATATTCATCATCGGTTTCAGGCTAGATGAATTCAGACCGACATGGTACAACATGTCCGATCGCCTGCTGGGCCTCACGGGACTGGCCAGCAAGAAAGAGACGCGGCCTAGGATAGACCGTCACTTACCAGAGGGAGCAGACGGAGTCACATCGGCTGTAGATATAACTGCCATAAAAATGCCACTAATTCCCATCTTCCCCACGCAGGTCTGCACGAACTGCCCATGTGTTTCAGTGCGAGCTTCTTTAAGCGCCCGTATCCCCGGCTGAATAATTCCTCTCGATCGATAATTTTAAGGCAATAAGAGAGGGGGTAGATGCTAACAACCTTTAGAGGCTATAGCACGCGCAGGTATAGCCCGAATACATCCAGATCGGTTTATCTGGAAAGCGGTCTACGTTTGAGGGCCGAGTGGGAGCCGGCGCCTCGCGCACTCTGAGAGGCGAGGCGTTGTGATCAAAGGAAGTGGCTCCAGGGAGCTGTGCCTCCCGTCGATTCACAGCTGAGACGGAGCCTTGTAATTGGCTTAGCAGTGATGCAGAGTCGAGTGAGGCGATTCGAAGCTGCTGGCACTTCATAGGGTATGATTCTGGAACAGGTTCAACGGAAAAGCCCAATATCGGTGCAGTACGCTTGGTATGGGTAGAAATAAAGAAAAAAAGCTACATAAAACAGGAGGTGGTACGTGAAGGAAGGAAGGAAGGAAGAGCGGTGGCAACAAACTAGCAAGAGCGCCCATGTCGGCAAGCCCGATTAGGCGCCCATACCACGGTCCGTCGAAACACGCTCAGCGACGCCAGTGAAGAGAAATACTGTATGTAGATCCTTTAACTATAAAATTGCCTCGATCTGAGAGTATACGTCGCTCTTGAGCTCCCGATATGCCAACACCCAAGCGCCTATCTCCTCCCCAAGCGCCTATCTCCTCCACACCAAATTCGACGATGATCCTTTCACCTCCACCAACTTCGGGAAGAGACTCTCGAGAAACCTGACTATCTGAACCTTCCTCTTCTGATCCAACTTTAAGGCACGTCCTTCAATACCCGTGTTGATTGTCAGCTCGCGTAGGGGGTGTCCATCCGTATAACGTTCCACCATTGCCAAAGAATCACCACAAGCCTTCAGCGCTTCGACGAGGTCTTCCTGAGCCACGAGCTCTTCGTCTACCTGGACCTTGAGAGACTCCAGCATGGGGCATTCCATCCATACCGTGGTGGCGAGGAAGGAGAGCCCGGGGAAAGCGCCAGTGGGAATCGTGTTGTTTACAGCTTCGGCCCCGATACCAGCCCGCGTTTTGAAAGCGAAGGTTCTCAAAGATTTCCAGTGCGTCATACTTTCTTCAAGGATAGGGAAGATGGTTTCCCATAAGCTGGGCGGTATGTCGAGGAAAGTTACATTTTGGACATTGGCGCACGCGCTGAAGCATGTTCTCGCATGGGCGATATATTTTTCGAGTGGAATTGAGCCTGTCCTCGTCCAGCTGCCGCCGAAGAGTTGGCTCAAAGGTTGGCCGGCTGCCTCGACGCATCTCACCGCAATCGATTCCACTCTGTCGTTGTCTACAAGGCAGGAGGAAAGGGTGCCGTAAAACATTGATGCATCGGTTATTGTGATGAAGTCGAGTTTGAGCTTGCTGAGCATAGGCCGGGGACATAAGGACGACACCAATATACAGGCCTGACCTTCCCTGGCGGTGATATGCAAATTCCTGAGCCGTGGGCAGGTAAACCGCAAACTCCGGGGGTTGGTGTCGCTGTTATGGGGGGGTAATATGGTGATCACAAGCGACTGAAGGTCCGGCAAATCACGCAGAGGTCGGAGACTGTGGCGACCGCCATCGGGTGCTGTCAATGTGAGGTCCAAGGATACTATGGCCTTGTATTTTGCTATTTGACGGAAGAAATCCTCGTTCGTGGGTCCTCTGTATTTGAATATGGTCAGGTTGGGTAGGCAATTGGGCGACTTGGGAAAGGCGGCAAGGATGCGCTTCCGTAAAGCCTCTGTAGCGACGAGCCCAGATGCGGTCCAATTCCAGTCCGCCGGCAAGATTTCGTACCCGCTTAGTTCTGAAGCGGTCAATATCTCCAGTGATTTAAGGGAAGGACCAAAGAAGAGTGTCAGAGGAGATATTTGACGACACGCGTCTGGTGCGAGAGAAAGGGACTGGAGTCCGGAAAAGAAGGGATCGGGCCTTCCAGGGAGAGTGACAAGTTCCAAGACATAGAATGGATCGATATCGATGCTTGCAAGCGATGTGAAACGGAATCGCTGAACGCGGGACGCGTAGCTTAAGAAGGTCTTCCAATCACCGGAGCCAGAGTAGTCGTATCCCTAAACGTCACAGCTTCAGCCTACAATTGATTTCTCAGAGGGCAGCAGGAGATAGCTCACCCCAACCCCTTGGTACGGGTCCTTGAACCAGGGCAAAAGCTTCAGCACGGGAATGATGCTTTCCATCGTGTTCCACAGCATGTTCGCCCCTGCGTCGAAGAATGCATCGTTGATACTCAAGACCAAAGTGAAGAGGCCTCTCCACCCCCTCCGTTCATCCGCTGCCCGTGCCAGATCGTCTGATTCCAGCACGTCCCTCAGCTGTCCGAGGATGATCGGCAAGATGTCGATGCTCTTGAAGATTTGGTTCCCAACGCTCCGAGCACTGTCCTCCGCTGAGCAGCCTTCGCTTCTTGTATCAGTGCCTGGCTCGGGGTCTTCTCTTTCGTCTGGTAGCCACCGTACGATCAGAGCAGATTAAACGTCGACTTTGTGTATGGACTGACCTAGTTCATTCTTTGTGTCGTATTATTCGCACTGGATGGGAACGATAACAAGAGGTTGGCTTTCGCCAGAGTCTTCAGGCATACGTGATTAGCGGCTACAGGTGTAATTACCAAACTAGTCGTGCTAGAACAGATTTTTGTAGTTTCTTTCAAGGACCAGCACGTGAAGGGGTACCCGCGCCTCGTGCTCGAAGCATCGAATAGCACAGGCTCCAAAGTCCGAGAGCAACTTACCTCTGGCCTATAGGCCCGGCCGTACCCGGGTCGGGATAGGGTAATCGCAGTTCGCAAGCGGTTCGAGCGTTGCAGGGGGGCCCAGGGATCTCGATTTTGCTCAAGTCCATCGTGTGTCAACGAAAGAGTCAGGAAAGGGATGCGTGGTGGGTGAAAGTTGGTGGACGGCTTCGGACCTTTCCCAGGGTTGTGATTTCGGCCCGAAAGAATCGGAGATAAGGTGCTAAGCGCTAAGCGCCCGAGTTTTAACATGGAGGGTTCCCTATAGAACAGACCGAGACTTATTAGACAGCTGTGGGCTCAATCTAGGACGTTAGAGGAGTTGTATATTGTAGTATACATTGAATTTCGAATGTAACGGATGTTTTCGAGCTTACAGCACAACTGAGATAATAATCTGCATAAACAAGCGAACTGTACATACATCGCAATCTTGTTGTGCGAAGGAAAGATAGAGAGGATGCTGGAAATTCGTCGTGTGTTTGTAATGTATACGACGCGTGGAGGATCATATCATAGACCCATCACAAAGCCTCGATTTGAGCACAAAAATCATCCTTCAACTCCTGATACGCCGCAACCCAAGTACCAATCTCCTCCCACACAGTCGTCGCCGATCCCTTCACCTCCACCAGGTTAGGGAAAAGTTTATCAAGGAATGTGACAATTTGGACCTTCCTAGGTAAGTCCAAAGCCAACGTCCCGCTACCCTCTCCAACGCCCGTGTTAACGGTGAGCTCGCGCAACGGGTGTCCTGTAGGGTACCGTTCCAGTGTTGATGCTGCACTCTGGTATGATGTGGAGAGTATCGATGTGAGGTCCTCTAGGATGACTTTATCTTCGTCGAACTGGAAGATGAGAATCTCCAGATTTGGACAGTTGTTCCAGATCCCGGATGCGAGGAATGAGAGGCCGGGGAAGCCGTTAATGGGTATGGCGTTGTTCGCGGCCTCGTCTCCGATGCCGGCTTGGATTGTGAAGATGAGAGTGGTGAGTAGCTTCCAGTGCGGAATAGAGGCTCGAAGAACGGAGGATAAGGATCGCCATAGAATGGGTGGCATATCAATAAACCTTGCGGCTTTGATGTTGGAGGCTATTTTGAAATTAGATTTCACGTTCGATTCAGACATCTCAAAGAAGGATTGTGGAGTCCACTGCCAACTGTGAGTTTCAAATAACTGCTGTCCCGCTGGTGCTACGCTTTGCACTGTTATAATTTCCAGAAATGTGTTTCCTCGGGTAGGTTCTTCGATTGAGCGGTAAAAATATGACTGGTCGTTGATCCTGATGAAGTTGAGGGTGAGGTCGCGAATCTTCGTTGGGTGAGGGGCTAGTATACCGAACAGCAAGCCAACCATCTGGCCTTCCATGGCAGTGATGTGCAGGCTAGTAAGACGTCCACACCGAAGAGCCAGCATAGTGACCTTGTCATTAGCGTAGGTTTGGTAAGGTAGGGCAGTGACTACAAGGCTCTGCAGTAGGGGAAGCTTGCGGAGATCCCGGAGGCAGTGGTCACTATCATCTTGCGCCGTAAGTGTTAAATCCAGAAACGTAATGGTCCCAATGTTGGATATGCGCTCGAGGATCTCTTTATTTGTTGGCCCTCGATATGTAAGAGATCTCAGACGGGTGGAGCTGGAGGACAATTTCGGAAAGGAGGCCAGAACGTTATCTTGCAAAAGCTGAGTCGCAGCCACGTGAGATCTCCTGTCGCTGTTGCGCCAGTCGTCTGGATAGGACTCGTATCCGCGCACTTCAGAACCGGCGTGAACTACTAGCGACTCCAATGATGGGCACATAAGAAACATCAAGATTCTGAGTGTGCGGCAAGCGTCTGGCGAGAACGAGACGGCTTGTAAGTGGGGAAAGAAAGGATCAGGTCTTTCGTGCAGGGTGAGGAGCTCGACGAGCCAAAGCAGGTCGATATCGCAGCTTGCCCGTGTTTGGAGGTCGAATTGCTGGATACGAGTTGCATATTCGGTTACTTGCTTCCAATCGTTCCGGCCAGAGTACGCGAAACCCTAAAAGAGATATCTGAATTATATGGTTCAGATCAAGGCAGCAAACTGACTTACCCCGACACCCTTATATGGTGATTTGTACCAGGGCAAGAGCTTCAACACGGGGACGATGCTATCCATGGTGTGCCACAGCATGTTTACTCCAGAATGAAAGAACGTGCCATTGACGGGGAGCAACGAGGCGATAGCACCTTTCCACCCTTTGCGGACTTGCGAGGCCCCCGACCCGATGGCTGGATCCAACTTATCCAAGTCGTCCTTCAAATGCCTCAGGATGATCGGAAGGATGTCGTCGCTCGTCAGAACTTGGTCTTTGGCGTTTGGGGAAGGATCCAAGGATGAATCGCCGCCGCCTCCATTGCTTGGCCCAGCATCCTCGCTCTTCGAGCAATCATCCCATTGCGCATCTGATTACATCGATAAGCGCCGTACTCGCTCCTCGTAATGCTGTCATCTACTCACCCAGTTCGGTACCTTCGCCTTGTTCTTCAGCCCCAGAGACGTCAAGATTGTGGTTCTGGACGTCCGACATGAGGGCTGGAGGTAGTGAAGCAACCCGAGCGAGCGAAGGCTGTCAGAAATCGAGGATAGCGCTTGAAACAGAATCCCAGCACGTGAGGGTCATCAGAGGCCTCGTGGTCGAACCGTCGAAGCTCCTGAAGGCCCCTACCGTTGGCTTGAATCGACTTGTTGGTCCCATTCCCCACTTGATTAGTAGAATAGCATGGGTACCCGGTCGGGTTGGCGTTCTCGCGTGTAACCTTGTTCACACTCTGGACCTCAAATAGCATCTCATAATTGCGTTGGCCAAGCAAACCTCATTTTTCGGCCTCTGGCTGCCACCCCAAACGCCCTCCTAGTAGCTTGATAATAGGACCTTCAGAAGTGACGGGGCCATGATTGTGACTGGAGGGAAGAGGATAATGGTGGGGACGCGGCACCAGCACCGAGTGATATGGTCTTAGCCGTCTCCTGGCGACGGTCGGGATTTGCGAGGTAACAGGTCGAGGGCGAAGGCAGAGGTTCGAGGTTATGGTAGGTCGATAGCGCATTAGACGTGGCTGAGTAGGGTTGGTAGAGTAACGGCCGGAGAAGCAGCCGCGGTGATAGTGGTAGACGTGGAACAAGAATAAAACGGCTCCGGACAGAGGGCCCTGTAAAATTGATCGTGCTTGGTCATCGATCATTATCCTCAAGTTTGACGCCCACTTGGCGCCCATCTTTCGCTCCACGAAGGAGACTACGGCTCACGGGTAAGGAAAGTTGTGCACCTATAGAAATGGCAGATGGCTGAGGGTGGGGATCCGAAGGTCCACTTTGGAATCGGAATGTACAGTGGGCCTGTAGCCGCTGCCCAGCAATTCGCACCCTTTCAAGCCGCACTCACCTGAGACTCAAGAGCGAAGGTGGGCCCACCAGATGCGCGGAGATTTGATGAATATATCAATTCAAGTAAGCTAAATACATAAGGCTAAGTCAATTTTAACATGGTGAAAGAATACAAGATGCATATACGTTCAATACAGTTGCTATCGCCAATGCCTGCGTCGCCTCTCAATAATAGAAGGGCTCGAAGCCTCCATGTGTTTCTTCACTTCCCGTGTACGAGTTCAAATCACAGTCGTCAGCAAGCGAAAGATTCTGAAACGAGTCAATATCGAACGTCGAGCCTTCGGTGGTCGCCTGCCATAGATACGCGTCCGATGCAAACATGGTTTCCCAGTTTTGACAGTTCGCGAATTCGGTGTCGAGAAGGGGAAGGGGAGGGTAGGCTGTCAGGTCGCTATCCTTGAGGTCGTGGTCGAAGGAGAACGCGTCCGAGTGGGTAGTTCCTGTGCTTTGGAGCGTGGGCAAGGGGAGTTCGAGATGGAGAAGGCTCGTTGGGATGTCCAGATAGCTGCCGTCGGGACGAATCTAGAGGGGAGATGGTCAGAAATCAATTGCACGAACTTAGCGAAGACCATGCATGAACTTACGGGGATGGGTGCGGCAAATTGCGGTGGGACAGCACGAGGCGCGAGATGTGATGTGTTGAAAGAGGTATCCAAATCCAGGCAGGGCATCTGGTTCACTTCGGAGCGGGTGTATTCATGGAGGCTCGGATGTGATTGCGAACTCGGTGAACTAAACTCGAGCTGATGCGCCTCCCCAATGATCGCAGACGCGAGGCGGCGGCACCTCTCCTCCTTCTCAATCACAACTCCCGACTTCGTCTTCTGCGCACGAGGACGACGCGCCGCAGGCTTGAGGCGATATTCGGGGTACTGCAGCCTATGCATCTCGCGGAGCTGCGCCGCGCGGTCGTAGTACACCTTCTTCTGGGCAGCGTCCATGCTGTTCCAGCAGTGCCCGACGATGCGGCTGATGTCGGCGTTGTTGCGCTCGACGGGCTGCGGCTTGAGCTTCTCGGCGGCCCAGAAGTCGGAGCGAAAGATGATGAACGCGTTGGGAGGGCGCGCGATGTATCCGGGGCGCTTCTTCCTGGTTTGCTTCCGTGCGGAGGGCTGGCTCGTTCGGCGCTCTTGGGAGTCGGTGGTTCGAGATGGAGGGGTTGGCGAGCGCGCTGGTGCCGATGCGTAGGAATAGTCCGAATAGATGGATTCTGGGCTATCACATCCTGTGTTCGCATAGTCGATGGGCCAGTTCGTGTCGAAGGTCAGGTCGACGTTGTGATAACCTAGAGGGGCTGAAAGGTAACCAATCAGAAGCCGTTCACGAAGGCAGAGGGAGTGGACGCACTGGTTTGATAATATTCCATCATCATTGGGCTCGGCTAGAAGTCAAATTGGAGGCTTGGAAGGGCAATTGGGGGCGGATTCGCTGATGGGACTGTGCTCGAACGGCTCCTTGTTGCAAATACCGCCATATCACAGTACCCTTATCAAGCCAACGGGTTCGCTCCAGCTCAGCTCTCTTGCCTTCCTGCTTTGGAAAGCCTGTGGCTGTTACCCTCATTCAAAAGAAAGTCGTGGCCACCACGAGGCAAATGTGATATCACATAGGGTGAGGGAGAGGTCACACTGCTCGTCGAGACAACATGCTGCTTCCTGGGATCAGCCTTCCTTCTCCCGTTCTGGACATACTTGTTCCTTACCGGGTTTAAGGCGCCGATTCTTCACCTGGGAAAGAAAGTGAAGCAGCAGCTTTAGCGCTGGAAATCAAGGTGCGCGTCAGGATACATAAAGCTAGCTCCTACTGAGTAACGACGGACTTACCTGGAAGTGAGCTGGAGAACGGGGATGCCTCTGCTCCTTCTTTGCGTTGAGCATCGCGGGATCCATCGGACACGGAGCCACCATCAGATTCCACAAGGCTTGTAAATTAAATCTGGCACAAGGTGCACACCACATATCTCCCTGATCGCAGTGCTTCGCGGCGACCTTGTATCCATCGATATCAAGCGCATGCTCCCGGGCCGATTCTCAGTTGCCCCATGTCATCCCACAGAGCGCACTTCTGCAAAACATGGGTGATGTAGTAGTACGCCCACCACCGCGCTTCGTACGAGCTCGGGCAATGGTATCCGACCGTGTCCTCCCCACCTCCCTATACATTGACTCGACCACGAACGCATCCTGCCATGATACCTAGCTGGGGCCATTTAGCGGCTCATCCTTGCCTAAATCATCAACACAAATATACGTACCGGTCGATCGTCTTCTGCCCCTTCACATTGCCATACAGGATCCGAAACCAAAATGTGACGAGGGCACGATGTTGGGTGAACAGCTAGACCCGAAGCTGACTCGATAGCTGGCTGGCTTCCTTGAGTATCCTCAGCCCTGCGATATTGAACTATTGCGCGTCTGGGAGGTGTTCGCTTGTCAATACTGTAACGGTGTCACTGTTGGGGTTTGGCTTGGAACGTACCATGGGTCTGAGGCGACGACTGCCCAACACGCCCTCAGGCTGCGCTCGACCCACAGGTTGAAGGGGCATGGATGATGGATTTATGTTAGAGCTAATCTGTTCTGTACACCGACCTGCTGATTTCATCAGTTTCCATCTCTGCGCCATTCCCACCGCCCGCTCCCAGAACCCATCCTCCTCATACATTCGACCCTTTCCTTATCCCGCCGCCAATAAGCTTCACTCTCAAGCCATTCTCCTTGCGGTCCCCTTCCGAGAAACAGATATGTAAGGGTCTTGAGAAGGGAAAGGGACGGCCAGGACTATGTGGCGCCTACGAGACGATCCAAATCAGCTCGAGGAGCGCGAGGTATGAGACGATCAGATTGCACATCGTATATAAAGCCCGTTGCCTGGAGAGAAGCAGAGATGACGATGAGAGGGCAAGAAGAGGCAGGCATTGATACAGAGCCATGTCGGGTGTAGTTCCCTCCTACGCGATGTATTCGCCGACGAGGCGGTGACTCCGTCTGGGAGGAGGCTCCATTGCCGTGCGGGGGCGTGTTTCGTGTGAAGACGACAGGAGGATGTCGGCGAGGTGGACTACTCCAAGCGTCCCGAGGCGGAGAGCCCTGTTGCAGCCAATGTAAACCGTCCTGACGCGAGTCGTAATGCAGTTGGCGTGCTTGGAGGAGGCTTTCGATGTGATCGTCCGGCGGAGAAGTTGGGCGGTGTGTCGGGATTCGAGGGATATGTGTCGACAGAGGGTGGGCTCTACAGAGAGCTGTGCCTCCTTCGACATCCAAGCAAGAGACCAAGCGTGTTTATCGCGATCCTCGGCTGAGTCCAGTACTGTTTGCACGAAATCCGGTGGGAGGTCCGCCAGAACAGATGAAGATCGTCGTTGGGCGAGAGGGACATGCCTCTCCTCGTCATTGGCCGGTGGTACGAGCCTTATTTCGGACCTGCCGCGATCAAGTGGGAGGAAGTTCGGAGAACGCACTGTCAATATACAACGCCGACTCGAGTTCACAGCGACACAGCAAGCTAGCTGCGAGTTTTGGGGCGCCCAACCACAATTTCCGAGGTTGAAACCAGAGACGCACGCAACCTCTGGCGAGATCTGCAGGGACTCGGAACCTCCATCCATCATGCAAACCTCCCGGCTTCCACCACGACACATATCCAATATCCGGGATCGAGACAAATACAGGGCAGTCGCTGGGGTGCTGGAGGGTCGAGCGTTTGGTTCCGGAAGCCCTTAGCGAGCTCGGTAATCGTTGGGTAGACGAGCAAGCCTTTGGTAAATGAATTAAGATACGTTGGGGTGAGTTACTTCATGCATTTCTCTGGATTCAGGCAGCTTGACCAGTGTTGACGGAGGAAGAGTTGGATCCGGAACAGGCGAGCGTCTCCTGAGATGCTGACCAAGAAGCAACTAAAGCTCTTGACAAACAGGGACCACACAACATTTGATCACATTTCTCTGAGGCGCTTCCGAGTTATCCACCAATCCCACCACCACCACCACCACCACGAGACGTTGCACCCTCAAAAACCCGCTTCTTGGCTGGACCCATAACCATGGGATCAATCCTCCTCCCGAACCCCATTCAAGCCTCCCCGAAAGGAATAGGAATCGAGCTCGAGTATAATACGTGTTTCTTCGTGACCCCATTCAGAATTCCGGCTCAAGTTATCGCTCATCTCAACGTCGAACTGCAGTTAGACTCAGCTGCGAACTTGTGAACCCTGAAACAAGCGACGCTGGGTATGCACAAAAACCAATTGCCTTTTCGATTCGGTCTCTCCATCGACTGAACAATTCTGCACGGAAGCACTGTCAGGTTCCCGAATCCCGACGGGCAGTCGCAGAACATGTAGATGATGTGCATGGCGGTACATGGGGAGCCAATGGTGCGCTCAACAGCAAAGGCTCAGCGGAGATGCAAGTATCCTGTCAATACACTGGCATTCTGCTTGGGCCAGGGTCGGAATACAACTCGGCGTGTCAGTGGCGGGTGATAGACCAGGTTGCGGTACACTGCCTTCATTAGACGATCCGCACACTGCCCAGTGCCCATGTTCCTCAGATAGAAGGTCGAGTGTCAAAGCGTGTCGGAAAACTGTCAACGAAATTCTGGGATATAAGCTTTCGACGGCCTGCCATACACCATTCCACATGGCTCCCTCCCCCGTCACCGACTCCAACCCCCTCAATAGGCCCAAGCGTCCGATCTTATACACTGCATGGCTACTACCGAGTAGCTCTGTGCGTCTGTGGCTCTGCAGATGGGTCATCGCAACGGCGATTATCTGCTCATACTACAGCATTCGATTCTACGAATGGGTCAAGGAGGAAATACGCAACTCCCCCTTTCATATCAAGAGACTCGAGATTTTATATGCGGTTCTAGCAGTATGGGGCATGGGTACTCTCTTTCTGATCTTGCTTCACCATTTATTATGGTGAGTCATACATAAGCTGCAGTTTATATTCCTCATACTCAAAACCTTCGCAGCTCCCTGGGACCCCAGGTCGCTCCCCTGCCAGCATGGATTGACCTAATCCTGATGTTCTTTGAAATTGTCCGTAAGTGAAGCACCGACGCCGATTTCTCGGTAGGATTCTTCAACTGAACATGGCCTTTACATAGCTTTCTTCGTCCTTTCCTCCGTTTTATTCCATGCAGTAACAATGAAAGTAGAGTTGCTACCGACAGGTGTCGCGTTTGGATTGCTGGTTGCATTTGCGCTCGCAATTTCCCTCTTTATCTTGTTCATCCTAAAACTGCTCGACATCGTCAGGACGAAGGGCCAGGATTGGAAAAAGACAGTGGACGTCTGCCCGCAACTGCACGAAACGAGCTCAGGTAAGATTGTATGGTGGGCCTACATTGGGAGTGTATTGCTAGGAAGGAGGCCCTGGGAAGAGAAGTTAACGTGAGCCCTCTTTAAACCCTTCTTTCAATCGAAACCTCAGCTAAGCCATCCCAATGCGACAGGGGGGAGGGCTTAGCCATTCGGGCTTTTCGTGGAATTCTCACACTCTCGATAGTTGTGCTACTTTTTCTTTATGGAGCATACACGATCGTCCTTTTGCCTATTGCTGAGGCACCCCTGGTGCCAATTGCAGAGTACAGGGGGACTATCCGCGAAGGGTTTGCCGTTATCATGCCTGTCTGGAAACTCATCATTGTAAGAGAACCGCATGCTTTTTTACGATTTCGCTGGCTAACCTTCGGTTGTAATCTCTTAGCTTCATTCGGCCAGTGATGTTGCAGGTCCCGAGGGGTCTACGGCATTTCTCGACGCCACTTCTGTCACGGCGACCTGGGATGAAGGCATAGAGGGGACCGTTCCCGAGTGTACACCTACGCTCATCGATTTAGAGAGCTATATCTGGCCGGATACGTCACCATTTGTGAGAGTCGTTAACGGCTTTAAAGCTGTCTCCTTCCAATGCACTCGTCCCGTCTCCAATAACTTTTGTGAGTGCGTATGTAGGCGATCCTCGCAACGCTTATGGAATGCTTTCCAGGGGAAACGGACTACCAACAAACAAGCGGTGATCCGGACAGTCTGCAGCCCGATCTGCAACTCAAAGTCGATTTCACTGGGCTCCTTCCCCAGAACACTCGTAAAGGAAGGTCGCGGATGTATCACGCTGTCCTTGTGTATGTCGCCTTGGATGAGGATATTACGAAGGTGATCAGATCCTCTCATCCAACATACTTGCTTCCGGGGATGCATCTCTTAGGCGTTGCCGAGCCATTCATCAGGCAGTCGAGCAGTAACATAGCGCTGTCCACGATGGGGTACGAGGTATGCTGGGATTTTCCCAATGCTTGCCGGGCTACTGGAATCTTCTGTTAACGGTTCCATTTCCTGCAGGTACACGACACGTTTGTGGCAGTACGAATGAGAGAGATATCCACCAATCCTGGACCTATCCCGGGTGTCGATGTATCGGCTGCTGGGAACCCCAATATATCAAGTATGTTGATAGTTCGAGGGCCTCAGCTTATGGACGACGTCGTCTATCAGGACAATCGCACCAAGTCTGTAATCAGCGGCTTGTCGACACTCGGAGGTCTGGGGTCTATCCTCAGCACCCTACTCGCCATTCTTTTCGGCGCAGGCCTCACGAGAACAATCATTCGTGCGTTACCTATTCACTTCGAGTCCCGAGATTCAGGCTAACCTGTATCCAGGCACCAAGCCACTCAGCGCGTTCGGACTGCTTCATGCGTTGGAAAGCGCCGAAGCGAGGATTAACGAGGAATGCGAACGAAGGTACCCGAGGCTGCGCGACGAGATTGCCGCACTGAAGAAGGATCCTGGAGTCCTCGCCTTTGTTTTTGATAACCTCATTGACATCGATGCGTTAGGCTTCAATAGGACGACGCGCGCCTTTTGGGATTCGGATCGAGTCCCGCATGGCTCCTCTTCCAGCGGGCAAGATGGGGACGAAGAATCGCAACCCGGAGCTATAGCTGAGACGGGCGACCTGCAGCCCAACAGGAGCCCCGCTCCGCCCCAGGATGATAGCGAGCTCCCCCAAGTCATCATTTAGTATTGCCCCGGTGTCGTGTAATATAGACAGTGAAACGTACGGGTAGATCTAACACTATCAAATGGTGTCAAATGGTGAAAGTGAATTCCAAACTTCTTTCCAGGCAAAATTATACCAGACCGCCTACATATCTGTACGCTCTCTTCTTTCCAATAAACATGAGTTGACAAGTTCGAGAACACAGGAGGAGCTGTATAGGATGTTAGAGCTCATCGAGCCATTGGAACAGAGTCAATCAAGCAACTAAGTTCTGTCGAGCAACGGAACAATATAAGCGCCCATCCTCTGTATGTGACACGAACTTCTCACGGCATCTGATCCAGTTTCGCAGTTCAAATTACTTACACACGAACCTCGACACTCGCTCGACAGGAACTCTTCCCATGAGGTTCTCGTACTGTGTTCTATCATTATCCCAGCTTCCAAAACCAGAAAATCCAAGTCGCAACTCCTCTGCCCGGGGAGCGGCATCGACAACACCGACCTTGCAGCCATCCAACCCAACCTTCCATTGAATCTGGCCTCAATACAGGTCTAGGGTCCCTATTGGGCGTATCCTGCTTGCCCATGTAATACTCTCAAATGGGCCCCTTGCGGTGCGAATGTGGAACGCATGTAAGAGACGAATAAATTATGAGCCTCATCAATACATCTGATTTGCCAGAGTGTACGAGAAAGCCTCCTCAGAATACGTGGGCTTGGCTCAGTTTAGGCCCTTTTAGGGCAAGGGGTGCTGTCACTGGGCTTAAATGCAGGTATCGTATCAGCGTCTTCGTACAGCCTTGTTTCACCGGCTCCCAACGCTTCTAGTGGAAGGGGAAGCAGATGGCTATTAAATGAATGTTTACGCACTCTTTCGGCAAAGTACTGCCTGCAAGCCGTGCACTGGAACTTCTTTTTACGACTCCAGCTTGCAGTCGTTTCTACCCAGTGCTCGCCACGCCTCTCCAAGCGCTCGCTAAGCACGTTGACGAGCTCACGCGTCGAGATGTCGGAGAGTATTTCGCGAGCGGCGAGAGCGTCACCGAAATAGTCTTCGCGGGCGCTCAGCTCATCTACGTACTCACGGCTGTCCAGTGTGTGCTAATGGAGGCGCGGTGTGAGTGGAAGGAACGCCAAATGCCTTGAAACAGGACTTTCTGAATACGCACATCGTTTGCATTCGCAAGCAAACCCATGGAGAGTACCAGAGGAATAAGAGCGAGGATGGAGGCAGGGCGCATGGTAAGTAGTAGTAAGTAGTATGTAGGTTTGTGTGAATGTGAAGTGTTCTTGTTGGAATGCGATATCCATATCGCCTGGTCAGTTCACAGTATTTATACACTACACCTGCTTCGGCCTTCGGCCCATTGAAACACGTTGTTTTTTCAACTTGTTTCAATCCTCGGCAAGTGCTCTGGATTCTGGAAGAGATGCTCAATAGGTATGTACAAGACTGGGCCCCTCACATCAGTTGGTTGTTAAGTCCACTTTCCCAGATCAGTCATCCCGGTTGTCCACTCTAATTTAACCGCGCCCAACCGGGTATCAGGGGAGATCAGGGGCCTAAGGAAGTTTAAGGTTAGCCGATGAAGCGTCTGAATTCAGTACCTCAGGTGGGGGTGAGCCTGGGTGAGCGCGCCTGTCACGCCCAATTTTTCGCATGTAGCTCCTTTCACTTTCCACCAATGTCCATTACTTCCGTTCGAGAGAATTATCTGCGACCTACGAGCCTTGGTTACAGTTCACGATGGGTCAAATAGATATCACTACCCAGGCTCTCTAGTCACTTGTCACAAATCGCAGGCCCTTTATTCACCCTCCTGGAGGCTTTAGATAACATTGTCTCCAGCCTTTTGCGATGGGTGGGGAACCGTAAGCCATTCACTTTCTCCTGCAGGCCTAGATTTCTCATCAGCATTGCTCACAGGATCGGCGATGCGACCAGTACGATTTCTGTGTAACTTCGATGGCGCCGACATCTTCTACCACTTGTCGACAGCACTCTGGAAGCTGTATCGGTTAGAATGTGACGAGCGTAGGAAAATAATTGCCGACACTCTTGTCGAGTTCTCTAGGGACGGTCAGGGATGGAGTACCATCGACAGCTGGTTAACGGAAGCTCTCGAGGTTCAACCTGGAGATGGTGCACTGATCGACGCGCTGATATGGTTTAAACATTTGAATGTGTGCTCCCACTGATGAAGGTACGCGAAACTCCAACAGAGAGACCAGACTCTGAATTCTAATTACCACATAACAGGAGAAGGAGCCTGAAGCAGCGGCAATTGTGCAGGGCTACTATGAACAGTGGAAAGAATTGCTCAAGAAGATTGAAAGGATCTGGAAACAGCGTTGCGAGGAGGCAGCGAGCGAAGACGGTGAAGACGATGATTCATTCCCGAGCGAAGACGTTAAAGGCGTAAAGATGATATATTATCCAGGAGAAAGCTAGTAATGTCGCGTAGTTTATGCTAATGCAATGTCTTCGCTATTGTTTGTTCACCTTTCCCCAAGAAACATTGTTATCCACAAATAAGCGCCCATCAATTTCTTGTGGTTCACCGATGAACGAAACAGCATCGTCTTTGACAGAAATGAAGGCCACCTCTGGTACAATCGCACAATGCGCCAGCCCATGAGCCTTCAAGGCGTGTTCGTTTCGTTGACCTCGTGCAGTTACCCATACCCAAAGGGTTTCTCAGACTGGCGCCCAAACCGCCAGGGGCGGAAGCACCCAACCTCCTCCAGCGCCGGGCGGTCGTCTGTGTCCATTATATTCCCCAATTTTATGACTTCAGACTGGGTATGTTTGAGTACAACGCCCGCCAGTATACTTCAAAGTCTGCCCTGAGAGTCCGAAAGATAAGGTATTTGGTCCATACATCTGGGTTTAATAACAGTAGAAAACGGAGGTGCGAATGCGAAAGGATTCATGATCGTCGTCGAAGGGTGCCTACATAACGGATTAGCGCCCGTCCCACCAAGCCCTGGAAATGTCCGACTCACCTTCCCCTGAATGAATCCCATCGGCTGCCCCATCCCCATCCAAATCGCCTTCTTCGTCGCAAACGCAACCCACGCAACCCTACCACCCTCTCCAGGCGTCAAACCGCAGGCCGCGCAGTTGCACGCCTTCGTGTCCTGTGTGCGCGGGCTTGAGTCGAAGTAGGCTGAGCACTCGAGATCCCGGACGCAGAAGGGGAGTTGACGGCAGTGGTGCTTGAGTGCAGAGGTACGCGAGAGAGCGCGCTCGGCGTTGCTGGGGTATGTTGTGTTTTCTGAGGTTGGGAGGAGATTGTATCGGCTGCCCGTCCATGCGGCCCCATGTTATGGCTGGCTGGTTGGTTGGTTGAGGACGATTGCAGAGAAATTTCGGCGGTTAAAGTTTGGTTCGGCTGGGCCCAATGGTAGTTGCAGGAGAGCAAGGTGGGGAGTAGGTTGGATTAGGGACGACAGGGGTCCCGTACACAGCGACTGAGTTGTTCGCCCATACGCGGCCGTCAACCGAAACGGCCAGTGTGTTGCGTCGCGCTACGCGGTCCAAGCGCCCCTGGGGTCCTTCCTGTGCAGATATGGCTGATAGACAAAGGCCCAGTGGAATAAGCGAGCTTGTTCCGTAGGTCAAACGAGGAGACGCACCTGGTTTGCTCGTTCACTGCGATTAGTTCCTTCTTCAATCGCCTTCACCTGCACGTATATAGTGCCAGTGCCCGAGCTGGCGACTCCATACATGCATGGGGCTGGTGCCGCTGGTATCAGGCGAGGGAAGTAGGAAGATCAGGGCCGCAGTGCTCGATTTGAGTTAAGGCATGTTGCGTGCCATTGGGCTGGGTTGGTTCGATGCATTTAGCTGTAGTATGAGTAGGGGAGAGGAAAGAGACAATGAAGGAAGCCCGAGCACGAAAGTGAAAGCTGGTCACTTAAAGCCATGACTAAGCAAAGGGCTCGAGAACAAACATGATCAAAGCCGATTCCGAACAAGCGCTGAGGCCCGACCGGCGACAAGCGCTAAGTTTGTCCCTTTCATGATGCTTTTCTCGGCGTCCCCCTGACTCCCTCAAACTCCGACTCGAGGATTATAAGTAGAGACCAAGTAAAGATCAGCCGTGTTGCAGTACACACGAACCTCGAGACGAACTCTTACCATGAGGTTCTCGTACCGTGTTCTATATTGCTTCCAAAACCAAAAAATCCACGTCCGAGCAGCTCCTCTGCCCGGGGAGCGGCATTGACAACACCGACCTTGAATCCATCCAGCCTGACCTTCCATTGAATCTGGCCTCAAATTAAATACAGGTCTACGGTCCCTATTGGGCGTATCCTGCTTGCCCATGTAATACTCTCAAATGGGCCCCTTGCGGGTGCGAATGTGGAAGGCATGTAAGAGACGAAAAAATTATGAGCCTCATCAATACACCTGATTTGCCAGAGTGTACGAGAAAGCCTCCTCAGAATACGTGGGTTTGGCTCAGTTTAGAGCAAGGGGTGCTGGGCTTAAATGCAGGTATCGTATCAGCATCCTCGTACAGCCTTGTCTCACCGGCTCCCAACGCTTCTAGTGGAAGGGGAAGCAGATGGCTATTAAATGAATGTTTACGCACTATATCGGCAAAGAACTCATTGCAAAGTGTGCACTGGAACTTCTTCTTGAACCATTTTCCAGGCATTGTTACGGTGTGCCTGCCCTGCGGGCAAACCTTGCCACTCGCAGCGGTCTGAATTGGACGTGGTGAGTAATGGTACAGTCATAATACTATTGTTGGAGTCGCACTCTTCCAACCACCCCAGCCCACTCAAACGTGGAGGACGAAGGAAGGAAGGTTCATAGAGGGAGAAAGAGCGTGAAACGTACGTATCCACATCTTTTGCAAGTTGGCTCGCCACGCCTCTCCAAGCGCTCGCTAAGCACGTTGACGAGCTCACGCGTCGAGATGTCGGAGAGTATTTCGCGAGCGGCGAGAGAGTCACCGAAATAGTCTTCGCGGGCGCTCAGCTCATCGACGTACTCACGGCTGTCCAGTGTGTGCTAATGGAGGCGCGGTATGAGTCCAACTAACGTCAAATCCGATGAAGCTAAAATTTAGGCTGGCTACGCACATCTTGTGCATTCACAATCAATCCCAGGGAGAGCGCCATAGGAATAAGAGCGAGGATGGAGGCAGGGCGCATGGTAAGTAGTAGTAACGTGTGTAGGTTTGTGTGGGTGTTAAGTGTTCTTGGTGGAATGAGATATCCATATCGCCTGGTCAGTTCACAGTATTTATACACTACGCCTGCTTCGGCCTTCGGCCCATTGAAACACGTTGTTTTTTCAATCCTCGGCAAGTGCTCTGGAAGAGATGCTCAAAAGGTATGTACAAGACTGGGCCCCTCACATCAGTTGGTTGTTAAGTCCACTTTCCCAGATCAGTCATCCCGGTTGTCCACTCTAATTTAACCGCGCCCAACCGGGTATCAGGGGAGATCAGGGGCCTAAGGAAGTTTAAGGTTAGCCGATGAAGCGTCTGAATTCAGTACCTCAGGTGGGGGTGAGCGCCTGTCACGCCCAATTTTTCGCATGTAGCTCCTTTCACTTTCCACCAATGTCCATTACTTCTCAACATATTGTCTCAGATGTGACTTGTGTTCGATTTGTGGGCATATGTATCAAAGCAGTCGAGTTAGAAAGCAATCTCAAAGGTATGGTAATCTATAGCTTGAATGATCCGGATAAACCGAGAAGCCCGAACGAGATGCCTCTTCTGGGCGTTAAACTCTGGATTTAGGCGCCATCCGTCACGTCACATGGCGAATCCCCATATGTTTCGAATAAGCGGACAAGCGCACATTGGCACTCGGTGCCACTCCAAAGAAAAAATTGAATCTGTGCTACTCCAAATCCTCGGAAGGCAAGAGAGCCAACAAAAATCAAAATCATGACGA
Organism: Ephemerocybe angulata; assembly: GCA_013368325.1. Lineage (NCBI taxonomy): Eukaryota > Fungi > Basidiomycota > Agaricomycetes > Agaricales > Psathyrellaceae > Ephemerocybe > Ephemerocybe angulata. The sequence continues at coordinate 298,287 of JAACJK010000009.1, read as the reverse complement.
GGGCCTCCTACCTATGTACCTGTATCGGCCGCAACTGTGGCGAGACTTCAATTTATAAAGTAAAACGGTAAACCTCAATGTAGTGTACAACGGGCAGGGCGGCGTATGCGAGCATATAATAACGGACATCCAGGTGACCTACACTAGAGCTTTTGCGCAGCGTAACGCATAGAGTCTCAGCTACGTCTTCACCGCCGAGATGTCGTCCAGCATCGGCGAGTCCCATCGTAGACTCGCGGTCTTCATCTATAGCGAGCGAAGATGGTCAAGAAGTAAGTAAAGCGTAAAGCCCTTATCGTATGTATTGGAAAAAAAGAGGGTGGGCGCGGGACACGGAGGCGGAGGACAATGGAAGGAAAGTCACGTATCGAATTGACAAACCCAACACAAGCGAAGTACATCCAATCTCGACTGCACTCCTCTACAACCTCCGCATCGCGGATCGCCCATGGATGCATAAACCTGTGCCCCACCGCGTGGTCGTCCAGTCCCCAAACGCCGTGCGAGCCCGCAGACTCAAGCCAGTACATGGATTGCAGTGACGCATAAGGAGTCTGTACGAAGAAAAGAAGATGTGTGTCGAGATGTGGGGGTTGAGCGACGAAGGGATGAGCGAAAGCTTCTTGAGGAAGAGGCTAAACACTTTGATCCTTTCTTTCACTTGATCGCCTGCGTCTGTATGTATATAGTGCCAGTGTCGGAAAGGAAAGCCTGGCGACTCCATACGTGCACAGTGGCACTGGTGGGCAGCAGCTGACATGCGGAGAGTGAGGTAGGAAGATCGGGGCTGCAGTGCTCAGTCTGAATTGAGACATGTTGCGCTCCATTGTGCTGGGTTGGTTCGATTCCTTTATAAGCGTGTCGCATTGCTAGCTGGGTAGAGAAGAGGAAGGCGGCACGAAAGCTGTTGGGCAACGATGCTGACCAAGCGGGGCCAGTGGAACAAACATGACCAAAGCAAAATCCGGACAAGCGCCCAGGGCCGCTGATATGCGCCAACACCGCAGGCCGGGGAATTTTAAGATCTTCGACAGCGATTTCGCCTCCTCCAACGAAGCCGTACTAAACAGCTGTATAACTTGGGAGCTCACGAAGCTGAATACGCCTGGGGATATCCTGAGCATATGATCGGCGCAGCGCTCTGTGGGGTCGCTGGAAGGTGCCGCCAAGGTGGATTTAAAGGTGAATGCGTCACCTGTTCCCTCGACCACGTCCGAGTTTAGTTGAGAGCCGCCGGCGACGACGCCAAGGACGTTGACGGAGACGTCACCCTGAATCACCGTAGAGCACAATTCCCCTTCTCCTAGTACTCCTTCAGAAACTCAAAGGCTCTTTCTCCCATTGACGGGCCGGGTTGCCTTCCTCGTCGTCATATGCGAAACATAGCCAGAGAAGCATAAGAGCTAAACTCGCAGGGGGATCGAGGGCGTTGGGCTGAGCCTGAAGATGTGGTCGCGTTCGAAGGCGCCGGTGGGCCTACGGTAAGATACGAGATACACAGGATGTAGCTCGTGTACAACCGCTTCTGTTCGGAGGGCTGAAGGCGCTCGAGATAAGTAAGCGCTAAGCGCCCATGCGTGACAATTCTCTCACGCCCGCATCGCCCCTCTGATCTGAAAGGTGTATTCATCGCGTGGCGGCTTTGGGCTCGCAGCTATCGAACCTCTTCCTCCATCGCGGGACTCGGTTAACATGCCCGCCGACCGCAGAACATCTTCGCTTAAGTCGCGTCCTCCAGTGAACGACAGAAAAGGAAAGCAACGCGCCGAGCCAGGTTCGACTGTCCTTTCCCAGTTCCCTGCGGGGCCCTCTTCAATCTCATCACATCGGCCCACATCTGAACGTCCATTTTACCAAACACTCACGGGCAATGACGTGTCGATCTCTGGGGGCATTGGTTATAACTTTCAGTGCTATCCATTGTCGTCACCACAACCGCAGCCTCATTCATTCCGCGATTCGAGTGAGATCCCTCCGGACCCTCCCAACGAGAACCAGCCAGAACATGGCTTTCGCAAACAAGGTAGTCATCTCCTCTCTCGCAATGCAGCCCCCGCATGGCCCGTCGCTCACATGCATCATGTTTGGACATAGTATTGACATCCTTCAACGTCGCACAGTCCTCTGGGCGTGCTACACATACGACTACAGGACCATCGGCTGCAATTCCCGTCTCAGCCAACTTTATAGACAGAGGGGCTCCTGACTGGCGAAACGACCGAATCGCGCCTTCGTCCAATTCAACCGGCCCCGGCTTCCTTTCCAATTCCCATGACTTCCAGGTAGACAATTTCGAGTACAATGTCTACAACCAGGCAGCAAAATCGAAAGGTGGGCCTGATCATCCGCTCTATCTATCATTCAGCTGATTCTCATCGCATCTTGCGCAGGCTGGGATACACTTGTCACCGCTACTGCGCCCAATGCTCTATTCGACGCGAAAGCCCGATTCGATCCACCGAAGTGTGACGAAGACACGCGCGTCGAGCTCATCAGGGAAATTATGGATTGGATCCGAAATCGCGAAGCTCCCCAACGGCTGCTCTATATGACGGGGGCTGCAGGTGCAGGAAAGTCTGCACTACAGCAGACGATCTCCGAGAACTGTGCAGGGAGTGAGATCCTGGCTGCCTCGTTCTTCTTCAGCGCTGGAGACGGTACCAGGAACAACACCGCCAGGCTCATCCCGACCATCGCATATCAGTTGGGGCTGACGAGTACAGCACTCCGAAAAATGATTGAAAGAACTGTCGAGAATGATCCTCTAATCTTCGACCGGTCCCTCATGTCGCAAATGGAGGCGCTGATTCTCAACCCCGTCTCCCGCCTCTCTCCCTCTGAATTATTGGCGCTCCCATACGCAATTCTTGTTGACGGCCTCGACGAATGCAGCAATGAGGACAGCCAGAAGGAGTTCCTCCGCGTTATCGACTACTGCGTGGTGAAGGACCGAACGCCTTTCTGTTTCTTTGTTGCCAGCCGTCCGGAAATGGTTGTCCAAGAGGCTCTACGCCCTGGGGGATACCTCCACAAGGCTGCCTACCCGATCCAACTCAGCGACAGCGGCCGTTACGACGCAAGCACTGACATTCGTCGCACCGTCTCGAGAAGACTGCGGGAGCTCGGGGAGATGATGAACTTGGAGGAAACGTGGTTCAGCGAAACGGACGTTGACAAAATTGTCGAGGCTGCATCGGGCCAGTACATCTATGCCGCTACGGTGATGAGATACGTATCGCAGCGGCGCGGGGCCCCTAAAACAAGGCTCCGCACCGTGCTGGATTGGGCGCCCGGGAAGAAGCAATCCAAGGCGAAACCATTTGCCGCCCTCGACAGATTGTACATGCTCATTCTTTCCAGGGCCAAGGAGGAGTACGAGGCGGTCGATACCAATGAGCACGACTTCCTTCTGGTTCTTAACTGCTACTGCCTTCGTGCTGACTATAACTACTTCCTCTCATTCTATGATCAGATCCTTGGGCTTGAAGAAGGCGCATACAAAAGCATCGTGGGTGACCTACAATCCTTGGTCAAAGACAAGGGCGGGAGACTGGTTCTCTACCACAAGTCGTTCCAAGACTTCCTCTTCGACGAGGGTCGTGTAGGTGCTTTTTATGCCCAATCAAGGGCCCTGGCACACACCGTTTCTTGCTGCCTACAACGAATTAGTGAATGTAAGCCAATGACTTATTCTTCAGCACCATTTGGATAGCTGCTGACCTACCCTGTACTAGCTGATCACCTTTCTGAAGTCGCTATACGATTACTAGCCGCTACTACAAATCAGTACTTTAATCAACACTCAACACTTCCCGAGCCCCATCGTGTCGTTGATTCCTTCATCGAGTTTTTCAAGGCTAGCGGTGGAGGATGGGTGCTCATTGAAAAACTGTTGTTGCATCGACTATTTTTGCACAATTTCAATCTGCCAGTGAAGCCTTACCAGGTCGAAGACACCTCGAACGCATTTACACGACTTTTTCCATTCATGAGGGTACGGAGCTTCTCCACACAAAAGCAAACTGTGTGCTAATTCTCCTTGTCGCTGCACGTCAGGATAAAGCCCCTGAAGCATGCGCGTTTGCACGGGATTGCCGTGACCGGTGGTCTGCTTGGCAAAAATGGAACCGGGATGAGGCAATCAATTTCATCCAGGACTTAACTCCTATGTGAGTAATCCATAATCTCACGTTTGTCGTATCGAATTTGACCATCTATCAGTACGCAACAGAAGCTCCAACAGTACTATAACTCCAGCTCTCATAGCGAGGCTGATCGGATGTTTCTCCACAAGGTACTCGCGAGCTTAGTTTATCAACCACCGTCAAGCTCGTCCTAGTACTCCGCAAACACGCTTCAGTACCTCCTATCCCTTTTTCTAAAGCCATGTAAATCAGGAAGTAGGATCACTAACATCGCAATCTGTGCATGCCGATGATCGTATATGAAACCTTCCAGTACCTTGTGCACAGACATGCAAAAGCTCAAGCGTCTACCGAGGCGCCCACAAAGCTCCAAAATGCCACTTTGTTGCAGGATGCATCATCTCGTATTTTACCTTGGCTGCATTTATACACATCCCTCTACCCCGCTCTTCCTTTGCACCACTAGCATCGCCCGCTCTCAGAACCCCCCAGCCACCAGAATAATCCACGTCGCAGCTCCTCTGCCCGGGGAGCGGCATCAACAACACTGACCTTGCATCTTGCTTGCATCCATCCACCCCGACCTTCCATTGGATCTGGCCTCAATACAGGTCTACGGTCCCTATTGTGCGTATCCTGCTTGCCTATGTAATACTCTCAAATGGGCCCCATGCAGTGCGAATGTGGAAGGTGTATAAGAGACGAATAAAGTATGAACCTCATCAATACACTTGATTTGCCAGTGTATGACAATGCCTCCTCAGTAATAGTGGGCGGCATTCTTTGTTCTGCACACCCGGCCATGGGGCTTAAATGCAAGGTATCGTATCAGCATCCTCGCACAGCGTTGTCTCACCGGCTCCCAACGCTTCTAGTGGAAGGGGGAGCAAATGGGTATTAAATGAATGTTTACGCACGATTTCAGCGAATTCTTTCCAGGTCTCAGGGCAAGTCTGGCACGTGATCCTCCCGCGCCAGTTGCGACTATCGTTTGGGCTGTGGGCGATGTCGGCACAGCAAACCTTGCTCAGACCCTCTGCCTGAATTGGAGGCGGTGAGTAATGGTACAGTCATAATACCGTTGGTGGAGCCGCACTCTTCCAACCACCCCAGCCCACTCAAACGTGGAGAACGAAGGAAGGAAGGTTCGTAGAGGGAGAAAGAGCGTGAAACGTACCCGATGGCATCTTTTGCATTTCTTGCCAGGGCCACGCCTCTCCAAGCGCTCGCTAAGCAAGTTGACGAGCTCACGGGTTGAGACGTCGGAGAGTATTTCGCGAGCGGCGAGAGCGTCACCGAAATAGTCTTCGCGGGCGCTCAGCTCATCGACGTACTCACGGCTGTCCAGTGTGTGCTAATGGAGGCGCGGTATGAGTCCAACTAACGTCGAATCCGATGAAGCTAAAGTTTAGGCTGGATACGCACATCTTGTGCATTCGCAAGCAATCCCAGGGAGAGCGCCAGAGGAATAAGGGTGAGGACGGAAGCGAAGCGCATTGTAGAAAACAGAATTGTGGGTGTGCTGGTTGGAAAAAGTGGGTTGAAAGTGGGTCGTAACTTGGCACGTCATTATATTGCGAGACTGGGACTCACTGCGTTCCGGAATTTCCGGGTCTACACGCATTTCAAATCAATAGACCGCATTGTCCGCCAGTGAGTGATCTCAGTTCAACATGCAGCGCGCCCCCTGAGGGAGCCCATCCACCCATCCACTGCATCCAGCTCGCTTACAGTGGTCCCGAGTGTTTCATAACATATACATAATACATTGGCTTCGATTCCGGAAGCAGCCCCACCGCTTCGACACACACTCTATGGATAGAATATATTTATTCGACTTCTATAGATGCATGAATTTTGTAGACTATGCCGCCATGACTTGTATTTGACGCCCTAAGTAGTGTCCCGGAAGCGCCCACCTGTCAACGGTGGTGGCCGATCGACACCATCATGATCTCAGTGCGCGGGCTCCATCCACCGCATGGGTCCGTATCCTGGCAGGATTGAGGACTGGGTGGAACCCTGTGGAGCCTCAGGCTTTCCTCCAATCTGGCAAGGGTTCCTCGTGGAACCGCGGTCTATGGGCAACAGACGGGGTTTCCAGAATCCAGAGCGAATCGTCCCCGAGAATGTCAAGTTCCGACTCATCGGAGCCGGTAACGTACCCCGTACAGACAGCAGCTTTGTATCTGACGCCCGTTATGATCCTCATTAATACACCTGATTTGCCAGAGTGTACATATGACAAAGCCTCCTCAGTCGAATTCGTGGGCGGAGGCCCTAAGGCACACGTTCTCCACGCCAGTGGGCTTAAATGCAGGTATCGGATCAGCGTCCTCGTACAGCCTTGTCTCACCTGCTCCCAACGCTTCTAGTGAAGGGGGAGCAGATGGCTATTAAATGAATGTTTACGCACCAGTTTGTCCTTACGGTCCCAGGATTCAGAGCAAGTTGAGCACGTGTACAACTTCTTGCCTGGCGTGGAGAAGTTGGGATGTATTATGGTGTGCATGGTAATCTTGGCCGAGCAAGTCGAGGTCAAACCCTTGTTCTGGATTGGAGGTGGTGAGTAATGGTACAGTCATAATAATATTGATGGAGCCGCACTCTTCCAACCACCCCAGCCCACTCAAACGTGGAGGACGAAGGAAGGAAGGTTCATAAAGGGAGAAAGAACGTGAAACAATACCTGTTTGCATCTTTTGCAAGTCTTGCCACGCCTCTCCAAGCGCTCGCTAAGCACGTTGACGAGCTCACGCGTCGAGATGTCGGAGAGTATTTCGCGAGCGGCGAGAGCGTCACCGAAATAGTCTTCGCGGGCGCTCAGCTCATCGACGTGCTCACGGCTGTCCAGTGTGTGCTAATGGAGGCGCGGGGTGAGTGGAACTAACGTCGAATCCGATAAAGCTAAAATTTAGGCTGGATACGCACATCGTGTGCATTCGCAAGCAATCCCAGGGAGAGTGCCAGAGGAATAAGGATGAGGACGGAAGCGAAGCGCATTGTAGAAAACAGAGTTGTGGGTGTGCTGGGTGGAAAAAGTGGGTCGTACTTGGGAGATTGGGACGGATGGGTAGCCGAGACTATGTATCAACGCCTGATCCCAGATGATTCTGGGAGGCCATGTGGGATCGCCTCTCCAGCTATGACAGGCTATGACCCAGAAATCAGAATCCCCGCCAAAATGATGGCCAGGTTCTGGGACCTCTGGGACTCCGGAGCTTCTGGGAGCATCCCGCGTTACCTTAGGAAGACGAGCTTTATAAAGTAAAACCTCAGTGTAGCGTACAACGGGCAGGGCGACGGAAATGCGAGCATATAATAACGGACATCTACCTACACTGGAGCTAAGTATGGTGTTTGCGCAGCGTAACGCATATGGGCGCTTATTTCTGAGTCAGAGGGATCGCACCTAAACGACAAGATGTTCATGTACATCGTACCTCTCGCTGGCACGATCGACATCGTAAACTCCTCCCCTATTTCCTCCAACTCCATCTCACACCCCTAATCAAACGGCACAGGCCTCACCCCACTCAACGCATACCCTCCCCTCGCCTGCCCACCCTCCCCCTCCTGCGCCGCCGCAAACACGCTCGGCACCGGAATCCCACAACAATCGCCCCACCCCACATCCCTCTGCCCCGCGCCGCCCTTGTCCTCGCCCCCATGCGGCCCTGGCGGCGCCTCGCCCCGCGCCTGCAGCGACGCCAGCACCTTCGGGTGTATGCCCGACGGGTTCCGCGGTGCGTGCGCGTGGCCACACGCATCAAGTCCCCCTTCTTTTTCCGAATCCTCAGTCCCGTTCTGTCCTTCAACGGTGCGTCCCTGCGATGGGTGGTGGTCGTGCGCGGCGCTTGGGGATGATGGTGATGGTGAGGGGGAGAGGGGGGTGAAGGGCGCTGGGAGCAGTGAGCCGAAGAGGAAGTGCTGCATGACGGGGAGTTTGCCGAGCACCTCGGCGCGGTACATCTTCTTCATGCCTGCGTTCACTTTATCCCACGTCTTTACCGCTGAGATGTCGTCCAGCATCGGCGAGTGCCAGCGTAGGCTCGCGGTCTTGATCTACAGCGAGCAAATATTCAAGAAGTAAGTAAGCGTAAAGCTGAAATGGCGGGAGGAAAGGCACGCACCGAATTGACAAACCCAACACAAGCAAAGTACATCCAATCTCGACTGCACTCCTCGACAACCTCCGCATCGTGGATCGCCCGTGGACGAATAAACCTGTGCCCCACCAATTGCCCACTACCCCACAAGAACGGAAGGAAGTGGTAGTCGTCCAACCCCCACACGCCATGCGAGCCCGCGGGCTCAAGCCAGTACGTAGATTGCAGGAGGCGCATAAGGCGGATGTAGGAGTTGAAGAACATGTGCGTCGGGATGTAGGGGTTGAGTGAGGGAGGGAGGAGCGAGAGCTTTTTGAGACAGAGGCTAAATGGCCGAGTTAGCACGGAGGAGGGGAGAAAGGGAGGGGTTGCGTACATCCAGCATAGCCAGTTGAGCTCCATACCGCTCCCGTAGTCGATGCGTGTGCGGTTGCCCCACATTTCGTTGAAGTAGACGCGGACCTCTTCGATGCTGTCTTCTGGAAGCCCGAGGGGGACGAGGTATCTCCTGTGTAGGGATTCGGAGGCCTATTTGTACGAAGTATGTCAATAGCCGCGTTCGTAGTATGGGCAAGGAGGGTTGAAAGGAGAGTGGAGGCGCCCTATGGCGTTCGGAAAGTGACACTCTGCGTGATGTCTTCTCTAATCCGATGCCGGTCAACACCAATGCTAGTCCGCCAAAGCGGGGCCGCACAATGGTGGATGCTGGTGCCGAAGATGCCATCGACCTCGATGCGACTCAACCCTTGGATGCCCATGGAGTGAGACCCATGAAGCCTGTGAGGAAGAACCGCAAGGCCATATGCTTAGACCTTCGGTGACGGTAGCCCGTCCCGCCCCCAAGAGATGACCAACACATTTGAAGTAGATGAGTACGAGGGAGAGGGAAAGACGTACCGCGGAGACCTTGTCGTAAAAGTCGCGGAAGGCGGGGTTGCCGAAACGCGAAGCGGCGTTGGGCACGGGGGGCGTGTCTTTGGCAATTTGCTCGACCTCTTCTAGGATCTTAAAGATTGCTTGGAGGATCTAGAGTAGTTCATGCATCAGGAACCGTAGTAATTGAATGAACGCGAGTCGGCGGCGGAACGTGCATTCCTTCCCACCATCCCGGTTCATTCGACGCACTTCAGAGTTCTTCACTTCCTCCACACCATCCGTAAGCTTTACTCCCTTCACAGCGTCGTTCAGCTCGTCGATAAACGCTAGGATCTCGCTATGAGTTGAGGATTGTTGGAACGCGGTGAGGTGCTCAGGTGTGAGGATCCATTTATATGGTACTTGGTATTCATGGGGCTCGGCAGGTGTATGTTGCGGCGAAGTGGATGAAGAGGATGGTTGGGACGCCATGGTAGGCGAAATTCGTGGGGGTCTGGAGGTGTTCCAGTAAATTAATCAAGCCGAGAGTGTCGAGAGTTAAAGAGAGATAAGACTCTTGAGCTGATCAATCCATCCAGCGATCAAAAGCCCCTATCCGAAAGACGGATGCCGTTCCCACCGTCGCCAGACCATTTCTCATCTTGTCCTTCTACCACCACCACAAGGCCCAGCCGCACCACATTCTTTCTTCTAAACTCCCAAATTCCTTCACTTTAACGTCTACCAACCAACAACCCTAGTACGACGCACCATGGCCGGCCGCTACGAGCTCCTACCAACAACAGAGCGCTCAACCTCACCTGCACCGCCATATTCACCGTACAAGGAATCATCCTCATCTTCACCAACATCCCCCAAAGCATCAGCACACAATTTCGCACACTTCCTGCCCGACGCCGAACCATTCTTGTCACGCACCTCCTCCTCGCACTCCAGCACCACAGCCGTGAACGAGTTCCCCTCTGACTACGACCCCCTGGATCCCGAACGTCCACCCTACTTCTCTTCGAATCCACGGACAAGAGACACCAGAGAGTGCATTCGCGCGTTTCATGCTGACCCGCGGTTCAATCCCCCGCCCCCGAGTCCCCTGGCGAGGATCGCGCTCGTCTTGTTCTGTGTGGGGCTGTTCTGGATTGCTTTGTCGACGAGGAAGGCAATCTGGGTCGATGGGGGAATGGGGATGGGAGAGCCGGTTGAAGTTGTTGATGGGAGAAACTATTGAGGGGAAGCTGAAAAAGGACTTTTATCGAGAGCTGTGTAGAATGCGTGCACTGACCGGTTCGCTTGAACGTTTGCGCATGCCATGGATACAGACATTCTCGCTCGAACGATACATCATCTTGGACTACCCTGGACTTCCTTTCTTACAGTTTCTCCATTGCACCGGTGCTCAACCATACACCTGTACACCTACCCTGCTCATCCCTCGGATGGCTAACACCTAATACCCATTCTTGAATCTCCGACTTTCAAGGCTCCTGCATTCCGTAACCTGAGCCCGCGCCCTTCTAAGCATCCCTTCATTCCCTCTCGACCGACTCTAGCTACCATAACTTTTATCATTTATCTCCCTTTGACCCGCTCTAACTGGATTTCTCTGCAGATTAATGCAGCCTAGCGCGTCACCCAACTCTTCACCTTGCAATCCCCTCCGCATGTACTATGTCCTGCGGAGTATTCTTCCTCTTGATCCGACGAACCAACCAGGCTCGCCGCCCCCAATCTAGGAAAGCCTTGTGGGGGCGACTTCATTAAGAAGACATAACGAAGTCGCCCGGTATCATGAACAGATGCACCCTCGTGCAATCCTTAGACCAGGGCATACCTGTCAAAAGGCGAAGCCGTTCTCGGAGCACTGCAAGACTGCAAGTATCAATGGGTATTTAATACCTGTGATTCAACTTAAGATGCCTTGCTATTCGGAGGGGCGGACAAAATGGCAGGCAAGTCATTGAATTGGTATGGATTACTCGTCTTAACTAGCCTTCTCCTGATTCGTCGCCCCCGTCCTCCCTGCCCTTCTCCTGAATCTTCACTGTCTTCACTCGTTGCTAAGCTGCGGCGCTGTCTTCTTCTCCTTTGCTTCTCCTCCTCGGCGTCTGCAATGGTTTCCACCTTTCATAGTAGTCCTGAACAATTGCTGCAGCTTCAGGATTCTTCTCCTGTTGGGCAATAATTGAAAGTCAGCGTCTGTCCCATCGGCCGGGGGTTTGCTCACCATAATCAATGGGAGGACACGTTCAAATGTCTCTATAAGCCAATTCACCGTGTCATCCGGTTCAGCCCTTTCAGGCTCCAGTTGGAGATATTCCATGAGCCAACTGTCGATTGTACTCCATCCCCGACCGTTGTCTTTAGATGAGCACTCAATTATAGGATTGATAAGGGCATCGGAACTCGTCTTCCAGTGTTCACGGGACAACGTCAAGCATACACCTCCCAGCTGATAAAAAATAGAAACATCATCTTCGTCGAAATAAAGTCCGCAGCGAAGTGGATGCCTTGGCCGCATTGCTGGTACTGTGAACCATATTGAGTTAAGATAAGTAGGTGCTCTTATAGGAGGAAGTAGCGAACAGCTTACAATTCCCAGCCCATCGCAAAATGCTGGAGACAATATACTCCAAGGCCCGTGGAAGTGTGTACAGAGGACCTGCACGATCTTGGCTCTCTAGAAAGTCCTTGAATGACTTGTGGTAAACACCCAAAGAGCGCGTGTCCCAATTCTCATCGGGATCTTTGACCAAGGCTCGTAGGTCACAGGTGATTGTCTCAAACGTGTTTTCTTCGAGTTCGCAGAGCTGATCGACATCAGAAGGGGACAGAAGATCTGTTTGCAGATAGGCGTTGAGGACAAGAAGGAAGTCGCACTGATTGGTACTATCAACCGCATAGTATGCCTCCTTGGCCTTGACCAGGATGTTGGTGTATAGTTTATCGAGCGAAGCAAACGGCCTTGCCAAAGATGAATCGCCATTCCCAGCTGCCCAATTCAGAACAGCGCGCAGCCTCTCCACAGGGGAACTGCGGGGCTCCGACACGTATCGAACGGCGGTGATCGCGTAGATATACTGCCCTGACGCAGCATCGACGATAATTTCGATATCTTCGTTGGTGAACCAGACCACAGGAAGGGATCGCCTCTTCTGAAGCTCGCGAAGTCTTCTCTTGACGGTCCGGCGAATGTCAGCTGTCGCGTCGTAGTCGTCGCTGAGTTGGATGTGGTATGCCGCTTCATGAAGGTGTCCGCCGTGTTTCAAGGCCTGCAGGATCACCATTTCTGGTCGGCTCGCGATGAAGAACCGCAGGGGGGTCCGTTTCTTCGTCAGGCAGTGAGCAATAACACGAAGAACCTCTATTTGACCATTCTCGTCGCTGCATTCGTCGAGACCATCGATGAGGACCGCGTATGGAAGCTTCAAGGAAGCGGAGGAGGGAAGGCGGGATAAAGGAGTGAGGACGAGCGCTTGCATCTGTTTGAGGAGCGTCCGGCCGAAGACGAGAGGGTCATTGTCGACGGCTTCCCCTATCAGTCTCCGAATCGTGCTGTTCTTCTGCCCTAACTGATAGGCAATGGTTGGTATGAGCCTTGCGGTGTTGTTCCTGGTATCGTCTCCGGCGCCGAAGAAGAAGGAGGCAGCCAGGATCTCGCTCTCTGCACACTGCTCGGAGATCGTCTGCTGCAGTGCGGACTTTCCCGAGCCCGCAGCCCCCGTCATGTATAGTAGGCTCTGAGGAGCTTCGCGATCCTGGATCCAATCCATGATCTCTTTGGTGACCTCAACGCGTGTGTCTTCGTCGCATTTTGGAGGATCGAATCGGGCTTTCGCGTCGAAAAGAGCGTTGGGGGCAGTAGCAGCGACAAGTTTATCCCAGCCTTCATTAGACAGGTCTTGATCAGCCGGGATACGAGAAGAGGCGAACAGGCGGTGGCTTACCTTTGGACTTCGACGAATGGTTGTACACATTGTACTCAAAATGATCCAAGTTGAAGTTGTGGGCGTTCGAGAAGAAGGCATGGCCACCCGAATGTGTATCACCCGATGATGGTGTCGAGGGACCGTCGGTCTGGGGTCCCATTCGATTGCTTTCCCAGTGAGGGTCAACCCTCTGGTTATCTGCGTTGGTTGCGAGAGTAATCGAGGATTCTGGACTTGGATTTGTATACGTGATCCCCATTTGCTGATGGCCATGGTAAGCGTAGATAGGGAAATTTTGTGGACCAGACTCTGGCTGCATACTACAGGGAGGTGGGCTACGATCGAGTGAGTAAGGCAAGTACGGGCTAGTGGGAGAGGCCCAGGAACCACGATAATCCTGGGCCGTGTTCGGTATTGATGATGCCAGATAGCGGCTCCAAGTGTCATTAGCATGGCTTATTGAGGACGGTAAAGTTCCGCTTGAGCTCGATGTGGGGTGGTAGGTAGACTGCCATGTCTGCCCATGTGAGTCCATCGAGGATACAGAAGGGCCAGCAGGGGGCAGCGGAGAGACACTCCTGGCACGTTTCTTTCCCCTTTCGTCGCTTGGCGTCGGTGTGTGTCGACCCACGGCCTTGAGTAATGGTGTCCTGCGATCCAGTGGCATGCTGTCTTGATGATGGATTTCAGCCCTCCAGGGTGGAGTAAGAGGATGAGATGCTCGAAGCTGTGGACGAAGCCGCGCCAGATCAACGTGGTGATGAGACCGTGGGATGATCGATTGGTGGGCGCCTATTTCGAGCTCAGCGGAGGTTCTCGCACCTCCATCCCATCCCAACACAACCCGAGCCTATCTGACCTCTACACTGCGAGTCATTACACGATCTCCTCCTACACGCAGCCTCGATTTCGTTCCCACTTGCCGGCGACAAACGCAAATGACCTTACACAGCGCTCTACATCCATTTCGCTTTGGCGACCTCCCACCGGACCTCGTGCGCACAGTCTTCGAGACTTCAGCTGAAGCTTCCGATCATTTTGCCTCGTCCATTTCATGCCTCTCAAAGGAAGTAAAGTTATGGGTGGAGCCCATCCTCTACCGCCACATACGAATCAATGACCCCCGTACTTTAAGCCTCCTCCACCGCACGATCACATCCGAAATCTCCTCCAAGTCTGCCAGCTTCTTTAGGACCCACGTCAGATCGATCTATGTCGGAAATCGCTGGATACATGGAGTAAGACAAGTGCTAGACATCCTGTCTGCATGTTCAAATGTGACTCGTCTTTGCACAATTATAGTCACTCCTCTACATCTGGATGCCTGGCGAGTAGGCAAGCACGATGCGTGGAAAGGGCTTCGCCCTACAAGAATCAGCATCAACCCTTGCCTGTTCATGCCCACCCATCGTCATTTCCGATTCACCGCGGGCGGCACCGGGTCCGCCTCGACGTGCAACCTGAATCCACTTTTCACCAACGTAACGCACCTCGAAATATCCTGGATCCTGACAATCAACGTGACCGTATGGTCCTGGCCGTCCCTCCCACTACTTACATCCCTCACACACTTATGCATTGCCAGCCGATGCTGTCAGAGTTGTGCACCAAGCACGATCATTAACGACGTGAAAGTGGTACATCATCTCCAATAAGCATTCCAGCACCTCCAGATGGAGAGGCGAATGCATCGTGCTTCGGCTTTAATGCATCGCGGTAATGCACTACTACAACCCCTCCTTTAGCATGGGATGATAATGCATTACTCCCAAGGCTGGGTGATGCGGCAGGGTTGGCAGCCGACCTCGCGGGTGGAGCCCGCCTGATGCGCCCAGATATCAGCATATCAAAAGAAGTCAAGCTTATTCTTTAGCACATTGATGGTCGATCTCATTCATGCTCAAGAAGGGCTCTATACTAGACGATGGTTCCTGGCCACCCATCGCGCAGGCCGTCCGCACCGCTTCTGGTCCTGATGCATCGTCGCAATACACGTCCCGTGGTCGTCTGATGCATTGTGCCAGAACCCAATGCCCTGGCTGCTCGCGCCCCCTGTCGCTATAATGCATTACAATTCAGGAGGTCCGACGGAAATTTATTCATTATATTTTGACCCATAATACTTCCCTGCCCTCTTATCCTGCAATATAAAGTCATTTAAGACTCGCAGGCATGACGCCGTATCACATTAGTCAAATCTAAGAGCTCAAAGGCTCTTGCCACGTTTCTGGACCCAAAACTAACACGCACCCTCGCCCGATGGTGAGACAATAATGTGATGCATCATGAATATTTGAAAATGAGCCCCCTGCACTCTTTGATGCATCGTGGGCATGCAGCGGTGAGCGACCTGGGCCCTGCAAAAATTGTGGTCCGTCCGGCTGATGCATCAGGTCTCTCGGGTCTGACGGGGCTGGAATTACCCCTGTAATGCATTACCCTTATCCCCTCGATGCATCAGGTCTTCCACGTCTGACGGGTCCGGAATTACCCCTCTTATGCATTACCCATATCCCCTCGGAGTTCGTCCTTGCATCTCACGGGAGACGATGCATTATCTCACTCGGGACCGACAACCTCGATATGCGATGCATTGGGCCCAATGATTACTCATACCTTGGAATATCAGTCCCAATGCATTGCAGTTCGGTCGGCTGTGGCCTTCTGGTGTCTAATACATTAGCGGTTTCTAATACATTAGCGGGGTTATGCATCACTCAGCACATGTAAGGTGTAAGGTGTGATGCATTAGGGCCAGTATCTTACTCGTACCTTGGAAACATTAGTCCAATGCATCGCAGTCTGGTCGGCTGTGGCGCTCCCTGGGGTCTGATACATCAGCAATATTATCTGTATATGTATGTCTGACTTACCCCCGATGCATTACTGTCATATCTTCTCCCTCATACTAGTTGCCCGCGGGATAATGTATCAGCTGAACCTCCTGATTTATCCTCTCAATACTAGGTCAATACTCAGCCTTTATATCTGTGTTGTATATCTCCGCGCCTTGTAATAGTGCCCCAGGGACCAAGACACATCTCAATGTTCACCGATAGTATATCCTTTGTGCAAACACGATTGTGATGAGTTTGGCGCTTAAATCGGGCGCTTAAAATCGTAAATCAAAGCAGCCCTCAGATTCAGGTTCCATCCTTATGATCTATGGGTGAATGGTGAGATTTCACGGTATGAAATGGTGAGAGTATTACGAACCTCTCATTAATGCATTAGAAGACTTCATCGCCCGCGTCAGAGGTAGGCGAAATGCAAGAGATGATATGTGATGCACCTTCCCCAGGAATGCAGTCAACCCTCACAATGCATTACAGGACTTCGCTCACTTAAAGTAATAGGCGGCCACAGGGAGTAATTTATGATACATTGGTCTCGGTAAAGTATTCCTCACGATGCATCGCAGGACTTGATCGTCCGATCGAGCGAGCAGCTGGCGATGGTTGTGGTGCATCACCCATTCAGACCCGTGCCAGATCTCATGCATCACCCACCCAGACCCCCGTGCCAGCCCATCCCTGACGATGCATCGCAGGTATTGATCGGCCATTCGAGCGAGCGGCTGGATGGAAGCGTTGGTCCGTGATGCATCTCCCGCCCAGACCTAAGTGCCAGCCCACCCGAAGAGCACCCTGCGTGGAAGTTGGTTGGTACATATTCTTCGCTCCAAGCCGAGGTCTAAGTCGATCAACACTCCGAACAATTCAACATAAAACAACATATATACCAGAAATGAGAGACAAACATGACGAGGACATCGAAAGTACTAGAGAATACACAGAGGTACATGATGAAAAGTGAGATACATCCGGCGCTACTTCCGGTTCCTACAGATGCAGGGCTTCAGCGGGAGTCTGTTCCTAAGAGCTAGAAAAGACACACCTTTTAGAAACGGACTTGCTGGCCAAGTTCTCACCTCGACGCTTAGTACCGCGGCTCATCAAAGTAGGAGCCACGGATACGAGCACCTTAAGGCAGCTGGTAACATCCGTCACCAAGTCCTTCCACGCGCCTCGGGAGTCTTCCCTATAGCTTCCAGGGCCTGGTGCAGCCGCACGTCCCCACCAAAGCGTTAGCATAAGGAGAGAAACAAACCCGTTGGGCCCTGATTTGCACAGAGGACTCCAGGTGGTACACTCAGAGCCAGGATCGTCGTATACTGGTGTGGGTAGGTCCCCAGTAGGATTTCGTCTGAACGCGGGCTGAGAGCGATTCCACCACTTGGTGATGGCGATCCCTATCTCCGCCGGGTCGTCGATGAAAGGTGATGCTTCATGGTTCCGCACGCCCTGAGCTGACTTGGCGGTCCATTTATTCCATTCGTTGGGACGATCCTGCACGGGTAAAGAGCCCTGAATAGCGCATAAGAGGTCATACCAGGCAATGATCCAATGATGGAGACAACGACGTACTTTCATAGACATGCCATAGCCGAGTAGCCGCTCAAGTATGGACCACTGATCCACCAACCCCAGCCACTCCGACCCGAGGTCTACCTTCATGAAGTCGGCGATGGTCGCCACGAACCAAGAGGGTACTGCGTCGGGATCCTTCGGCGCATCATTGGATGGAATCGCCATCTGCGGCACGTTCGTGCCAATGAGTTGGAGTTTCTCCCGCTGAGTTGAAGGCTTGGATGCACGGCCCGACCGCCTGATACCATCCGTCTCCGCGGTGTGCGCAGATTCCGAGTCAACAACGGTTTGGGAGGAAGTAGACGTGGCGGGATTAGTCCTCGCGTTTGGCTCAGGGGCGGGCTGAGCTGGCGTCGGGTGAGTAGCAGCCGTAGAGGCCGTGTTGGTGGCCGGTACTGAGGCGGGAATAGCGTTTGGGTTCACGTTACGGGTGGGCTCAGATGGTATCCGGGGAGTAGCAGTCGTAGAGGCTGTGTTTGTAGTAACCGATACGGGGGCAGGAATGGTGCTTGGGTTCATGTTGGTGGTCGGTTGACATGGCGCGCTCGGGATTGCGTCAGCGATGGGCTGAGATGGCTTCGGGGAGGTGACAGTCGTGGTGGTGGGTTGACTTGGCGCGCTTGGCACTGCGGTAGCGATGGGCTGAGATGGGTTCGGGGAGGTGGCAGTCGTAGAGACCGTGTCTGTTACTGGGTTTGAGATGGGGCCGGACAATATACCGGTGACGGCGAGAGAGGCGCTGGTCGCAGTTGGCGGGTTCGTGGCTGGGTTTCCGCTACTAGAGGGATCATACGAGGTGCCGAAGACGCTAGAATTGGAAGTCCTTGACTTGTAATTCTTCGCAGCGATGTTCCACTGTTTCAAGGCATTGTCGAGGGCCGACTCTGGTTTGTCAATTTCGTCGTTGCGCCTCACCGTGGGAGCAGGGGAAAGCGGCTGGGTATGGGAAATTTCGTCGATGTGCGTGGGAGCAGGGGGAAGCGGCTGGGTATGGGAGCGGTATGTCTCATCAGGAACGGGGGGAAGTATACCATTATGGGAAGGTCCGGTGTCTGAGTAATTGGTCGGGTAGAGATTCTGGTAGGTAGACATCGATGTCGATAGACTCAAGGGGGTATACGGGAAGCCGATGTTGTCACTGAAAGTGGGTAAGTCTGCGGCAGAAGCTCGCATCGAGGCCGGGTTAGAATCACCGGCCACTGCAGTGAATGTATTATTACTATACCCGCCCCAAGGATGGTCCTCTGGGACGTCTAGTTGCGGATTCCATGTAACTAAATCGAGTCAGAATCTCGACGGAAAGATTAAAGGCCGAGTAGTCTCACCTTCGTTCGAGGTAGGGGATTGAATCAAGTTCCTGTCTGGTACAAAGTTGACGTCGCTCCAGTTGGAGCCATAACCGACGTTAACGGGCGGTCCAGAAGGAAGCGAATACCTAAACAAATCAGGATTGTGGTGGCCTTCATCTTGGAGGTTGCTGTTGATTGTCTGGCTTAGAAGGGCGGAAGAGGACGATACTCGGTTTGAAGCCACATCCGACAGACTGATGGAAGATTGTGTTGCTACAGAAGGAAGAGACGGAGCGAGAGGAGCCATGCCAGAAGCGAATGCTGCTGCAGAAGAGGCGGAAGACGCAGGAGACGCAGCAGACGCAGCAGAAGCGGAAGAGGCAGAAGATGCGGAAGAGGTAGAAGACGCGGAAGAGGCCGTATCTGGCGCAGTGGAAGTGGTCACAGGTGTGCTCTGCGCACCCGGCTGATCAACAGAGGGCGATACTATCGATCGAAGGTCAGTATTGGGTCAGGATGCATCCTCGCAATCGAAAAAAACCCACCTGTAGGATCTTGGGAATCTGGACCCTTCTTGAGGGCTCGTTGAGCGCACACCTCCATGGCTAGGTGGCAGATAAGCGGATTGAAGTTGAAAATAAGGCAGGTGGAACGTACAGAACTCATGACGCTTTGCAAACTGTGAGACTGCCGTGACAAAGACCCGCTCATATTCGTTCCATGTCGCAGCGAAGAGGGGAGTCTTCTCCTTGTCCCCAAACTGTAGGCTGGAGTGTCAGGATGAGGAGGTATGTCAGTGTCGATTCGTCTGTTCCATATTTAGAAACGCACGTGTGGACTTTGATGTTCCCATCAGATTCTGGCTCTGGACCCACAATCGTCACCAACGCAAGCACACCGGCCTTACGAGCAGCAGGGTCTACAAGGGCAGAGAGAACGCTTGGAAGGGATGTAAGGTATCTAAATAATTTATGTATTTAGATGCTTAAACATAGAGGATAATTGGTGAAATCACGCACCGTTGGAAACTCTCTGGGGTGCCGGCTTCCTCCTCCTCCTCATCCTCAGCGTCGTCCGCCATACGAGTCTCAACAGCCAGGATCTCATCTTCGGTTGCTGCTTCGTAGAGCGCCTTGCATACTGTATGCCATCTCGAAATTTTCATGCTCCCTCCGATACCATCTTTCTCGCATCGCTCGTCAAGTGCCATTGTGACCTGCTCGGGATAGAGCTTTGCAAACGTTTCGTACACCTTCAGTCCTCGGGTTCGCGGTGAATAAATCTCTTTGAGAAGCTTCGGGGAGACTGCTACGGCAGAGTTCCTGCTTCTCGGATTAAACTGCCATCGGAACCATTCCTTGAGGCGCTGAGGAAAGCCAGAATGTGCAGTGAGCCCGGGAGATGAAGTGAGGAAGCTATATTAGAATAGACACACCTTCTGCAACTTTGCCAGGGCCACGGAATATTCCTTCATTTCATCCTCATTCAACTCGCCCAGTTTTCGGTCAGGAAATAGGTCATCGACTAGAGGGAATGTTCCGATGTATCCGGCGAACAGCTTGAGCCAAAAAGGCTTGTACTTCTTCTTCGCGCGGCATTCAGCGTACTCTGGAAGATAGGACTCGCAAAATAGTCGTCTAATGTCAGAGAGCCAGCTCGGTGGTGCCATCCTCGAAGAGTTGTCGATAGTTCTTGGAATATGACGAAGAATATAGGGAGTCGAGTCCCCACTTGCGCAATGCATTGAACATTTTATACGGCCTATTCCAGACATAATGCATCAACTTATCTGTTGACGTGATTATAATCCTTAGTCCCAAATTTCTTTTGAGTGGCAAAGTAGGTGCACCATGTGATAGAAGAGCAAGTCCCAGTCGTCCACGGATTTAACTTCAACAAACAAGACGCAAATATGGCCGAGTGTCTATATAATCTACCCTAGCGCTCCCGTACAAACCTCATTCTCTCTTCTCTTGTCTCTCTTGAACATCAACATCTTCGATCCAATGGCCAGTCAGTCCGCCGTCACTGCAGAGGAAACCGCAGCCTCCCTCAGGCGTGTGACTTCCTCTGTTCGTATGTGGTCCCTTCTCGGCGCTTTGATCAAAGCTATTGATGATCGTTCGTGTATATCACTCCTTCGTTCTCACCTCCATCTGACATGTTCACCAGGCCACCTTACTCTTAACGAATTCTTGGGCGACGGGGCTGGTATGTACCGCGACGCCCACGGGAAACTTTCGAACTAATCATACTCTCTAGAACCCTCGACATGTGGTAGGTGCAGCGGTACTGGTGTCGTCATGGTCCCCTCGAGCGATGTTGAGGGGTCCGATGACGACGAGTCCGAGGATGATCCCCTGCCAATCCTTGCACGTAAGTCTTCTACACTTGACTCATACACTCGTCGCTTCTTCTAATTCTTCACCAAACCCAGCTTTGGGTAGCATGGCTCTGTCTCCAGCTGCCACTTCGACCTCTGTTGCCCCGCCTCCCGCGCCTGGTGCGCTCGCTGTTCCCACTGTGCCCGCTGTTCCCACTGTGCCCGCTGTTCCCACTGTGCCCCCTGTGCCCGCTGCGCCTGGTGCGCCCGGTGTGCCTACGGTCCCTGCTCCGTCTACTCCCATCCCGGGATACCACTCCCTTGGCCCCAATACCCCTCCACCTGAGCCCGAGGCGGCGGTCTTCACGGACGCTAGTGGTGAGTTCTCTCCTTTTTAGAGCTTCTTCCCTTTAATTAAAGCGACATCTTGAATCTGTAGCAGATCGCTTCTATGCCGTGACACGTGGAATTAGGGTTGGGGTCTTTGGTGGCTGGTAGGTCTTGTTACCTTTGAGGCTCGGGCATTCGTCTGACTTTTGCTATAGGATGAATACGTCTCCCTACGTCACCGCAGTCCCTGCCGCTACCTACAGCCGTCACCGCACCATCGCCGCCGCATACGAAGCTTACATTGCCGCCTACGTCAGGGGCTTTGTCACGTACATCTAGATTTCTTTCCTTTTCAAGCTCGCACATCATCTCCCCCCACTCATCAATTGCATGGCTCAGACCCTTCCCCGTGTTTCTAAATCCCTCGTTCTGTGATAATGGACTTACCCTGCTACCTATTTTGCTGCATATATCATGTCCTGGCCCTCTCGTAGTGTGACTGCTCATCCCAATTTCGCCTCTACTGTCTATGTACATTGCCCTCGGACATGGCGACCAATATACCTCTTTCCCGATCTATTACTGAGTTTTTGACTCCGCGTGGCTGGTCACCGATCCAATCGACGATGGTGTATCACCGTGAAACGGCTTCGATTCCTCGTGGGTTGTGAACTTATGATTATCGACGATGGTGTAACGATTCTGGCAAGGCAAACCGACTTTAGTAACTTACCCGAATAATCTTGACAGGATGACACATTTGTACACTTCTCTGAGATCGCTTCTTTGAGGTTGGTGCAGCGGTGGACTTGAAGTTCAAAAACCATTGTACCTGACAAACACACAGGTACGCCAATCCGTGGCGAATTTCCACTGTTGGCCACTAAGGGAGCTTGATTAACAAAAAGTGCACTATTAGCATGCTCAGAATGCATGCGATGCTTGAATAACCATCGAACATACCTGGGTTAACAGGGAGATGGACTCAGCGCCTAAAATCGGAGACTGTGAGGGAACTGCAGCCATCGTCGGCCATCAGCGGCAATCACGGGAATGTCCGTAGCAGAGCACTTGGAGGGACACACTCATTATCCCTCTGTACGACCTAGACCACAGCTCCTCACACGTCCCAGAGGTCAGGGTAGCGCATCCCATGCACTAACTTTGACTTTCAAGTCCTACATGCAAAGAATGCGTCAAGCCGTGTCCCCGAACGGGCGCCCTGGCGACGTTCGGCATTTGCCGATGCTGGACTTAGGCGATTCTCGAATGGCCAGACTATCTAATCCCTTTGTGTAGCTACGAGTAAGAGGTTTTGAGTCCAATTGCAATTACTATACTGACTCTACAATACCTGTATACGATAATATACACTTTTCAGGCAGGGAGAACGGAGGCATGGCGTCGGATGACCGTGTATCTCAGTTTCAGCTCAGGTACGCCCGTCTGCATGATGGCAGACTTATGGCTCTGTACCATAGCCTATCCAGACTACGTAGAGTACCTAGATTGCTCGGAAACCATGTAAGCGCACTTATGAGCCAGCATAATTGCCGTAGGGCCGCCATGAAACCCTCGAACAACGGACTTGGTGAAGTCTCCGTTTTAGACATAGACACAACTCTTTGGGACCTATTCCGCAACATTTGACATCGAATGATAGCTCGTAATACTTCTATAGTTCTATATACTTGTATAAGCTAGCATTAGGGGAGATTTCACTTGTTATGAATGCAAGTACTACGTCGAGCCTTGAATACCACTCAGGTTTCAATTAAGAATTGGGCCAGGCTTCGCGACTTTGGTAGACAAGGCACTGTACCAAACCCAGCCTCAAAGATCTTTCAGAATATACAGCAGTTCCAACGTTAGAGATGTATTTCGAGCTCAAATCTCTTATCCATCTAACATTGGCTCCGCAATTGAGTTATCTATGTTGTGGCCCTTCTCAGCGCACCGTTATTCGCAGTTCGGTTGGCTACTTCGGGCATCAAAATATTGCTATCTGAACGGAGGGAACAGCGGATCTCTGCTGACTTTCGGGCCAGATCCAATTGACGATATGCTTCGAATCAGGGCTGCTTCTTACTGTTTCCGTCGACGCCACCGAGATAATGTGGGGACGACTCGGCTTTTGAACCAACCTGTCCACTACTACCCTCATCCTGGAGACTACATTGACCTCGAAGGTAGTAAGTCATGTCGTCTTCTTATTTTCTCTCCTTCGCTGAACGCTCTCAGCCCGCAACCTATTCAGCACGATGCCCAACACGCGCAACACTTGGACCGTCACCCAGAAATGCGACTTTTATGTGGCCGCAATCGAGTTCGTCGATATCATCGCTGTAGGAGCAAACGAACACGCATACTGGCTTGACACTATGACTCGGTGGTTCCTCATCCACCCCATGTTCGTCCCTGAAGCCCCGGGCGTCCACAGGAGGACTTTGATACGAACGAGGGTCACGGTGCGTTACCCATAGATTCTCGCCCCTTCTCTACTCGTACCAGACAAGAGGGACACTCACCTGCCGTATGTATATTCCAACAGTCTATTCGAGCTGCTATCCGAGTTCTGGCCCGCGATGCCAATGGAGGGCAGCTGCCACAGACGCTTGAAGAATACCAGCGGACCATCGCGACATTGAAGTCGGGCCTTCAGCGTGAAATCCAGGGTCTCAGCGACATTGCGCAGTATATGGATCGCTCATTCACCCTTTCCCCTCGCTCCATTATCGATGTCATGTATAACTAGATGCTCGTGTTCCCGCCCCACTTGTCGCTTTCCCCCTCTCACCTTGTGTAACCTACAATTATTGGTCTTACAGAATCCCTCTCATAATCTATTGCACTCTTAGCACCCAATATTGGGCAGACCCAGCCGAGCTTCGAACGCCTTGAGAAGTATCAGCAGCGGGCTCTCCGTACTCAACACGCGCCGCCCTCGATATTCGCGGTCTACTGATGTGGACCCCGGAACCTTCACAACGCGGATCGATTCCAGGAGAAAGAAACACGGAAAATGGAACATCACTGATGGTGTTCTATCCAAGTTTGAATAAACTGCGGGAATGCTCGATACAGAGGCAGAGAATCGTGGCGCCTCGCGAGCGGGTATTTGCGACAGATCTGATCTAGAGGCCAGAAACGGAGTATTGGCTTAGGCGGACTACAGGACCGACTCATTGCCCTGTGGTTCTGTGCGACGGCCTTCTCTCGAAGAAAAAAACGACTAGTGCGGCTCCCAACATATTTGACTTGACGATATCAGCAGCCTGGGACTTCGGAGTTGGGCTTACCATCTGAGATTCAAGGAGGGGAGGCCGTGAGCCTATATAAGCGCCCTTGTACCTGGCGAGATGCATCACAACATACCCCCTCTATTCGCTTAACCTACTAGTACACCATCATGATGTCCCTGCCAGTCACTATGCCCATGCCTGCCAGTGACTACTCGGTGCGTATCTCCCCCATTCGGCTGCTGCCGAGGTTTGATTCCCGGCCCCTAGTTCGTCTCGCCCTTTCGCCCTTTCAGCTCCTCGAAGCAGGCCTACCTTCAGACGCAGGTCCCCGACTTCGACATAGCCTTTGCTACGGGTCAAGAGAATGCGGCGCTCGCCGTCCTCTTCGACTATTGGCTCGCCCGCTGGCCTGTTAAACAAAAGAAATTGACGGAAACCGCCTACAACAGGAAGGTCCTCAAGGAAAAACGGGTGAGTTCATTTCGGATCAATCTCGATATCTCGATCGTGTACTGACGGTTCTCAGAGGATCCACTGTGATCTTTTGGCCCGTGTCGACAAGTTTCGAGCTGAGAAGCAACGCAAGGAGGTCATGGACTTGGCGCTCGCGTACTGCAATTCATTTGAAACTTACCTCCGCGCTCACGATTCCTTCTTCTGTCCTGATAATTTCTGTGCCTTGTGTTCGCAGAAGGATGTTGTATTCGGTAGCCGCTACATAGTCTGATGTCGCCCCAAGTCCCATGTACGCTCTGTTAGAGTACGTATCAGTTTGTCTCGCCCAGAATGTAACGCCCTCAGATCCTCCGCCAGATAAACTATCTTTCGCGCCGTCCACACCCGATTTAGGTTCGTGATAGCTTCCACTGGGCTGGTGTTCTGCGTTGACTGCGCGGTGTTGCCCAATGTGGACGCGAGCAATTTTAGGTGATTCTCCAACGCCTCGTACTCCGCCCACAATTCGCCAAACAGGTCGGAATTGGATGAGCTATGGAAGCGCGCGCTTCTCGTGCTAAGCGCGCGCTTCTCGTGCTAAGCGCTCGAAGAAACTGGTGTGTCATGTGGCCGTCTAAAGCCGCCGACACGTCTGGCCAAAGATCGAAGAAGTTTGGCGTGGAGATGATGGCTTCGGGGTACGGTGGCGGACCCGACATCTGTGCCAAGTCTTGCTTCTCGACGTCCATGCAATCGAACACGAGCTCATCCTCGCCTTGGGCGAACCGCACGAAGGTGCCATGACAGTCAGGGTCGGAAAGGACGTTCTCGGCTAGTTGACGAATTTCGAAGGATGGTGAGGGCGGAGCTTTACGCTTAAGGTAAGCACCTCGATTCTCTGCACGCCGGCGGTTGGAAGCCCTTTACTTCAAATTCAGCAAGCCGCCATCTATATTAATCGGAGATCCAAGTACTCACCCAGGTCTTTGGGCTCTGAGGGCACGTTGGGCCCTCCGTGCAGCAAGCTTGGCTTCCAAAGTCAGGTATAGAGCTTGACGCCCCATTGGACCGGAGTTGTGGGGAGTGAAGTGCCGCGCGGCAGGGGCTACTATTTATCCTTTTCACTGATACAGTTGGGGAGGTCTGGTTCGTCCTGAACCACATACTGAGGTACTTACTTCTAGTCCCAGAGGTCAGGACTCCTCAGATAACCGCCCAACATGAAGAAGCGAGGTGGAAAGCGGAAGTTGAAGATGACAACATCAACCCCCTTAGCAACGCTGAAGCCATCAGCGATACCGGCGGCATCGCCAAATGTCGAGATCACCAACTTCAAGCGGCTTCCTTCTGGTGCCCTCAAGATACTATCGAATCGAGTCCACGCTCTTGATGCGACTGATGAAAATAGCAAGCCCGCCAGCGCACAGTCGAAACGACCTCAGACCGCAGAGGAGATCCTTACGTCGTGGGCGGAGACAACGGAGCTGAACGGTTGGGATCGCGGATACTTCGACAGCTTCATCGAAGCGGAAGAACCACCGCTCAGCGAGGAAGATACAGAACAACCAAGCCGACCAAAGGGTCAAGGGGTGCGTGTCCTACATGTTTATTCATGCATCACCTAACAACACCATCTACTAGGATAGGGCCATTCACAAATGGACGGAGGAGATGGACGATTACCTGCGTCTCTTGATTACGCTTGAAGGCCGTGGAAAGAACCCTCCTGAGGCATGTCGACTCTGCCCGGGTGCGAGTGAGAGGGCCCAGTATCGATGCCTCGATTGTGACAACTTGGGACTGGTCTGCGAAGGGTGCATGAGGGATTCGCATCGGCACCTCCCACTCCACCGAATACAGGTTAGTCCGCTTCTTTCAATTGCGGACATCCCGCACCTCCCGCTTCTAACTCACTCTCTCTAGATGTGGAATGGGAAGTACTTCTCAAAAACTTCCCTGAAGTCGCTGGGGCTGCGAATCCAACTCGGCCATCCCCCTGGCGAGGTCTGCCCGCTGCCGGAGATGGCATGGGGCGACGATTTTGTCATTATTGACTGCGACGCAGTACACATGCTGGGGGTCGACTACTGCCGCTGCGGAGCGTCGACGAAGTCGCAGGTCGAACAGCTTCTAGAGCGGCGGCTGTATCCAGCTACGACGGAGAATCCGAAGTCGGCGGCTACCTTCCGCGTTCTCGAGCTCTTCGAGATCCTCCAGTATGAATCGAAGGTATCACCGTTCGAACTGTGGAAAGCACTCTCTCGCCTGACTGACAATACGGGCCTCGCGCCCACCAAGGTACGTCCGTCCTATTTTTCTTGAATTGTATGTCTAGATCTCAGAGCTTGGATGTGAAATCAGGACCGCTACCCGAGCTTCCTGCGGATGGTCCATGAGTGGCGCCATCTAAAGCTTCTCAAGCGCCATGGCCGGGGACACGATCCAACCCGCACTTCGGCAGAAACACTCCCCGGAGAATGTGCCCTTCTTTGCCCAGCCTGCCCTCACCCCAACATCAACATGCCCGACGACTGGGAAAATGAGGACGAAGCGCTAAGGTAGGTGTTTACGCCATCTTGCGATGGCATCGCTCTAACGATCTGAATAGATATATCCACAGCCTCAACTTAGCGCTCGACGCATGCTTCCGTCTGAGAAGAAAAGATGTCTCAAGCAACAAAGCGGATCCAGGCCTAAGTCGAGGATTCTCGTACTTCGTCGAGAACGAGAAGTTCGAGAAGTACTTGGAAGCCCATGCGGATGAGGTTGAGCCCAAAAGTGAATGTTCCCGTCACGACGCTGTCAACCTGGCAGACGTTAGTCCCGGTCAGGGCTATGCAGCATCGGGTGTGGCCACCGTGGAGTGCGCACGCCACAACATGAAGCGACCCTCCGCGGTCTGCGACCTTCAGAAGGGAGAGAGGTAGGCATTCACTAACATATCTATTCGTGCATTCATTGACTTTATTCCTAGATATTGTAACATGGATTTCATACTCCACTGGAGCCTCATCGTAATGGGTCTGTCAATTCTGAGGACCTTCATCATATCATATGACATCGCCTGTCAATGGTCGAAGCATCTCTTCGCTCGGCTATTGTCCCTAGACCCGAAGAAGAAATCCCCGCTTCTCCAGCCCGACTCCCAGATTCGTTTTGTTGTACCGAAGTTCCACTTACCAGCGCATATCCCCGCATGTCAAACAAAGTACGCATTCATGTTCACCCCAGGAGCAGGTCTTGGAGATGGAGAGGCGCCCGAGCGCGGCTGGGGTGACGCGAACCCACTCGCGACGAGTACGAGGGAGATGGGGCCTGGCACACGGCGGGATACATTAGATTACAACTTCGGAGATTACAACTGGCGGAAGATCACAGATCTAGGTGCGTGTACCCTGTTTCGGCTGGTCTCCGCCTGCTTAATGAATGACTATTGAATCACAGGTCCATCGTTAATGAAAAAAATGGACAACACCGTCTCCAAGTTAGCCGAACACACCATCGCGCATCAAGAACTCGAAGCGACCTTAGAACCAGAGAAACTCGCCTCGTGGAAGAAAGGGATGGAAGAATGGGAGGCGGATCCGACTAAGCCAAATCCGTTTGAGTCTCTCGTTATCGCGCCCAACCAGGTGGCTACGCGGAAGGAGCTCGCCGACGAGGAGGCGGCACTTCTTGCTCAGGGGAAGGACTACTCGCTGAGCCCCGACGTGTCGCCCAGTGTCTTGATATCAAGGGGTATGGACCTAGAGGCTGAGCAGTATGTGTCCTTGCCTCACAGACTACACACCCCCCGCTGATTTCAGTCTTCCCACTGTAGGCGCGCTCTGAAGGCGGAGATGAAGCAGATCTGGTCGCATTCACGCGATCGTGAACTTACCCGCGTCCAGCTCCATTCGAACACCTTGATTAGGAAAGTCGATGCATGGTATCAAATTTTACAGCTCTACATACCTTCCACCGTCTCTCTCAGACAACAGGCGGCGGGGTCCGCGTCTATCCGCGCCTACGAACTCCCATTATGGCTTCCGTCCCAAATTGGTCGGAAGGCACCAGTGGATCAGCGATTAATTGAGATTGAGTACCAACTCCGAACGTCTCAAGCGCAAGAGGCCTTGACGACCCTTCGGCGATTCCTCCAGCGCCGCACGACAGTGTGGGATCTCAAGGACAGACATATCCGAGGTCAAGGCCCGAACACCAAGGCGCTTACCCTTCTCGACTCTATTCAAGAACGCATCAACACAGCGAGGGACGAATATCGTCAGTCGCGGGCGGCGGATTGCGTTGCTAGCTCTTGCGGATCTCTTAGGACATACCGGGGTTGGCGATATCTTCCGTGAGCTGAATGATTCGGACATTCGGTCGATGGCTCGCATTGAGTGGGACGAGAATAGCATTACCACCAACGAAACTAATCGAACGCTTTCATGGATATGGAGGCATGCTGGGGCGGCTCAAGATAACCGGACGGATTGGGAGACAGAGAGTGCGTGTTCCCGTCTTGTCTGCCTGTATATGTGTGCTAACTCCCGTCGGAAGCCATCAAGGTGGAGTGGGCGAAGTCGCGATCCCGGATGTGTCGCTTTCAAGAAGAAATCAACATCGTCAGGGAGGAGATGAAGCGCACGGGCCGTTTTTTGGCTTGGAAGGAGGAAGAATGGTATAGGCGCGGCTTAGCGAAACAAAACCATGCAAAGGAGAATGAGCTGCCTGAGATTCCAGGCGAGTATTCCGAAGGACTTCAAGCATACGCGATGCGACAGGCCAGTATATGCCAAGGCCTCGCCGGGCGGTTCTTACATATTTGGGAGCCGGTGGAACGCCTTATCGCCGCTGCAAACATGGAGATCGCAAACCCAGAACTGTTCTACGAAAGAAAGAGGAAAGAGGCTCAAGACCTGGGTCTGGAAGCGCCTATTCTCGACGGCGTAAGCGCCCCCATGGACGAAGAGCCAGATCGGATGGTCGTGTAGGGAAATTGGATCGGAGGAATGACGATATCTCTGTAATTAGGTTAGTTCAATACAATGCATCACAGTATTATGTCGACTTGAGCAAGGGGGAAACATCGTGTGAAGTCTGATCACACACGGCGACATTTAAGCGCCCGTTGCATCATTGTTTGGTTGCTACAATTCACGATGCATTACATGTCCGGTATATCTTTACAGATCGTTCTGTTTGGACCAGAAGTTCGGGTGCTCGTAACCCTGGTCTCCTCGGCGGGTCCAATCGGTGTGGCGCCACACGTTTCCGCTTCCTGCTCGCCAACGTGCCTTTATTAACCCTTGATACTAACGTGCTCGAGGTGGAGGCCGTGCGGCGGACGGTTAGTGCGAGGGCTGGTGGGTGTTTAGCGGTAGTGCTCAGGTCGGCTGGTGGCTGAGGGACCGGTGAGTAGGCGCCGCAGCAGAGGGCTTGTTGAATGGCTGGGGGAAGTGTATCGGCCATGAGATGCCTGCGTAAATAGATAAAGTACGAGAGGGCGGTGAAATAAAAAATAGGCTTACAGCACGCGTCGGATGTCCCCCACTGTCATATCGGCCCCCTTCCAAGCTGGGGCGGTATCGTCGATTTCAATCGTGTTTGGAAAGACCCAGTCGCCTCCATCATCGTCGCCGCCGTCGTCGTCACTTTCGTCGTCTTCCGAATTGCTATATTCGCCCTGCTCACGCCTTTCTTCCCTCTCTTGTGCTTCCTCAGCCTCCCGCCTGTCACTTTCCTCGTCTTCCTCCTTCAACCACCTCCAGTACGCCACCGAGCTCGTCCATACTTTCACAGTCTTCCCCCAGCAGTCGACAATTTCGTAGAATCCTGGGTCTGGTGGTACCGTCAATTTGCGACGGGAAGGCATGGAGGGTAAAAGAAAGGGGCTCTGAGAGGATGGTGTGATTGCCTGCGGCGTCGGTTAGGCTGGGATATAATGCATCACGCTATAGAAAGGCGATGATGCATTAGGAACTGGGAGGGAGCGGCAGCGAGAACAGAAATCCAATTTTGAGCCCAGCAAGCGCTATCGAGCGAGAATATCACTCAATGCATCATTCTTCATACCCAGAGCATCGTACTGGTGCGTGGAAAGTGATACATGAGGCGTAGAATATCAGTAAGAATAAGGGCACAGTTGTGATGCATTAACGAAGGGAGAGTGATCCCGGAGAGAGCGGAAAGCCAGTCCAGGGCTCGGCGACTGCTGGGCCTGGTAATGCATCAGTCCTCCCAGAGCCCAGGTATCCGAGTACTGGTGTAAGAGAAATAATACATTACACTTGGGAAGGAAGAAATAAAGCTTTGGTTAATGCATTAGCGCCTGGGATCGGTGACTGCAGGCCGGGTCTAGCTTGTAATGCATTAGTCCGCATACCCCAGGCATCGCGCTGGGTGTCCAGGAGGTAATGCATTAGGCTGGTGTACAGAAAGTGATGCATTAGCCCCCAGATCCCAGGTATCGTACTGATCTACAGAAGGTAATGCATTGACTCTCAGACCCGAGGTATCGTACCGGTGTACCAAAAGTAATGCATTGGCTTTCAGGCCCGAGGTGTCGTACCGGTATACAGGAAGTAATGCATTGGGATGGTGTGCAGAAGGTAATGCATTACTCCTCAGACCCCAGGTATCGTACCGGCGTACAAAAGGTGATGCATTAGACCTCGAGAAAGAAGAAGTAATGCACCCATTAATGCATCAAGGGCTGGAGAGTGGCCCCCCGGGAGAGCGGGAAGCGGGTCCAGGGCTCGGCGACTGCGGGGCTGGGTCTCGCCCGTAATGCATCAGTCCCTTGGGTAGCTGTACGGAAGGCAATACATTACGAGTGAAGCTGGAGGAAGCCATTTTGAGCTCCTGGAGGGGACTGGAGGCACACAAGGCTATATATCAGGCACGAATGGGCTTTTACCTAGACGATATGGTCGATTCCGTTTAATGATTGAGGCGAGTAAGAGGGCGTGGCATACAAGTCCTCCTTGTACCGTCGCGCAGGGACGTGAAGAAGGTCGCCAAAGTACGCGACCGGGTGCGTGCAAGCCCCTGTCTCATATTGACGGTGATAAGCTGATGAACCCGGCCCTTCTGGACCTGGCAGATCCTGTCAAGGCTAGAAAGAGGTATCGAAGAAGATCAAAAAAAGAGTCGTGGACACTGTTCCCAAAATGGTGGGCCAAGGCGGGAGTGATGGCGGCAGACAAGGGCGCAAGTGCTCCAACGTCTGATGCATTTATTTGAGGATGATGCATCGAGCCCATATGGGTGGGCACGGGAACAGGTCAGGCTAATACATGACAGAGGATCGTTGTTGCTGGGACAATCAGTATCGCTGGAAATGCACCACTGGCCAGACATTCATAATCGATATATGGTGCACAACTGGGGCAGATACAGGTGGCATTGCCGCGACGCCGGGTATTGAGCCTGTGGACTGTGCCGTGCGGAACTTACGCGAGGCGCTGCCATGGCTCCCCCCGGCCCTCGTCGTATGTGTGCTCGCCCTGCCGCATGTTACAGGGTTCTATTACCGAAACGATGTGAAGCAGATTGTCCTCGAGAATGGGTGGCGCTTGGATCCCCGAGTTGTGGTGGCCGTTCCCAATGAGTACTACAAACGCGAATTGATGAAAGGATCGGACGGAGTGTGGATCAAGGGCGAGGTTGTTTACAGGTGGGATGACGAAAGAGACCGACCGGGAAATGAGGATGCTTTTTGGGAGGACGCGGCGTCGATGGTGCAGAGGAGAAAGGATGCCAATGTGTAAAGTTACATTCAAATGTTGGTCTATAGTAGGATATGAGCTAGCCCCGTACTTTTCGATGCTCATCGTAACTAAGACTTTGACTTTCCCTGGCCTGGCGGTCGAGGGTAGACGAGCGCTAATTGCATTTGGTCCTGCCAGGACTCGAAACTCCTGGGGCCCTGGGAGGCCCTGGGAAGGTTGTGATGATGACGACGTCGGACGCTGGCACAGGTTGCACTGATCAACTTCAAGGTTGGACTTCCATGACCTTTTCCGGCTCGCTACGCTTCCTTCGCGAGCGTAGCTACTTCTCCGGTACTCTTCCACGATAATCAGCAGCGGGCCACCTTTTCCCCTTATTGTCGGTGTCACTTCATCAAACGGATCCTAATCTAATAATCGGGCGAAGGCCCGTAATCGAGGAGCTATGAATGTAGAGCCTGGCTGACGACGCATCATCATGGCCTTGTTGTGTCCCGGATCCTACGCACGCATGGAGGGGAAGGCGGAGCCTGGAGGCGACACATCTCACACTGCGGCAAGAGACTCATCGGCGAACGCTCAACGACCACATGTGCTCTGCAGCTGTACTTCTCTGCCCCTTCAACTGCAATCAAATGACCTCTCGAGCCTGGCCGGGTCCAATCTGCTCTGGATATCGATGGATAGACGGTCGCCGGGAAGCACTGTGCAGACGAGCTGGTACTCTTGTCCAGATTCTTGGATTGTCTGATGATGACCTCGTATCGACGTCGAGGGTGGATGGACTGCACGATGGAGGCAGCCTTTGCGAACGCAGAAGAAGTGAATGAAGCATTCCTGTCCTCCAGTTGCATGCAATGGCGTCGGTACTCAGTAGGAGGGCGTGTATCTCAACGCGTGCGAGAATAAGTCGCAAGGAAACACAGGGACCTGCGACATGCTCTGACGAAGCATCGACGCCTCAACGTTCAACTCCGGTAAGGAACAACTATGTCTATAACGGGAGAAGGAAGGCTGATCCCAAGAAGCAGCATGTTGTCTAGACGAGCAGTGTGCTCTCTCACCCTGTGTGATATCACATTTGCCTCGTGGTGGCCACGACTTTCTTTTGAATGAGGGTAACAGCCACAGGCTTTCCAAAGCAGGAAGGCAGGAGGAATCGAGCTGGAACGAACCCATGGCTTGATAAGGGTACTGTGATATGGCGGTAATTGCAACAAGGAGCCGTTCGAGCACAGTCCCATCAGCGAATCCGCCTCCAATTTCCCTTCCAAGCCTCCAATTTGACTTCTAGCCGAGCCCAATGATGGAATACTATCAAACCAGTGCGTCCACTCCCTTCTGCCTTCGTGAGCGGCTGCTGATTGGTTACCTCGTAGCTCCCCTAGGGTATCACAGCGTTGATACGACGTTCGACACGAACTGGCCCATCGACTACGCGAATGCAGGATGTGATAGCCCAGAATCCACCTATTCGGACTATTCCTACACATCTGCACCTGCGCGCTCGCCGACCCCTCCATCATCTCGAGCCACCAACACCCAAAAGCGCCGAACGAGCCAGCCCTCCGCACGGAGGCAAACCAGGAAGAAGCGCCCCGGCTACATCGCGCGCCCTCCCAACGCGTTCATCATCTTCCGCTCCGACTTCTGGGCCGCCGAGAAGCTCAAGCCGCAGCCCGTCGAGCGCAACAACGCCGACATCAGCCGCATTGTCGGGCACTGCTGGAATAGCATGGACGCTGCTCAGAAGAAGGTGTACTATGACCGCGCAGCGCAGCTCCGCGAGATGCACAGGCTGAAGTACCCCGAATACCGCCTCAAGCCCGCCGCGCGTCGTCCTCGTGCGCAGAAGATGAAGTCGGGAGTCGTGATTGAGCAGGAGGAGAAGTGCCGCCGGCTCGCGTCTGCGATCATTGGGGAGGCGCATCAGCTCGACTTTAGCTCACTGAGTTTCCAATGCCTCCATGAATACGCCCGCTCCGAAGTGAACCAACTGTCCAGCCCAGATTTGGACGCCTCCTTCAGCACTTCACATCTCGCGCCTCGTGCTCTCGCAACGCAAGTTGCCGCACCTATCCCCGTAAGTTCATGAATGGCTTTCACTCCGTTCGTGCATTCGATTCTGACCACATTCCTTCCAGATTCGCCCAGCCCACCCATGCTTCAACACTCCAGAGACGAAATACCAGCCCGAGCTTTTCGCCCCGGACGCTACGCTCCAAAACTTCACTGGAGGAGCCACCTTCGATTCATCCCCCTTCGACTTTGCGGTCCCAGCCGCCGACCTCACAGGCTACCCTCCCTTCCCTTTTCTCGACCACGACTTCTCTGATATCGATACCCGGGATTCCATCTTCGCATTGGATCCCTATTCGCAGACGACTCTCGTAGACTCTTCGCTCTCTCTCGACCTGTTCCAAAGCCTGTCGATTGGTGGGGAGTTTGACGCATCATCGTACCTGGGACACATCGGCAGTCTCAACGAAAGTTTGAAAGCGGAATTCCAGCCACTCGAAGGGCCCGGCTATCAGTAGACCAGCGAGCGGGTCTGACTGGTTGAGGCTAGGAGATACAGTAAGTGTAATATTCATAGCGTATATAGATTTGATTATGCATAAGCCGCTTCACATACGGACGCAAGTCGAGATTGGAGCATGCCACATTGCCAATCCACTCCTCGGCTGTTTTCTCTCGTTGCGACTTTTTGAAATCGGTGATCAAGATGACGGTGCTGGGGAGGGGTCGAGGTCAGCGGATTCCTACGTAAGAGCTGTAAGTCTTGACAATGGAAAGAGAGGCCCGGCAGGAGACAAAACTTGGGCAAAACGTACATCAGAAAAGGTAGGCCAGGGTCGACCCTTGCCAACGGAAACGACATTTAGTTCTCCGCACCTGTCAAGCATTGAGCGGGAGGTCCGCGAACGGCGAAGGAAAAGAAAAGTACTCACTTCAGCCAGTCCTTTCCGTGGTACACTGCCTCTCTGAGCTCCACCTTGGACGTCGTAATGTTCCCCAAGATGAGAACTTGAGTGGGATCATAATAAAGACCAGATCGACACTCATATGGAACCCAGAGCAAGAGGTCGTCTGCTGAGTTGCGAATCCAACCGTCATCGCACAATTTCAATGCGCCCGTAGGAACATTGTGTAGGAATGAATGGGCTGGTATAAACAGTCAGTCAGGAGCGGTAACGAGAGCAAAAAAAACTCGTACCTTCAGAGGTTTGCTGAGCACGAGAGTTAGAGAGTAGCTCTGGAGTAGGGTCGTGAGCGAGCACTCTCCAAAGTCGAATGGTCGCGTCGGTCGAGCCTGTTACCATGTATTCGCAGTCAGGGGAGAACGCTGCACAACTCAGACGACCTGTGAAGTCCTTGTAGGTCTTTAAGCAGGTCGGGACTCCGTTCTTTGCCCCCCACAGACTGACGGTGTTATCCAGGGACCTGGTGATGACAAATTTCCCGTTAGGCGCAAATGCAATGCAGGTGTGGTCATAGTCGTTTCCTATCCGTGACATGAGCATCGAAGGCTGCCAACTCCCGTTAGAAAGCATCCAAACTTGAATGGACCCATTGTCGGAGCCCGAGACAAAGGACTCGTTGGAGCCGGGAGAAAAATATAGGAAGATGATGGAGTCACTGCCTCCTTCATCGGACCATCCCTCGAAGACTGGTTTGAGTGTTGGGACGTCCGTGGTATGAAGACTCCAGACTGCGATGCGACCATCGTGGAAGCCTGAAACCATACATCCTCCATCTGGCGAAAATGCCATAGAAGTGACCCGGTCGGAAGTTGGCATCTCAAACACCAGGTGTGCCTCTCCAGTTTTAGCATCCCATAGGCAGACGGTCGCGTCATTTGAACAGGTGGCAAAGTACCTGTCGTCAGGCGAGAAGGTCACAGAGTGAATGAAGTTGCCGTGGGGTATCCGTGGCTCAAAGACTGTCCGTCCGGTCTGGATATTCCGCACTCGAATGGCATTGTCGTTTACTGAGCGCGAGGCAATGTACTTGCCATCATGGGAAATTGCTAGACAGCGAACTTCGCCTAAACCGCCCAGGGGGTCCGAGGCCGGTTGTCCTGTGATAGTGTCCCATACATGTATCGTCCCATCGCGCGAACCTGAGGCAAAATGGCGGCCGTTTGGGAAGAATTTTATAACTGTTATTTCTTGAGTATGAAATGCCGGTGTACCTGACACCGTTGCTTGGGGTAGGGCATGCCACACTCGAGTCATCTGGCAAGAGCCTGATGCGAGATATTTCCCACTGGAAGAGAAAAACACGGTGTCGATTGTAGTACCATGGCCTCGAAGCGGGTTTGATGCTGGTTCCATTGCTTCGCTATCCCAGATTTGAACGGTTCCATCTCCTGAGCCCGATGCAATGTAGCGGTTGTTAGGGGAAAATGTGAGGGAGGTTACATTACTCGCATGGCCTAATGTTGCTGTGAGAACCCCGGTCTCGACATCCCAAACTCGGATGGTTCTGTCAAACGAGCCAGATGCAACGTGCTTGCCATTCGGTGAAAATGCCACGGTTCTCACTTGGTCAACGTGGCCTTCTAGCTTCAAGACTTGTGCTCCGGTCAGAGCCATCCACACTCGGACTGTCTTGTCAGCCGATCCCGAGGCAATGTACTTGGTGTCAGAGGAGAAGGCCACAGACCTGACCATACACGTATGTCCCTGCATTGGAGGCAGAGCTGAGTCTCCTGTCTGCGTACACCACAGTCGGACGGTGGTGTCCTCCGAGCCCGAGACGAGGAATTCTCCACAGGGAGAGAAAGCTAAACAGCGGACCCGGCCGGCGTGACTGTCCATCGGCTTCGCGAGGGGCTGCCCCGTCTCTGAATCCCACAGATGGATGTTTAGATCGCCATGACGAGTGGAAGCCCCTGAAATGGCAACTATCCTGCCTTTTGAAGAAAAGGTCGCCTCGCCGACTGGGATTGATGGTGTTCCTTCAATCGAGACGGGGGCAGGCTCCCCCGTCTGTGTGTTCCAGTACTGTATGCAATTTCCTTCGGTGACACAGACGATGCGCGTCTCGTCGGGAGAGAATCCGGAATAGATAGCGTTGTCGCTGCTATGGAAAGTGGAAACTTCCTGTCCTCCAGTCGCACGGCGATGTATAGTAGGTACTGAAGGAAAGCTGGGAAATGAGATCCTCGATGGGTTACCAGTCGCACCGAAGAACGGTAGTGCCGACAGGTATAAATGGGGAGCACTATGACTGATCGGTGTGCGGAAGTTGCGCAAGAAGTCTCCGGCGGTGGTCAACAACTCTACGAGTTCAGCTGGCATTGATGTTTGCTTCGATATGGGTGTATTAGGACACGTTGGTCACAAATTTCCGAGAAACGACGTACCATGGATATCCGCAATATATCATCCAGAACATAGGTGATGACATCGTTTATGCCTCTCATGATACTGAGCGCCTCAAACCAGTATAGCAATTTCTCCCCCTCGAGGAACCTCCGCATATTTCCTTGAATCGGCTCAGTCACCCCTGCACCGAGTACGTGCCGGCCCCATGATCCACATGCATAGTCCAGTTCCGTCGCGAGCTTCAACGACTCAGGCTGATCAACATTGCTGCGATACGAAGTCGCCGCACCTGAGATCCCGAAATGAAGCGATGAGTCCATGACGGCGAAACAAGCTTCGGCCGTGGCTGAATGCGACTGCAGTATCTTGACAAAGTATGGCTCGCCCTGACATTCATCGGACGTAAGGTGGTCGACGAACGACGCGTGGAAGATAGAGATCAAGGCATCGTCCTGGTCCTCACCGAAGATTTGGACGACCGAATGCAAGGATTTGAAGGCTTCCCGAATGGCAGAGGTGTCGGTCGCGAGCAACTTGGCGTAATCATGGATTGAGAGCGGATACGAGGCAGTGACGAGCAGCGACAAGCAAGAATGAATCATGTCGATTTCGTCGGCGTCCAAACCCTGGCACGCCTCCGACAAGATTTGCTTGTAGAGTAGTTCTATCCCCAGGAGCTTATAGTTGGAAGAACGCTGAACGAATTGTTGGAAACGCTTCAGGCAATTGCCCGTCGAGTTGATGTACTTGTATGCCGTGAAGGCGACGATGAACGATTGACCGCAAAATTGGGCGATGGTGTTGATCTCGGGGGGAGGCCAGTTTGCTTGGTAAGCGTTGTATATTGCTTTGACACCCTTGAGGCGGGTCGTAAGAAACAACGTGATGTCGGCCTGAACAATTGGCGCTTCAATCGCTTGTAGGTGGAATGAATCATGATGGGGCGAGGATCGGAACGAGTCCTTGAGATGAGACTCGGGTCGGCTGGTAAGGAATATTTTGAGAGGAACGGATGGGTTCTCGGGCAAAATGGCCTCAAGGAAGTCCTTGACGCCGTCCTTGTCCTCGCACTCATCCAGGGCGTCCACGCACAGAAGTATTACGTCGTTACTGCCCGAAAAAGCCACATTGGCAGGCTGAAGAATAAGCTTCGAGTACTGGTCGCGAATGGGCATCTTTGTTGGATGCCTGCAGTCCTCGTCAGTTTCAAGGATCTTCTCCAGTGCATCACCGAACTTGGGTCGAAGTTCTGCAACAATTCTCGCCAGGGTGGGGATTATAAGATACACGTCTCTTTGACCCTTCTCCTTCACTTTACAGAAGAAGCTAGCGCCTAGGAGTCTCCGCTGCTTAAGCTGGGTGCAGAGAGTTATTGCCACGGTTGTCTTTCCCGTTCCCGCCATTCCGGTCAACCAAAAGACGTGGGACGAGCTCGCGTCCACTACCCATCCAAGGAGCTTTGCTAAGAGGGCGAGCCTTGTTCCAGCGGTGCAGCCGGGGCCTTGCTTGGGGTTGCTAAATTCCGCTCCGTCCACGTCTCCCAGTTTCTTGAGCAGATCTGAAGAAAGAACACCAGTCTTCAGATGGGCACTGCACTTGACGCCGCTAATAGCTTGACTTACCAGACCTCAATAGCTTTCTAACTGACTTGTCAATGGTACGGGTAACTTCAATATTATCTTCAATGCGCACTGTCGGGCTTTAATGAGTCTCGAACAAGATCCTGTCCCGAGTAGCAGACGTACTGTTGGACTCCTTTAACCATTTGATATCTTTGATAACACAGAGCACTCTCTTCCCATTCTCTACGGTAGACTCGAACTAGACAGGCATTAGCTGATGTATCACGCGGCAGTGTGCAACGGATGCTTACCGTGGCCAGCTCGATAGCGAAGCTGAGCTCCTGGCCAAGCTTCAACAGCTCTGCCTTTTGCTGGGGGGCAAGGAAAACCCGCACGGCCTTAGATTTGGGATTCTGCTCCAGCATAGCTTCCAGCGACTCCTTGTACTGATTGATCGTCCTTCGAGGTCGGCGAGGCTCAGTATGGCTTAAAGCAACAGATACAAAACGCAGGCTTACCGCGAGAGTCCACTAAAGCGGTCCCTAACCTCCGGCAAAACATCGTCATCAGCACGAGGGAAGGAGCTCATAATGGTTGACAATGCCGCGACCCTCTGGAGAAGCTTTTCGGATTCTTCTTGGTTATCGCCATATGCCTGTAAAAACGTCAGCGAATAGACGATTCCGCATCGCGAACAATGACTTACGTCGATAGCTTGACAGATAACAAGTAACCCCGCAGCAGCACTCTTCACTGGAGGGAAGAAATCGGTGACTGCAACGACAGTTTCCAAAGTATTCTTTAGAACCGCATAGCTCGTCTTGCCAAATGAGGGCAGACGGTGGCCGGCTTCAGCTTGAAATAAAGTGCGGGCAGAGTCTTCCTGTTCCAGCGAAGCTGATCCGTCAGGTAGTTCGTCCTGAACGTCCGAGCCCTGAGGTTCGTTGCTTGAGCGCCCGGGAGGAGGGACGGCTTTTGATTGAGTCGATGAACAAGAGAGATTCGTTGTTCCATGTTGGTCTGAAATTGGATCCTCCGAAGATTTATCGACGCTGTTGAAATGCTCATGGCTCTGTGTATCCGTTTCGGAAGTTGGCGAAGGTGGGAGGGAACGGGAGCGTGAAGGTAGCCGTGAAGGTTTATGCGTGAGACGGCGGTAAGCTGTCTCGAGGAACCCCTTTGCACGGTCTCGTCTCCGAGGCTTCCGTTCTCCGGGTGCGCTCATGACTTGCCAGTGCCCCTCTGCAGCCAGGAAGTTCAGGAAAGTGGCGACGCAGGACGATAAGACATGAGGACCCTCACTCTCACCATTGGTTCCAACTCCGATGGCATACTGGGACCCACATTAACGCTGCCACCGACACATGAAATGTGACAAACTGGGCCCACCGCAACACAGCTCCAAGAAAAGGAAAAGCGCTTTGATCGTGGGTATTCTTTCCCAGGCTGTCGCCGGGTAGTGAAGCCAACTAATGAGTTAGGAGCAGGATGACCAGGTAGCTGAGTCTCAGGAGGGCACAGATGATCTCGAGGGGAATGTTCACTTCGAAGGAGGGAGTGCGAAACGTTGTATTGCCACTGTAACGCACGTTGGATTTCGACAAGATAGATAGAAACTCTCCATAGTCAGTGTACACAGTGCGCGGTTCTACCATTCGACCATCCCCTCGGATGCGTTGACGATGAAAAGTTGCGGGGGGTGCTGGGATGTATTTCGTTTTGCGTAGATCGTGGCAAGCAAGCGGCATGAGAATGGCTCGTTCCGTAGGCGTGTCAGATAAAGTCTCCAGCGAAAGGACAGCTATGCCTGAAGCGAACACGACAGCTGCGACCTGAAGCTTTGCTGAAGCAGCTCATCGCTGCTGGTCTTGGCCGGGAGCTCTTTCAGCGTTGGGAAGCTCGCCTTGCCCGTCGGAGATGTAGAAATAGGAGGTGAAAACGGGAGAGTTTTTTCATAGTGAGCCAACGACAGATATGACCTTGGATGCTTTCGCCAGTACTAATCAGAGTGCCGTAAGGTTGTTTGACGCCCAGATAGTTGACAACATTCTTTCCGGCTGGTGAAGAACTTGAATGCAATGGCCACAGACGGTGGTGGGTGCCCTCAGGTAGGGGGTGAGGGTTTTCACTGGACGCGCAACAGTGAAAGGATACATGCACGTTGTGACATTGAAGGAGAAGGTGATCAAGAAATGTCTGGAACGTCGCGTGATGGCGCAAGCGTCTCCCACCTCGCTTTCTAATCCTTTTCTCACACTAATGATACAGTCCTGCCCGTTTCCAGGTCAGAATGGCGAACAGGGATGAAAATTGAGGCCAACAAGCTTTGCGCAAGCTGAGACCAAGGCGAGGAAATCCAGTCCCACTTTCATTCCGAGCACGATACAAGAATCTGATAAAAATGAATGTCTAATGAGCAAGCCGAGCGTCCATAATCGAAAAACGAGCGTATGTATATGGAGACCACCACCACCGAGTTACTAATCGAACCGGCACGAGAGAGAGAGAGAGAGGAAGGTGGATGGATGGGTGGTATTACTAAGGTAAGGGGTACTATGTATTGTCTGCTTCCAGGATGGATGGATAGATAGCGATAGAGACCGACACAGGGAAGTCCATTTTGCAAAAAATAGAAACACGGATTATAAGCAATAAAGGGAAAAAAGAACGACGATGCCAGAAGATGACGGACCAGGAGGAGGATGAGGGAGAGTAAGGCATGATAAAGTTCGTGAAAAGGCATGACGTAGAAGAGTGGTATGGCTAGTTATTGAATAAGATGCGTCATGAACAAGACCAAGAGGGAGGGGAAGATGAAAGCGAGTGTCCAGAAAGGAAGAGCGAGAGGAAGTGAAGGCCCAAGGACAGAGAGAGAGAGAGAGAAAGTGAGAACCGAGAGTGTGGGAGAGAGAGAGGGGCAGCGTGAAAGAGAGAGAGAGAGAGGAAGTGAAACGACCAAAGCACCGACAAGCTTCTACTGGCTCATCAACACCCTATCAATAACCCCATTAATCATCCCCTTCCTCGCCGTAAGGTCCATCCCAAACTGCTCCTCAAGCGTCCTCCTAACCTCCCTCTTCGTAATCGTATTCAAATCCGCACTCCTCAAAATATCCTGCACAGCCCTCTCCAACTCTGCATCACTAGGCTGGCCCCCAACCGCACCGCCCTGTCCAAGGGGACTCGAATTCCCCCCTGCAAGCCCACCTCCAAACTCCATCGGCATATCCAAATAGTTCGTCGTAGGCCTCGACGGCGTCGGCTGGTACACTGCAGGACTCATCGGGCGGGAGAAGCTTCCCTGTGGGGTGTTCCTACCGGACTGGTATCCCGGCGGAGGCTGGTAGCCGGCGGCGCCCCCATACGGGTTGGTGTACACCCCCATTCCGAGCTGCGAAGGCGCGGGGGAGAAGCTTCGAGGGATCTGGGGCGTAGGATCGTAGTAGGTCTCGCGTCCGTAGAGCGATGCGGTCCTCGACTCGGCGTAACCGGCCTCTTTCTTTGTAGGCGGCACCCAGGAGCCAATCGAGTGGTTCGACTCCTTATCCCAGAGCTCATTCTCCTAAGAAATCCAAACCAACATCAGCAAACACGCCCACAAGCGAAGCAATGCATACGCACGTAGTCACTCCAACTCTTAAGAGGAATCGCCTTCGGATCGAACTTGCCCTCGTCATGCACAATAAGCTTCTTCCCGGACTCTCCCATAACCATACGCGTCTGACCCCAACTGAAGTCGTCCATGCGCCAGAACGAGTACAGCGGCAAGAAGAACGAGAACATCGGGATGGCGAGGATGTAGAAGATCATCCACCCGATCATATCCCACTTCCTCCGCATGATGAAGACGAGCGCCTGCACACCATAGATGGCGGCGATCATGATAAGCGAGAGCGTCGGGATCGTTTTGCCTTCTCCGGCGACGAGGTAGATGAGGTAGACAATCTAGAGTTCGCTACATCAGTACCATGCTCGAATGAGGTGAAGCTGAAAGAACTCACGTAGGCGATGGTAACAGGCTGCGTGATCGTCGACAACAGATCAATCATAACCACAAACCGCATCGAGAAACAACAGAATCCACAAAGCTGATCCAAGAAAATAAGCTCCCCAAGGTTATGCACCGTCGAGTTAATCCACCGACGCCTTTGACTGAGCAACACTTTCCAATCATCTGGCGCCACCGTGTACGCATGGGCATCGCGCACGAACTGCGTCTTAAAGGTTGGGAAGTGCTTCAACAGGAGTGTCGTGAGGTACCGATCCTCTCCGAGATGCAGGAGGTTCTTCATATGCAACGTGTCGACCCGGTTCTCTTGGTAGTCGTGGATGAGCTGGTTCGAGATGAGGAGCGGCTTGTGCGTGTCGGGCGTGCGGAGACGGTAGAGCGTGAAACAACCGGGCAGACAGGTGACGGAACCGAAGAGAGACTCGAACGCCTTCGCCATGTGATGGGAGATAAAGTACTCGTAGACCTACAACCCTCTCATCAATACCATCCTAAAATGACGAATAAAAGGAAGGCTCACCTGCATCATAGTAATCAATGACTGCTTTGCGTTCGCCAACTCCGTCTCTCCACAGACACCCAGAAGCTTCTTGTCGTGAATCATCGCACTAATCAACCGATTCACAGAGAGCGGCTCCACAGTCGTATCGGCGTCCACCATGAACAGATACTCATAGAACGACGGGTTCACACCAATCACGTTCTTAATCTGGTGGTACATCTCAAGCTCCAGCGGGTTCATCGGTGAGTTGAAGTGGACCTGCAACAAACAAGCACGCACGCACGCATCGTCGTCAGCCACCAGCAACCAAACTCAGAGAAGAGAATCGAGCGCACCTTGTTCAAGAAATGCATCAAGAGCATTTGACTATCGCGCTTTCCTCGATTTCCGGGACGACTCCTCTCCGTAGGCTTGCCCACCTTCGCAACAACAAGATACGGCACAACATGACCACTACACTCATACAACCCCGAATACACCTTCCCCATATTATGCTGCTTCGCCCCCTCCCCGAGACTCACAAAGCTCAACGGCTCCGGGTCCAAATTCGGGTCCGCCCCCAGAATATCCAACACAATCCTCGGCGTCGGCCTATCGTTCCCGCTCCCCACAATCATCCCATCGCAGATAATGAGCAACAATTTCCTCTTATCATCATACTTCATCTGCGCCAAACTGTCGATCGTCCTCCGCAAAGACGTGTCGCCCTCCGTG
Source organism: Ephemerocybe angulata (assembly GCA_013368325.1). NCBI lineage: Eukaryota > Fungi > Basidiomycota > Agaricomycetes > Agaricales > Psathyrellaceae > Ephemerocybe > Ephemerocybe angulata. The sequence goes on along the minus strand of JAACJK010000009.1, from coordinate 253,350 downwards.
TAACACGGCACCTGGCATATCACGAACTTGTCGTGGTCCTCCGGCGCACGACTCGCGCCAAAGTTGATCGACGCCAGGAACTTGAACCCAATGATAGAGACCATGACGATCGAGAGCACGAGCAGGATGTACGTCGCGAACAGACACTGCGCGCTATTCCTGTTGTCGACCTTCCCAATCGTATACAGGTTCCGCAGGCAAATCTTCTGCCTTCCAAGTAAATCGTTGTTGATGTTGAGCCCATTAAGCGCCTTGGTCAGATCCTGCCCAGCCTTGAGCTTGAACAGCTCCAGCACCGACTCGTCGAGGAACTTGGTGTTGGTCCCAGGGGGCGCCATCGTGCCTTCAGGTGAAGCAGTCGCAGGCGGCGAGGTGAGGTAGGAAGTGACGTCGTAAACAAGGCCGTTGTACACGCCTACAGAGCGCCCGTTGCCGGCCATGTTCCTGATCTCCTTGGGCGTGAACCCGACGAAGCCCTTGCGCGCCGTATACCGCATCTGCACCATCTTCTCGAAGTACCAATCCGGCCTCGGGTCCGTCGTGAACGCGCGGAAGTCGTGGTAGGCGGCGTTGGGATCTGTGTTGTTCTTCGAGTTGAGCGTGACGTAGGGCGAGACATTGCCGTCGATACCCGCACACAAGGCGCTGACCTGAATACGAAAAAAAACACAATCAATATCATATCATGCCAAGACGCACAAAAGTAGGAGACTCACCTGAACAGGGAACAAATCATCCGCAATGGTACCCCCATACTTCAAAATCGCTTTCTGTGCAACGACAGGCACAGTCCTCAAATGCTGCTGCGCCACCTCTCCAAGGTCAAACACCTCTCCTCTAATCGCCACAAACACATTCGCCGGATCGTTGACAGTCGTATGCCCCGCCAACTCGCTCGTGTTGAACACGTGCTCTGTCGGACAAATAAGCACCCCCAACACCGCAATGACGAACACCGTAATGAGACAGATCAACCAAATGATCAAGTTCAGCGCCAACTTCTCCCTCCACGCCTGCCTCACGTCCATCCTCTTCATCCGGCCCACATATTGCAGAAGGGGCGTCGGGATCCACCACGTGAGGAACCACGTAAACACCACCCACCGCCTCCTCGCACTACTCTCCTTCAGCACCTCCGCCGTCTCCCCAAGCACAGGCGGCCCCCCATCCGCACCTCCCGCCGCCAACTCCCCGGCAAGCGCACTGGCCTCCTTATCCTTCCCATAACTCAACCCCCTCTTGTCCGTATTCTGGAACATATTCCGGTCAGGCGCATACACGCTCTCGCTCCCGAAATTCGACACGCTCTCCGTCTCCGCCCCTCCCCTAAACGGCCCTCCCCTGCTCCCGTCATACTCCTCACTCCTTCCTCCTCCATACTCCTCATCATACGGGCCCCCACCCTTCGCAAACGGACTGGCATTCGCCATAAGCTGACCCTGGCTGCCATTATCCATGTTCATCATCCCAGGCGTCAGTCCCCCCTCATACCCAGGCGTATGCGGCCCCCCACCAAGCACATTATACCCCGACGCCTTATTCCCCCACCCTCCCCCTCCTCCTGCATTCCCCGCTCCAAACGCCGGACTCTGCGGCGCACCTCCCCCATACGCATACCCCTCCGCACCCCCCTCCTCCGCCGCAGCACCCGCCCCGCCTCTAACATCCCCAAACCCAACCATCCTCGGATCCACCCCCACCGCCGCATTCCCCGCCGTCGTCTCCCCCTCCAACGCCCTCAACCGATCCTCAAACGCATGGAACGCCCTCTGACTCAACCACACCTTCGTGCGTCCCATAACCACATCCACCGCGCCCAACCCCAGTGCCTCCCTCGCCTGCACAACGAACGCCTTCTCATCCCCAATATCGACCTCCCCAAAGTGCCCACTCGTCGGCGACCCGCCTACAACATCCCTATACCGTCCGCCAAACTCCGCATACGTCATCCTCACCTCCCAAACACCCCCACCCTCCCCTTGCCCCGCGCCTCCCTGCCCACCGAACGGCGAGCCGGGCGCAACAACGACGCCCCTCCTCGCCACGCCCACAAGGCCACTCGCCTTCACCTGCCCCTTCACACTCCTCCCCTCCAACTGATTCGGCAACTGACTGTCATTCGGGTTGATGCAGAAAACATACCACGCCTGCGTCTCATCCAGCGTCTCGAACAGCGTATCCAACGCCCCCTTAAACGCCCCCGCAACACACGCAGTATCCTTCTTCTCCCCCGCCAACACGCTCAAAATCCCCTCCTTCTTCCCAGGCGCCTTGTCATCCACACTCGCGCGATGCTCATGCGGAGCAACGAACGGCCCCTCGCCATCCTCCTCACCCTCCTCCCCAATCCCCTCCATCTTCTCCCTCTCCTCCCTCGCGCCCCTCCTCACAGTCCCCTTCCGCCTCACACTCGGCATCCTCATCGGCCCCACACTCTGCTGCGCACTTACAATCGTGTCCTCATTCCGCGCATACGCTTCCGTCTTCACCGCGCCCCCGCTAAACAACCCCTTCACGAATGGATTGATACTCCCATATCCCTCCGCGGCAGCCATCGCAGGGTCCAGCCTCGCGGCCGTATGATGGTGCACCGAGCTCGGGTCCGCCGTGCCCCTGAGCAGGGACACAAAGTCCCCATTAACACTATCCAGGTCCCGCGCGAGGAAGTTCTCCGCAAGGTAAGTGACAGGCCCATTAAAGTGCGAGATGGTGAAGGAAGCGCCGAGCCCGACGTTCGTTGCCGGCGCGCCGGCGACACTCGAGTCCACCACCCCGCTCGTCTTGAAGCTCGTATGGTTTCCCCACCGCTTCTGGAACGCCTCCACCATCGTCCCATCCGTCTTCTTCGGCTGCCTCCTCGCCTGATCATCCATAATATGGATCAAACCGCCAGGGTAGTTGTGCATGAGCCTGAGCGTCTCCGAGTTATCGTTCCACCCGAGCTGCAGCGCGAGGCCGCCGAGGTTGGGGCTGCCAACGGTGCTGGGCGTGACGCCCGCGAAGGCGGGGACGTAGGCCTCGATGCCCTCGCTCACATGCTCCTTCACAACCTCAACCCCAATCATCCTCTCCCTGACCCATCCCCACACTCTCTCATTCGCGTAGTTCACGACAAACTGGTCGAGACTGTTCGGCCTCGAGCTCATGTTCTGCGGGCCCGCGAGGTCGAGAAGCCCAACGTAAGTCTCGAACGCGCCTCCATCGTCCTTGGCACAGAGCCGCTGGTTGATGTACTCGTTGATCCAGTTGAACAGCAGCGAGTAGAGCGTCTTGGCGAGGTCGTCGCGGTTATCCGAGGCCCCGTCTACATCCAAGAACACCGTGCACAGTTCCTTCTTCACCAGCTTCGTCTTGTAGCTCAACGCACCCTCCAACGCACTGGGACTGATGCCGAGGAAGTCCGCAACAACGCCGAGGACGTCCGTGTTGCGCACAACCGCGGCGTCCTCGTTGCGATGGCGGTCGATGACGAACTCGAGATTGCCCAGATGGAGGATCGCGGCGAGGACCTGGCACGTCTGCGCTACATGGCGCTTGCTGAACCCGATCGTCTTCAACGCGATCTTGAGCTGGTCGAACTTGTTGCTATCCTCATCCCTCTGCGAGGGCGCGCCTCCACCCATCAGCCCCCTGCTGCCAAGGGACGCGTACCCTCCACCTGGCCCTCCCGTCGCCCCTGGATGCGCGAGGGACGCCGAGCCCCTCTGTCCTCCTAGATACCGAAAGACGCTCTTCTCGCCAAGCCTCAGATGCGCACCCTCCTCCGGACTGACACCAGCAACGAGATAATAGAAAACATGAAAGTTCCTCTCCCCACTCGGGATGCTCGCAACGCGCCCCCTCTCCAGATAATAATCCAGCACCTTGACACCGCAGATGCGGCCTTTCGCGGTGAACTGCAGCTCGGTGTACTTGCCGTAGCGCGAGGCGTTGGGGTTGAAGAGGGTGCGGGCGTGGCCGAAGGACTCGAGGACGAACTCGGCGGCGGGGATGGAGGCCGCGAGCTTGTTGTTCTTCTTGCCCGGAGGCGGCGTGCTGAGGGTGAGAAGCATCTTGGTGGCGAGGCGCCGCGACTCGGACTTGCCCGAGGCCGTTTCCCCGCTGTGAGGTCGTCACGAGAATACGCAGCAGCGACGGAAAGTAGGCGGGATGGGATATGATGGGATCGTGATAGAAGCCGGGGGCGAAGCAACGGGCCAAACGCATCGTGCGACCCGAGTTTATTTAAGTGCATGAGTGTAGCGTAAGATGGGTGAGCGATGGATGGATGATAGTTGGCAGGATGTCAGAACAGAGTCAGTCAGCCAACGTCCAAAAATCTCGAAAGAAAGACGACCCACGTAAAGACAATGCATTGATCCTGCCCCGTTCTCCTCATATGATAGTACGCATTCCCGGCCAATTGGAAGACGTGCGGCCCGCTCCTCAGGCCGCCATCGACGTCGCGGTACTCGTCCGCGTACCTCTTGCAGACGGCATCGCTGTTGCTCTGCACGTACTTGTGGGGGTTCAACGCCACCAAGGCACTCGAGCTGAGGGCCGTATAGATGTTGTCGGTCATGAACCGCTCCCGGAGCACGGAAACGACGGTGTCGTCATTCAGGCTCTGGAAGGGGAGTGACGAGAGGTCCGTGACGCTGTCGAGTTTGTCCCTCGGGATGTGGTGGTGTAGGGACGAAGAGTTGAGCGACATCGACGACGGTCGATGGGCCGCCATTTTTGCTGGTAGGGATGTGGGTAGAAGCCCTTGTTGTTGTGATTCTTGTTGAATTCTTGTTGAATGTTCCGGGTCGCTAAAACAATACTGCTTCACGCCGTGCGACTGGCCTCTAGGGTGCACCCCGTTGCTGCAATAATGCCGTTGTCGTCGTCGTCAGCAGCCAGCCCCTAGTCTCGTCCGTGGTCGGTAAGCCAAGCCTAATTGATATTTCTTGGCTCTCTTTGAGCTCGAGAGCTCGACACCGCCTGCAGAGCACCGAGATGAAGGAAGGAAGAAAGGAAAGAAAGGAACCTGGAAGGGGTAGATGGAAGAAAAGGCGATGGTGGTTGTCGTCGGCTGGTCAGCGTCGTCGAAAAAGTGCCAGGCCAGCAGTCACCGTTCTTTTTCCCACGGGACTGATAGGGGGCTGCCGAGTCGCACTGCCGATCCGAGGCCCTAACTCTTCTTCCTCTTGCCACCATCATCTCCTGTTCAACCACAACGTTACTTATGCCTGCACACGAAAAGATTGCGGAACTAAGGGAGCAGCTCAAGCTGGAGCTCTGCACGGAGGATATCTATGAGACTGAAGAAACCTGGGCTTCGACTCTGTACCACAACCTCGCTGATGAAGCCGAGGTTACCAAGTGGCTGAACACTACAAAATCTGGCTATCGCAATGGCCGATGGTCCGTGATACCGCGCAATCCCACCAAGAAGTCGACCCTCTACAAGCCTTTCATCACTCTTGTCAACCGAATCATTGCCAAGTTCGGGATGACAGACAAAATTGGTGTTACTCGACAGGCTAGAGATACGCACCTGACCAAATTGACCCACGATGACCACCATAGAACGAAACCAGACATATCTATTCTGGCTACCGGACCTTCTTTTGAACGAGCTGAAACCTCAGACAAGGAGAGTATGGGCTACCAGAACGTTGCATCCGTCTTCGATGTCGAGCTCGACCGGACGAAGACACAGCCAGTTGAACAAGTCGTGCAACTGGGTACCCATTGCAGGTGAATAAGAGTTACAGCGCTGCTTATCTGGTATCCATGCTGACCTTTTCGCAGGCAAATCTTCATGCAGCAGCCAAACCGCAACTTTGTACGATCGCTCATTGTTACGGAGTGCAACGTTCGGCTCGTTCATTACGACCGCAGTGGAACGTATGTGACTCCCTTCCACAACATCCATGGTGATCCCTTGACATTTATTCGCCTCGTCTTGGGTCTCTCGTCGACTGACGAATGTGTTCTCGGCCTTGATACCACTGTTCAATGGACCATCGACCCCGTCACCGGCAAGAAGGCATCGGGTGCGATAAAGTCCGTTGATAGGGAAGGGAATCCTATCGAATACGGGCTGAACATGGAGGTCAAGCCATTTATCCGTGCCAGTATTAGTGGGAGAGGGACAACCTGCTGGAGCACCCTACATCCGGTGACGAAGGAGCGCGTTCTCATCAAGGATGCCTGGCGCACTTGGAGCAAGAGGTCTGAAATCGACCATCTTAGTCCCGCGCGAGGCGTCAACGGCGTTGTTCAAATGCTGGCGTTCGAAGGCCACTGCGCAGAATCCAAGGACTATCGGTCCGATTCTTGCACGCACCAGCGGTTCCACAACCGCATCAAGTCCCGAGTCGTGATGGAGCAATACGGTTTGCCAATCTGGCACTTTCAAACGCGCGCTCAGCTTGTCGGTGCGCTTAAAGACGTTACTCAAGGTAAGCGGTTTATCCAACTCTCGGACACCGTCCCTACCAATGCATCAGCCCACAAGAGCCTGTTCGACAAGCTCGTTCTCCACCGTGATATATCCATCCAGAATATCCTCCTCGGCCCTTGCTCAGAACCTGGCCTTCCAGGGTTCATTATTGATCTCGATATGGCGGTCAACATTGATGATCCTGCCTCGAATCTCGGCAGATCCACGAACGGTACGTGTGCTCAATTCAATTTTGACCTACCAGTCGTTTACTACCTTCATACTGTATGTAGGGCACTCGACAGTACCAATCGATTGCAGTCCTCCTCAGCAGCAAAGCCAGAATTCAACCTTCACCCCCTCACGATCACCTGGACGACATTGAATCGTTTTACTATGTTCTGTGCCATCTTGTTTTCTGGTTCAAACGCCCAGGAGTACCCGTCGACCATGTTCCCGATGTCCTCAAGAAGTGGGAGTCCGCAAAGGAGGACGATGCTTGTTCGTGGAAAAGGGCATTCATCTGTGATGTGTTCCCGAAGTCGCTGGTAGGAGACTACTGGGGGAAACCGGTTCTCCAGCTCATGCGCAACTTCCATGACTTAATCCAGAAGATCCACAGGACAAAGTCCAACATTCGAGAAGATGCAGGGAACTCGGCAGAGCAGTTGGCGATGATCAAGGAGACGCTTTGGGGGCACGCTGCAGAGCATTATGCCGAAGTAGATGGGATTCTCCAGGTGGCTCTTGACGCTCTTGAGCTCGAGGAGCGCCAATTCGACTCTCAAGATCCCGGAGGAAATGGAAGAGGAACCGGCTAACCCGTCATTTCGAGGGGGAGAACGCGATCTTGGAAGGTTCTGGCTCTGAGGAGTAGGTTTCTGTGGATTTGATAGATGTTCGTCTGAGCGCTATTTATATTTGCCATGGACTGGTGTTGGACCCTCTTTGGACATTTAGCTCGTTCATTTTTGGTATGATACAAGCATTTGTGCATAGCTCCATACTTCCTCAACGCTTCCCCCCCTTCGTACATCATCTCTTTAAGAGCAAGCGTCCAAATCTTATCAATTCTTGCCGGTGATATAACCCTCTTAGTGAAAAGATACTCAGACCTGTACCAAGGTACAAACTGACGCGTCACGAACTTGAACTTGAAACTCTCGCCAGGGGCCGGGCGCTTAATCGCGGTCACGTTATGTCGCGTCCCATATCGGGCTGTTTGGAACGTTGTTTGTACGCCGGTTGCAAACGCGTGCGCGCATCTCAGGAGCTCTTGCTTCCAACCATCATCACTGTCCTGGTCCACTCCTGAAGAGTGACCTGCAACTTGAAGCCGCTCATCCTACACATATCTAGAGCTACCGCAGGCTGGTGTCACAGCGTCTTGGGACGCTCGGACAACACCGTTTTCGCCTCTACGTATACTTCAAATTTCTGCCGGCGCCGTGGCTGATATGCTCAGCGAGGGTCACCTGAAGGATATTGTCAGGCTGGAACTCGGTACAGACATCTACGTCACACCCAACACATGGGCGCCATCCCTGTACCATGACCTTGTGGACGAAGCGGAAATCCAGAGCTATCTTGAAGCAAGGGGTTCGGGCTATCGTAATGGTCGCTGGATAGGTCTAGCGAAATCCCCGAAAGGACGTTCGGCACTCTACAAGCCAATCCTCGCCCTTGTTACTCGCATATTGGTCAAGTTCGGGGGTAATGAGGAAGCCGGGGTCACTCGCAAGGCCTTTGACACGCGCAAAGTCAGGATGGGCAATGGCTCTCATGGCAAGGATCTCCCAGACATATCTATTCGAGCAACCGGGCCCTCCTTTGAAAAGCCCCCGAAATTATCCACTGCTGGGATTGGTTTCCAGGACATCGCCTCTGGTTTCAACGTTATACTCGATATGGATAGCGACCAGCAGCTTGACCAGGTTGTACAATTTGGAACCTATTGCAGGTGAGTTCCAACAGGCTCTGTGGTTTCTCTCATATTCTGATATGTTCGCCGCTTCCATAGACAGATCTTGATTCAACAGCCAAACCGCAACTTCGTTCGATTCCTCATAATTACCCAGAGCAGCGTTCGCCTTGTTCACTATGACCGCAGTGGCACCTATGTCACCCCCTTCCACAACATTCACGAGGACCCAGTAACGTTCATCCGACTGATTCTTGGACTCTCGTCTACCAACGAATCTATCCTTGGGTTCGACACGGCGTTCGAATGGACCATCGACCCGGAATCCGGCAGGAAGATTGCGGGGAAAATCGCAACTCCAGATGAAGCTGGAAGGTTGATCAAGTACAACCTGAGCATGGATGGCCCGCCTTTCCTTCGAGCCGGAATCTGCGGCCGGGGTACGACTTGCTGGACCGCCTTTCATCCAGAGACCGGTGACCGCGTGCTCATTAAGGACGCCTGGCGAAATGAGTCCAAGGGGTCCGAGATTGAGTATCTCAAGGTTGCCAAAGGTGTAGAGGGTGTGGTGCAGATGATTTCGTTTGAAGACTACCGCGCTGAAACCAAGAACTACCGACCTGCGTCCTGTGACCATCCCGGTTCTTATAACCGTGTAAAGTCGAGAGTGGTGATGGAGCACTATGGGCCGCCGATATGGAAATTTGAAACCCGTATTCAGCTCATCGGTGCTATCAAGGATGCTATTCAGGGTACGAGCATCACTCGAGCTGTGATCTTCATCGTCTGATATACTTTCCAGCTTACAGGAAACTTTACCATCGATTCATAATTCACCGGGATATATCGACGCAGAACGTTCTCATTGGTTCTAGCGCTGAGCCGGGACGCCGTGGGGTCATCATTGACCTCGACAGGGCTGTTAAGATGGACCGTCCCCCGTCTGAAATTCCTGCTGACCCCCGAATGGTACGTTATTCTCGATCGTATTCCACTGGACCTTACCGAAAAGCTTTCCAATCACAGGGCACCCGGCAATACCAAGCTCTGGCTGTGCTCAAAAGCACTGCGGTGATTCAACCACCGCCTCCTCAGGACCACCTGGACGACATTGAATCGTTTTTCTACGTCACTTGCCACATCGTCTTCTTGATTGATCGACCAGGCGTGCCTAAAGAGGACATTCCCGAACTCTTGTCGAAATGGCAGTCTGCCAAGGAAGCCGATGCATACGTTTGGAAGTTCTTATTCGTTATCGAACCTTTGGAGACAGACCTCATTTCGAAATACTGGGGAAGGCCGATTGTAGACCTCCTTCAAAGCTTCAAGAAGTTCATCGACCGCATCCAACGCTCGAAGGCCGAGTATCGTGCTGCTGCTGAGACGTCCGCCGAGCTGGTCAAGATGCTCAAGACGGGCCTTTGGAAGAAGGCTGAAGAGCATTACGCTGAGGTCGATGGGTTCTTCCAGGCGTGCCTCGACGCCCTTGAGCTCGAGGAGATCCATGGACCTGCCCCCGAAACTCCGGCCTCTTCTGCTCAGTCTTCTCCAGAATCGAGTCCTACTTCGCCGTCCCCAGGGTGTCTTGATCTTACAGGAGGAGTGAAGAGGGCTCCCAGCTTCAGCGAAGGACCTATGGACGACTCGGACTTGCCTAGAAAACGGCTCAGGAAATCTTGACGAAAAGAATGCCATTTCATTTCGCATGGTGCGGATGTCAAGGCAGGTCGTATCAACTAATGCTATATCTACGGTCCCTCTTTTCCCCAGCATGGACCGCGATCGATGTCTCCCCTTTCTACTGGGAGTATTTTTGTTTGGCCCTTATGCTTGGCTTATGCATAATCAAATAAATCTATACGCTATGAATGATGATATATATACGTATCCTACTCGTGTGTAGCCTCCGAGCCAACCCCGCTTACGTTTCTACTGATAGCCAAGCCCTTCGAACTGCTAGAAATCCGCTTTCGGACCTTCAGTGGGATTGTCCACGGGTCCCAGGTACGATGATACGTCAAACTCCCCACCAATCGACATGCTTTGGAACAGGTCCACAGAAAATAAAGAGTCTACCAAAGTCGTCTGCGAATAGGGATCCGATGCGAAGATGGCATCCCAGTTTTCGGCGTCAGAGAAGTTGTGGTCGAGGAAGGCGAGGGGTGGGTAGGTTGTTAGCTCGGCGGCTGGGATTCTAAATTCGAAGGGGGACGAATCAAAGGCGTCTGCAGTGGCGAGGTTTTGAAGCGTAGCTGCTGGGGCGAGAAGCTCAGGCTGAGGTTTCGCCTCTGGAGTGTTGAAGCATGCTCGGGCTGGGCGAATCTGGAAGGGAAGTGGTTAGAATCGAATGCACGAATGAAGTGAAAGCCATTCATGAACTTACGGGGATGGGTGTGGCAACTTGCGTTGCGAGACCACGAGGCGCGAGATGTGAAGTGCTGAAGGAGGCGTCCAAATCTGGGCTGGACAGTTGGTTCACTTCGGAGCGGGTGTATTCATGGAGGCATTGGAAACTCAGTGAGCTAAAGTCGAGCTGATGCGCCTCCCCAATGATCGCAGACGCGAGCCGGCGGCACTTCTCCTCCTGCTCAATCACAACTCCCGACTTCATCTTCTGCGCACGAGGACGACGCGCGGCGGGCTTGAGGCGGTATTCGGGGTACTTCAGCCTGTGCATCTCGCGAAGCTGCGCCGCCCGGTCGTAGTAAACCTTCTTCTGAGCAGCGTCCATGCTATTCCAGCAGTGCCCGACAATGCGGCTGATGTCGGCGTTGTTGCGCTCGACGGGCTGCGGCTTGAGCTTCTCGGCGGCCCAGAAGTCGGAGCGGAAGATGATGAACGCGTTGGGAGGGCGCGCGATGTAGCCGGGGCGCTTCTTCCTGGTTTGCCTCCGTGCGGAGGGCTGGCTCGTTCGGCGCTTTTGGGTGTTGGTGGCTCGAGATGATGGAGGGGTCGGCGAGCGCGCGGGTGCAGATGCGTAGGAATAGTCAGAATAGACGGATTCTGGGCTATCACATCCTGCGTTCGCGTAGTCGATAAGCCAGTTCGTGTCGAACGTCGGGTCGACGTTGTGATAACCTAGAGGAGTTGAAAGGTAACCAATCAGCAGCCGTTCACGAAGGCACAAGCGAGGGACGCACTGGTTTGATAATATTCCATCATCCTTGGGCTCAGCTAGAAGACAAACTGGAGGCTCAGAAGGGAAATTGGGGGCGGATTCGCTGATTTGACTGTGCTCGAACGGCTCCTTGCTGCAATTACCGCCATATCACAGTGCCCTTATCAAGCCATGGGTTCGTTCCAGCTCGATTCCTCCTGCCTTCCTGCTTTGGAAAGCCTGTGGCTGTTACCCCTCATTCAAAAGAAAGTCGTGGCCACCACGAGGCAAATGTGATATCACCTACGGTGAGGGAGAGGTCACACTGCTCCTCCAGACAACATGGTGCTGCTGGGAGATCAGCCTTCCTTGTCCTATTCGAGATATACTTGGTCCTTACCGGATTTGAGGCGCCGATTCTGCATCAAAGTTTGCGGGGTACGTTCAGCGTTCGCGGAGGACTCCCCTGCTGCAGTAATGAATCTACTCACCCTGCCGTGGACCGTGGCCCTCACACCCATTTGACCATCGGCTGCCTGGCGCATCGTTTCTTGAAAGCATCTGCGAGATGTATCCCTTCAAGCTCCGGCGACATGGCTCCTCGATTCTGTCCCGATTATCAAATTGCTTGATGAAGTGAAATCGCCCGCTGTTGATTATCGTGGAATATGCCAGACTAGTTATACTCGCGTGCAGGGAGGCCCAGCGAGCCAGAAAAGGCCGTTCGAGGCCCTCAGATGTGACAAGCAACCTGTGCCCCTAGTGATCGTCATCTTCCCAGGGGCCCGAGAGTTTTCCCAGGACCAAAGGCAATTAGCGCTCGTCTGGCCACCGCGACTCTCGAAAAGGGCTGGGCAGATGAGCCAGTGGATTATTATCATTAGAAAGAGAGAGACTACATAGCACTTTCTATGCCTTCAGCCATTTGGTCCTGGGCATCCAGTACCTGTATATCTGCCTGCGCATCATGCTCCGTTGACGCCTTCGTCGGTGGCTGTGTACTCCTATCTCCCCAACCGCTTAACGAACGAATTGCGAACGAGGACGAGCAAGGCTCGTCCTCAATCCCAACATACCGAATCAGCATATTTCAAACATCCTTGACAATGATATTCAACGCTGGTAATTGTTGAATCTATCACAATCAAGATTAGTCGATTCTAGTATTTCACGGCGAAACAATGACAACATAGAGCCTTCCGCTACTCTATAATACGGCGCAATGTATTTTGAAGTTGAAGACACAGTCATTTGTGTTCAAGTGTTCAAGTTCGCGGTGTAAACCACGACCGCGGCAGGCTGACTGTGGGTAATGATGGCCGGGATCAGCCACGGCAGATATCCGTCAATCAACGTGCCGCTCTAGAGGGGATGGCTGGCCGCTCTTAACCCACCCGGCCGGCCGCCCCAAACACGTGCCCATGGGAATCGCTGATGTCGCGTGGCCTTCCCCTCCCTCTTGGACCCAAGAACGAGAGGCAGGTACTCACCAGTCCGAGAGCCAGGGTGAATCAGAGGCTGGATCGGGTATGAGAAGCTTCACATATACCGCACACAATGCTTAAAGAAATCCTGCCCGAGACAACCCCAGCCGTGCACTTGGGATCGAGAGCGCGAAGAACAGAGATATACATCTGGGTGAGCCGTACTGCGCATGCACCATAGCCTAGACCCCTTATACATCGACACCCCATCGCTCGGTATCGCGGGGGCTAAAGCGAGGAGCCCGCGAGGAGTGGGTGTCGCGGTTCGCTCTCGGATTGAAGAGTCGTCCTCAAGGCGTGCTCTTGGACTCAAGGGTGGTAAGAAGGACAGAAATCGTCTGGGTGCACTACTACTGCGTGTGGCCCTTGCGATAGACGGACTGAAACGACGCCCCAACACGCACAGCGTCACGCTTGGCGGCCGGCGCTAAAACAACGAAACACAGCTGCAGGCGTGCATGGGCTCTGCTCTGGGATTCGAGAGAGGTGCCGAAGTACGTTGTTCACAGAATCAGCACAATGACCTGTACTCACGCCATACCACACACAGCTCATCGATATGAATATCTGTGCCCGGCTGGTGCCGTCCGCGACGCTTCGGGAGGAGCGGGAGAGGGGCCCACTCTCGGATTGGAGAGTTGTGGTCGAGGCGTGCTCTTGGACTCAAGAGCAGGATGAAAGGTGGATATCGTCCGGGAGGGCTACCGCTCTGCCTGGACTCCGTGCCAAATCTGCCGAATTGATGCCCCAACGCGCAGAGCGGCACGGGCGGCGGCCGGCGCTAAAATGAAGAAATACGGTTGCCGATGCGCATGGGCTCTGCTCTTGGAATCGAGAGCGGTCCGGAGGTACGTTGTTCACAGAGCCGACGAGATACCCTGTAACTCACGCAGAACACCCACAGGTGGTGGCTACGATCTACACGGCCCCGCAGGCTCACCTTGCGGAGGAGGAGTTGGGGTCTGCTCTCGGATTGGGGAGTCGTCCTCGAGGCGTGCTCTTGGACTCGAGGGTAGGGCGAAAGGTGAACATGGTCTGGGTGGCCCACACTACGCGTAACGCCTGCGATAGCCAGGCTGAATCAATGCCCCAACGTGGAGAGTGACACGGGCGGCGGCCGGCGCTAAAACGAAGAAACACGGTTGCAGGCGTGTATGGGCTGTGCTCTGGGATTCGAGAGCGGCCGCGAGTACGTTGTTCACATAATCAGCACGGTGACATGTGCTCATGTCATACAGCCACAGCCCGTCGATACGAGGCTCCTGTACCCCGTCTGCGCCGCTGATCACCCATCGGGAAGAGGAGGAGTTGGGATCCGCTCTCGGATTGGGGAGCCGGGATCGAGGCGTGGTCTTGGGATCGAGAGCAGGGCGAAAAGGGATATTCGTCCGAGTGGGCCACGTCTAAGCGTGGTGCCCACCTTTGATTCGCCGAATTGACGCCCCAACGCGCAGAGCGTCACGCTTGGCGCCCGGCGCTAAAACACCGAAACACAATTGCAGGCGCACACGGGCTCTGCTCTGGGATTCGAGAGCGGTCGCGAGGTACGATGCTCACACAATCAGCACAGTGACCCATACTCACGTCATACACCCACAGCGGGTCGATACGAGGCTCCTGTACCCCGCCGGCGCCGCTGATCGCCCATTGCAAAGAGGAAGAGTCGGGGTCCGCTCTCGGATTGGGGAGTCGGGCTCGAGGCGTGGTCTTGGGATCAAGAGCAGGGTGAAAGTGGATATTCGTCCGAGTGGGCTACTGCTCTGCGTGTACTCTGCGACAGACCTTCCGAACTCAATCCCCAACGCGCAGAGCAGCAGGCTTGGCGCCCGGCGCTAAAGCGACGAAACACGGCTACAGGCGCACACGGGCCCTGCTCTGGGATTCGAGAGCGGTCGCAAGGTATGTTGTTCACACATTCAGCACTGTGACCCGTACTCACGCCATACACGCACAGCGGGTCGATACGAAGCTCCTGTGCCCCGCCGGCGCCGCTGATCACCGATCAGGAAGAGGAGGAGTTGGAGCCCGCTCTCGGATTCGGGAGTCGGGCTCGAGGTGTGGTCTTGGGATCGAGAGCAGGGTGAAAAGGGATATTCGTCAGGGTGGGCCACGTCTACGCGTGGTGCCCACCTTTGATCCGCCGAAATGACGACCCAACGCGCAGAGCGTCACGCTTGGCGCCCGGCGCTAAAACACCGAAACACAATTGCAGGCGCACACGGGCTCTGCTCTGGGATTCGAGAGCGGTCGCGAGGTACGATGCTCACACAATCAGCACAGTGACCCATACTCACGTCATACACCCACAGCGGGTCGATACGAGGCTCCTGTACCCCGCCGGCGCCGCTGATCGCCCATTGCAAAGAGGAAGAGTTCCGAGGCCATTTATGGAATCGGGTACTTTCCGCGGCGGAAATTGCGCCAAGCAATTTCCGGAAATAAAGCAACGTGACTTTGATGGCACGTGGTTGCCAAGGCCTAAGTTCCAAGTGCTCGAGGGTTCAAGTACCGATCCAGCCATTTCTTTTTTAATGGGCTTCACCACCATCTGGCGCGCTCCGTTTATACAGCATAACCTACTTTATTGCATATGCTAACTAGTGCTATGTAGTGATAATAACAACAAGTTCTAACTTCTGAAAACGGCCAGCCGAAAATTTCCAACTTTGCCAATCAGAATGCCAGCCGCAGCCTACTCTCTGACCGTGACCACCAACGCCTCGCTCACAACCTCGGCCAGCTGTATCCCCACTCTACCTCCTTCGGCGCTATGCTTCTGACAGCACACTGCAGAAGAGCCACCCCCCACCTGACAGACGGCATTTGCACCACCCACCCTAAATCAAACAAGAACTTACAACATCCCAGCGGTCCGCGGCGTAGGCAGCAGCAAACGACCGTGAGGGAGAAGAAGGGAGGGGTCGTTTTGGGGTGGTGGTTGAGTCTGTTGGTTGCCGTCGCACGGGTGAACCTTCTTTCCCCCATCGCATCGCACCGCTCTGTTTCCTATGCTACGCTACGCTACACGCTCGGACACGCATGCCCGTCCACTCCTGCCTCTCGATCGCGATCCCGCGAGGACGCGCCGGCCATGCACCAACGCGCATCGCTCGCTCGCCTGCCTCGATCCCTCATGGATCCATCCCTGCGCCCTTTCCGTCCCTCCCGTCGCTCGCCCTCCACCTCCTTTGTGCCCATAGGCGATCGTTCTCGCAATTCCTAGGTGCGTCAGCTTCAAGGTTACGCAGCTTTCGAAGATGGACTCACCCAGTGCAACTTGCAGCATCTAAGCATACCATGGCGCCGTAACACCAAGCATTGGTCACGATTCAGACCCCCGCCCGTCGAAACGAAGGTGTTACGCGCGAAGGATGGTCTGGGCCGGCCATTGCATTCATCGACTCTGGAAGTGGGCCGGCGGGTGTCGAGCAGCGAGTGCTCAAGGTACGTCAAACTAGCTGGTAAATTGCAATCGCAAGCTCACCTACCTGGGATAGACGGTCTAGCTGCACACGACATGCACAGCGCCGAAAAAGCGACGATCGGGTTACGATCGGCCTGGGAGACCTCTGCTGATGTCAGTTAAAACCCTCTCGTCAAGTGAACGAAGCCCGACTTACTGCCATTGACCCACAGTGCTACAAAATACCAACGTGATCTGCGGAAAAGCGACGTCAGCCCAGACCATCGGCGCGATGACCACACCATACCACACCATACGCACCAGCTAGCCGACGCTGCCGAACGCGCCCACCGGCTTGACGCACCGTCCACGTACAACTCCGAGACGCACAACTTCCGTCCTCACCGTACAAAGACCGACAGCGACGACGGGCTCTGGCTAGGCGACGAGCGGACCGTGCTCCTCGACGCTCCCAATATCCTGTCGATACCCTCAGCGCGCACAAGCCAGATCAGCCCGTGCATTGCCCGTGCACTTACCTCCCATTGACCCGCCGCACACGACGAGCACGATGCCCTGGACGCTGTACAAGTACGTCAGCGAACAAGCCAAGAGATACGCACGAGCTACTCACCTGCATCAAAGGTTTTGGCGACGACGACGACGAACGCGAGGGAAAACGCATGGAACGAGCTCGCTGTGTGCGATGACGGCGACGATGATGGGTTGGCCGGCATGAGTGTGGTGGGTGCGATTGGATGGAACGAGGAGAGGAAGCGACGATGAGCAGATGTGCAGTGTGCGACGAGGAGACGACTTAACCGACGAGCTCGCTGTGCACGACGACTAAGACGAGGGGTATGGGCAGCGTGAGGGAAGGATATAGGAGGTGGTCGACACAGGGAAATGAGGAGGCAGGGGAACGCGCACTGTCCTGCCGCACACGACGAGCACGACGCCCTGCACGCTGAACAAGCCCGTGTCAGCGGACCGCGACGAGATATACCCGTCAAACTCACCTGCACCATCCGACGACGGACTCATTGCTTCGACAACCCCTCGATAACCTACCGACACCGTCAGCACGCGACTCCGGGAAGCACAACTTGCGTACTCACCTCACGACCACCACCGACGACGACGACGAGCTCTGGCACACCGTCCACCCCTCCCGGCACACTCGAAACCCTGCTACGCTGTTAGCGCACTACCCCGACCTCAACTTGGACCAGCTCATGCACTCGCCTAGCGTTCCCTACTCGTACACTGCGAGCATGATGCTCTGCACGCCAAAGCGCCGTGTCAGCGAGCTATCCCAACCACGGGGAGACATGCGCGTCATACTCACCTAGAGCAAAGGCCTCGACGACACCGAAGACGGCGACGACGGACCCAAGCA
Source organism: Ephemerocybe angulata (assembly GCA_013368325.1). Lineage (NCBI taxonomy): Eukaryota > Fungi > Basidiomycota > Agaricomycetes > Agaricales > Psathyrellaceae > Ephemerocybe > Ephemerocybe angulata. The sequence continues at coordinate 235,634 of JAACJK010000009.1, read as the reverse complement.
CAGCGCCAACACAGCGAGAGGGCAAGAGGATGGGAAGAGGGAAAGCGAAGAGATGGGAAGCGGAGCGGCGCGGGGTATATGTGGGTGCGTCTGGGAGGGCAGCCGAGCAAGCCAGGTCGATAAACAGACCTGCGTGATGACCTCGTGATGAGCGCGAAGATGCGGACACGACGACTGGGAGGACCTACGGTATAGCAAGCTCGCTATGGAGCATGGCGGAACATGGCGATGGCTGACGAGGCGCGATGTCCAAAGGACGATGAATGGGTAGGGTGTGATGGGGGTGAGAGGTGGAGACGACGATGAGCAGATGTGCGGTCTGCGACGATGGGAAAACTCACCTAACGAGCTCGCTGTGCACGACGACGACGACGACGACGGTGACGAAGAATAGAGAATGGCGAGTGGGACAGGAGGGAAGAAAGGAGGATGGATGGAGAAGGAGACATGAGGAGGAAGGAGAATGGTGGATAGACCCGCGGTACGACTTTCTTTTATAGCCCTCTCCCTCCATCCAAATCCAGCCTTCGGCGGATCGACTAAGATCTCCATCTCTCGTATCCATGCTATCCGAACATGTACTATTCGCCCCAGCCAATCTGAATATACGTACATATTTTCCGCACATCCCGTATATTGCGCGTTGCAAGCGCGTTATCCCGCAACAGAGGCCCGGTCGAGTGCCTATGCAACGGCACTAGAATGCGATGGCCTGTCAGACAGTTAGCTTCGTAAGTGAGCCAAGGCGAGCCGGAGCCGAATTCACGCTTGGGAGGTTGAGTGGGTGGGAGTGTGCGATGGGGTACACGGGGAGAGGGACGATCGGGTTATGAGCGGTGTGAAAGATTGAGGCTGCGAATGCCGGCGAGGGGACGAGTGGATAGGGAGGTGCATTCATCGAAGGAGTATGCGTAGTATACAATGAGCTACATTCCGAGATGTCCAAAGCCGGCGATTTGTATTTATGGAGTGTCAGTGCATTTGAAGTGCTTGTGCACGCTATGAACCCGCGCAACACTGTAATTACCAACGACCATCCACCGATCCACCATCCCAGAAATCCGCTTACCACACAGCTCCAGCGACACATGCCAAGCCATACCCAGACCCTCATAATCACCCCAACGCACGAAAACGACGGGGAACGTAACGCACGTATCTACGCCGTAAAGGCATTCACTTGCTCATCTTCGCTACCGCTCACGTCTGTCAAACGCAGCTCGATACCCACGACTGTGTGCCATACACGCTTGAGAACCCCGGAGAGTGCGTCCGGCGGGTGTACGGAGGTGTGGAATGGCGCGGTGAAGTGCAGAAATGCAACTTGAATTGTGTTGTTTTCTGCAGGAGAATCGCAAATATCAGGGGTTACACATTTGTAGAGACACGCCGGAAGGGGTAATATAAGATTTTACAGGCAGTCTGGGCGAGCGATCATGGGGTATTACGCGTTTTAAGAGATAGGCGCCCAAAACTCGATTAAGCGCTTATGCGCTATTTCGTAGATCGCGCTCTCAATTCGTCATCATCTCGTACCAAGTAACCCCTAGGGAAATTTCACACGCTTCTTCTACAGTCTGGTGTAGTCTCTACCCCAAGCTCAGACGCAAGGGCATCCGTATTTGCTTGCAATGTATTGAGGATGGTGCAACTGCAATATCCAGTGTATCTTCGGATCTCTGAAGGTCGAGCGCTGTGTGTGCGCTTAGATGGGTGGCTTGGTGTGTGAAACCGAGGATGTACGTACGTACATACCTGTGAACTGTGATTGGAGATGTGCGGGTTGTCGGAGTAGTGGGTTTGAGGCGGACGGAGTGTGGTCTGGTTGAGTCTTGAATGAACCACGGTGAAGCCTTGCGGTTGCGAGTTGGTTGCGAGAGCATTGCTGGTATACGGGGTGCTACAACATTGGAGTGTATATTTGAAGCGACTGCTACAGTGAGTGCCTAATGTAGTATACAAGTCGGTATCTCGGTGTCCACTGTTCGATTTACCTGGGAGAGTTGACGTGAAGGTACTCTGCGCGATCAGTGTTCTCGATGTGACAGTGCTATTCGCGGAGTCAGCTGACTTACAGTACTGCTATGGCGTAGTGTAGCCCCATAGGTTAAGGCCGATGAAATCAATTTAGCCTCGAGAAATCGGCACCATCGTCAACTAGAGGGACAACATACGCTCCGGATTGGTCACAACTGAACAGGTTGAATTGTCTCTGGTGGTCTGTATCACAGGAATAACAACACCAAATGATACTCATATTTTGTGGCTATAAGTAGGTGATGCCTTTGTGAGGTACAAGATCTACGTATGTACAGATGGGCATATCTCTCCAGCCGGCAGTTGGGCACGTCCGCCTGCCAGAATGCAGCACTCGTTTGACTAGTTCGGATTGGTACTCCAAAGTTATTCAAACCCATGCTATACATCTACCAATGTCCGGTGACGTATTACTGCCATTCAAGCGCAGACATTGACCAGACCACTCTGGGCCCAGAGGGTCCCTCATCAAAATAGGCGCCCAAATCGGTTCAGGCGGCGCTCGCCCACAGGTGCCTGATCGCACCATTTCAAAGCCAAGTATCGTACGTATGGCTTACATCAGTATTTCTCTAATTATCCAGTTCCTGGTCTCGCGTCCGAACCGGGGAGCCAAGATGAACGGAAAGCCGAACACGCGCTTACGACGTGGGCATGTCTCGTCCAGCGAGTGCGAAATGAGCGCAGGCGCTGGGCGGCTGTGTTCGGCGAGGTCTGTGTAGAAATGAATCCGGTGAGTAACAGGTTTAATTTGGGTACAGGACGAAGGATAACGTACCAACAAGCCTCGCGCCATAGTTGAGGAGCCCAGACACTGAAGCTTGGCACGATGATCGACGCGGCGCGTTTCGTCAAATGAGCGCAGAATTTTGGCAGAATTGGCGTAAGCGAAGCAGGGGTAAAGTCTATATAGAAATGAATCCGGTGAGCTACATATTCAATCTGGGTGAGAGGCGACTGGGAAACGTACCGAGGTTGGAGGTGTGGAAGTAGTAACACGCTTTCGAAATCTAACAAATCTTCGCAGATATTTCAAAGATATTTGGGCTCCCTGGAAGTTGGCTTGAAGCGCTGTGCGCAACAGCTCCAGAACGAGAACTTGTGACGAAGGCAAAGGCTGGCCGAAAATCAGGCGTCGCCGTCGCTGCGTCGCTGCAAAATCAGGACCAGGAATGGCCTCGGATTTTGCCGCGCGCAGCGACGGTCCACTTCCCACAAGTCGGGGTCCGCTCTCGGATTGGGGAGTCGGGCTCGAGGCGTGGTCTTGGGATCAAGAGCAGGGCGAAAGTGGATATTCGTCCGAGTGGGCTACTGCTCTGCGTGTACTCTGCGACAGACCTTCCGAACTCAATGCCCAACGCGCAGAGCGTCACGCTTGGCGGCCGGCGCTAAAGCGACGAAACACGGCTACAGGCGCACACGGGCCCTGCTCTGGGATTCGAGAGCGGTCGCAAGGTATGTTGTTCACACATTCAGCACTGTGACCTGTACGCACGTCAGACACCCACAGCGGGTCGATACGAGGCTCCTGTACCCCGTCGGAACCGCTGATCACCCATCGGGAAGAGGAGGAGTTGGGATCCGCTCTCGGATTGGGGAGCCGGCCACGAGACATGCTCTTGGTCTCGAGGGCAGGACGAAAGGGGGACATCGCGTGGGGGGGTGCACGACTACGCGTGGTGCCCACACTTGATCCGCCGAATTGACGCCCCAACACGTAGAGCCTCGCGTCCGGCGACCGGCGTTAAAATGACGAAATGCGGCTACTGGCGCGCATGGACCCAGCTCTGGGACTCGAGAGCGGGTCTGAGGAGGGCTGAGGTATGTTGTTCACAGGGCTGATAGGATACCCTCTAACTCACGTCATACGCCGACAGCAGGTCGATGCGAAGTACCCGGGCCCCACCGGCGCCGCTGATTGCCTATCGGGAGGAGGAGGTATTGTCCCTCGCTCTCAGATCTGAGAGTATCCCTTGATGCGTGCCCTTGGGATCAAGAGCATACAGAAATAGGACCTTCGTCTGGGTGGCATATTACCATCCAGGGACGTCAGTCCAGATATGCACTATCAATGACCCAACGCGCAGAGAGGGACGCATGGCCGCCGGCGCTAAAACGGGGGGGCTGTTGGATTAAACACGCGCATGTGCTCTGATCTGGCTCTCGACCAAGTATCGAACACTGATCACATCGTATCATTCTGTGCACTATGTAAAACATCCATACGACGCAATTTGAGCCTATTCCAAACAGAAAGAAACACCTTCGTATAAATGATAGCCCTTTCTTGACCCATATAACTGACCGACTTTCGAATTCGTCGAAGTGCGCCATTTCCACATTCTGCAGCACTTGAATTGATTGCTGACAGACGGGGATTGATGTTCGAATACTCCGATAGGAAGGCTGCTGGACTACACTTGCTGTGCCCGGTTGCGTGAAAATGGTCAATCGCGAAGGTCGTATTTCCAAAGAACTGAGGCTCCCGGAGCATGCAATAAGGGCCAAGTGCGCAAGCAAAGTCATAAATGACGTTCTTTGGGGCTATCGGCCACCGCGTAACCATCGCAGAGAAGACATCATCGCGCCCTTCGCTGAAAGGGATGCAGTGAAATCCATAGCAGATGCTATGGGTGCACCAACAAACCATGATCCCTCCCGTCAACCGTCTCTCGCCATACTGAGAATAGTATTTCCCGCATCTGTCGCCCCGTTTACCGGCGGCTTCTTGGAGCTTCTCCTCCTGTTGCAGCAAGGTGAGCTTTTCGAGTAAGGGATAGACAGGGCGATGGCGTATAGCGCGGAGGCTGTAAAAGCATCCTGTCTATAGAACACAATGGTGAAACAAGCTAAGCCAGGTATTCAGGGATTACGAGCAGACTTTACACACCTTCCTCCAGTCGTCCACATCGCGCGGGATGCTCCCTTCCTTCGCCAGCTCCAGGGGGCCTTCGCTGATCATACTCTTAAGCAGAGTCCGCGTGTCTCGTTCGACCCAAGCCAGAACTTCAATAAGGAGAGGCCGAATGGTGTTGTCAGTATCCTTTGCCTCAAAGGCCTTGAAGAATGCAGGTACGCCCAACAAGAGGTCGCTCTTCTCCTTCCGTGGATCCTTGAGGAACTTGACAATATTTAACCACGACGCATAGTTCACAAGCTGCAAAACAGACTCTTCTGCTGCAATCTGCGATGGTCAATCAGTCTATAATTTGGGGATTTGGAAGAAAGACGGGTTGCACAGACCTGTACGAAGAAATTTTTCCAGACTTTAGGGCACGTCTTTTCGACGTATGCCTCCTCCCCCAGAAAGATGTCGAAAAGGCGTGCCAACCCTGGGCATCGGGCTTTAAGGGAAGAGGTAACCGAGGGGAGGAGTTTAAGGTGCTTTCCAACCAAACCCGCCTGTCGGAAAAGAGCCTTAGAAGGTGATGGCGAAGCCGACGCTGTTGGCGGGATATTGCCCAACGCTCCTTGACGACGAGGGGTGCGGGGAAGCGCCGGCGCTGTGGCGGGTAAGAACCCATTTGGAGGGGGAAGCGTCGGCTTGGGATCCTGTGACGAAACCTGAGGGGAGATGTCCGGATTTTGTCCTGTCGTCGGATCGAGGCCATCGGGAACAGGCGTTTCCGGGGGGGCAAACCCTTCTTCTCTCGCAGTAGCCTTCAATCCGGCTACCGATGGACCTGAGATCGCATCCCTGACTGCTTTCCGAAGCGAGCGATCGGGGAGCAGCTGCTGCTGTGGGCGATATTTGATGGTATTCCGTACTTGCGACTCGGCGTGTTTGAACGTGGGCGGTCGAAGTGAATCCGTCAGATGTTCTTTACCAAACGAGAGCGTTATACCATCCCAAATAACCGTTTCGGGAGCTTCGCCGCAGGTACTACACTTCATGTCGTTCATCATGTCGTCTTCAAACTTCTGCAGAAAGGCAAAGGCAAACCAGACAGCTCGAAAGAGGTCGGGGCCCATGAATTTGGTGTCATAATTGTCGTACCGCCTCGAGAGCTGTGTTGTCCAGGCGATGAAAGGCGTTTCCGAAGAGGTATAGGCGCTGGTGTACTCGTTCAAAAGCTCGTGCGATACCAAGACCGAATTGTTGTAGTTGAAGACCTCGTACGAGCGAAGATCGGGGCCAATCCATCTCGCATTCTTCGATGGGCATCGGTAGCACTTCTGCATTTCAACCTTCACTTCGTACAGAGTGGTTAAGGTGTACAACTTCGCGACCCGATACTCCTTGTCCCTATCCCGATCGAAGAAAGTCCTCCCGTCTGGACACAAGCAACAGGAATCCCCTTCCTGGATGGGGAATCGGATTTGACCTGTGTCTGGATCTCGAGGATATGGTATAACGTCGTACAAGTCGACATCGGTGTGCAGCCTCGTCCATTTTGGTGGATGTATTGGTAGGAATGAGACTGTGGTTCCCGGTCCCCGTTCTGAACGATGTCATGAGTCATAGTTTTCCGGCGCGCTGCAGCAACGAACACGCACCCATTGTACAGACGTCCTTTGCAATTAACTCATCCGCGAGATCCAGACCTTCCAGAAGGTCCCCAAACTCCTCTGGAAGCAGCTGGAGGGCTTCGGCGATGTGGGAGCAGGAGTTAAGGTTCGTGTCTTTGGAGCACTTCCAGACGCCCCCCGCGCGCGATGATCCAATGTGACTAACAATAGCCCGCCCTTTCAAAGCTGACGAAGACTTCGACTCGACGGAGAAAAGGCTGAGAAAAGAGACTGTCGACAGTGGGCGCTGGAAGAAGATCTTCGCAGCTGGGGGATTATCTGATATTTGGCACGTTAGTTAAGGTTCTGAAGGCTACTATCTACATAGGCCAGTATGGCTCACCCATGGAGATGTTCGCTTCATTGCGCTCTGCTAGCCTAGCATCCACGAAGTATCGTTGATGAACGCAAACGAGCGCTCGCGTTGCCACTGGGCAGCTACAGCCACTTGTTACTTCCCCACCAACGATTTGGTATTGAAGATGGTGCCATGTATCCTGCGAACGCATCAGCAGATGGTCACACGACCATGAAGCTTCTTTACTCACCCTTGTCTGCCTCTTGCTGGCATCCCAGCCTTGAACAACGAACAGCCGACCATGGATATGCTTAAACCCTGCCACTCCACTGCTCACAGCGTTTGTGAAGACGTCGAGACCACTGACTTGAAGGGAGCCTGACGATACGTCCTCGAGTCCACCGACTTCATCAGCATGAAACCCACCCGCGCCGCCATCGTCATCGTTCAGATCTTGTGAGACCGACCCACTGTCTGTCGGCGCCGAAATTGGCGGTGGAAGGCCAGTGCAAGTGTCTGTCCGAGCATGAGCGCTAGGCCTAGCACTCAAAGGTGTCGAAGCCGATTTAATGTTCGCTTTCTTCTGGAGCCTGGGCGTTTGGGGTCCGGTAGTGACAGCACCCCTCCTCTTGGTCGATGGCGCTGACTCTAGCCCTGCCTCTACAGCAGAGTCAATTAGAGCCGAGGGATACAAGCCCTCTCCCTCATCTTCAGGGTCCCAGGCCGCCCTGCGCTTTCTTGAGAGCTTCCCCGACGCGTTCTTTGTGGAAGTTGACGAAGGCTGCACCGTGACCGACTTGTTCTTTGCGACCGTCTTCGATGAATTCGACGTCGAAGGCTTCACCAACGCGTTCTTCGTGATCCTCTTCGACAAATTCGACGTCGAAGGCTTCACCAACGCGTTCATCGCGAACCTCTTCGACGTATTGACGTCGAAGTTCACCGACGCGTTCTTCGCGATCGCCTTCGACGAAGTGCTCGGGCGATCCACTTGTCGTGTATCCCAGAGAGTTCAAATGGCCAAGAGCGTCTTATGGTCGTGGGCGATGTCTGTATCCCAGGGAGGTCAAATGACCAAGAGCGTGTTATGGTCGTGGGCGGTGTCGAAGGGATTGTCTCGGTTTGTTGCCGCGTAATGGCTTATGACACAACACCGGCGCAACACGGGTTTTCGATCGATTTTCGGACCCTTCGAAGTGTACTCGGACCACCTCAAACCCTCCTCTCTTCGACCTCATTCAATGACCCAGGAGAGGAGAGCTTCTCCTCGAAAAGCAGCCATGACCCAGGAGCCATCCGAGGTCAGTTATTTTCGGCGAACATCTCGCACGCATCCAACCTCTCAAACTCCCCAGGCACCTAAAAAGAAGCCTCCAACTAAGAGGAAGAAGGCAGGGGCCACGGAACCTGAGGGATCGACCCCCACAGGAAAGAAGCAATGGAAGACCAAGGCGAGCGCTGCAGCACAGGTAGGTCGATCTCATCCCTTTTCTAATGCATGTTGACCCTCCTTTTCATAGCCCTCGAATCATGACGCCGCACCCCCGCCACCCTTCCCGTTTCATCTTAATATGCAGCACTATATGGCTTCAGTGTACCACCCCCAGATGCAAATGTTTCCCCCAAGTACGTCGACACTGGAACCAATGGTCATTTCCCAGACCGATGCTGATACCTTGCGTTATAGTGAACGGTTACCCTCAACCGGGACCTCCATCGGTACGTCGTAGCGTCTCACCGAACGACGCGTCGTTATTGAGCTCTGATCACAGTCTTCGATCCCCGCCTCGTCTAGTGCAGAGGCGTACTCGGCAAACGGGTATAATCTGCAGCAGGGCCCACAATTGGTGCGTAAAACAACGGGAACGTGTTCGACTCTGTATCAATTCCATTCCTTAGTCTAATAACCCGACGGCTGGTGCTCCAATGGGTTACTACCCTAATCCCAATCAAAGTGAGTGTGTTGCCCTACCCTCCTGACACGACCTAATGACTTTCCAAAGTGATGAATTACCCCGTCAATGCGCCATGGATCCCCCAGACGCAAGTTCCTGGGTACAACCAAGCTCCTGTTCAACCATACGCGACGATGAGTCGTAGTGCACCGGCCCAGGCCCCTGCTCCCTTTGCGGCGTTCGGCATAGACCCCTCCTTACTTGATGACGACCCGGTGCCGTCTCCCAACATCACCCCGACAGCCGCCCAGGCTGACGTGACCCAGTCCAACACCCCGACCGACGTGAGCCAGTCCATCACCCCGACAGCCGCCCAGGTCGACGTGGCCCAGTCCCTGGTTCAACAAGAACCTCAGCAGGATATCGAGGAAGGGGATGTCGCTCCCGGTGAGAATGAGGTGATGGAGGAAGATCCCAGCAAGGATATTGAACCGCATTCCGATGAAGAGCCGGCGGAGGGCGAAGACCAAGAGGCTCCTGCGATGGTTCCAATTCGCGGAAGGCATGTCTCAAGCCTCAATGCAATCCATGGTTGGCTTGACGGTGTCGGCTGTGGCGACCATCCCATCGGTGAGGGGCTTCCTCCTGCTCCCCGTGTCAAGCTAATATATTACTTCCTTCTTAGACCTGCCTAGAACTCACACTCCAAAGCCTACCCTTGCAGCGGGTGCAGCGGCGAAGGCGTATAAGGGCATGGCAAATTCCCTCATTTCTAAGGTACGTACCCAGATGCCATTAGGCCCTGGCGCTCACTGATGTGTTATCAGGCCGAGCAGGTCGCGCTTCAAACAGGGAGTTGGGTATACGTTGCCATCCAACACCCACGTTCAGGAACATCATTCCTTCATTACGGATCGAGGAAGTTTCGTCGCGATTATCCCAAGGGACTTGCCGCCGTACACAAGGCGATGTCCCACTATATGAGTACTGTGGTAATTGGAAACACTCAAGTGCGTACGGAGCGCGCGGGCGAGGAGTTGAAGAAAAAAGAGGCAGAGATAGAGGAAAAGGACGCTCAGCTGGCCAGACTGGGTGCGGAGGTGGAGGAACTGAGGAGCCAAGTTCCCGATCGTGCAGGACCCTCCATGCAAGAGGTGCTGTCGTTGGTTTCGCAAATCCAAGCCTTGAAGCAGCCTGTCACTGCTCAGGCCTTACTAGAAACCCTGACTTTGACGATTCCATCGTCCGAAGCCGAAGGGGTCCCAGTAGTTAGAATCCTTGAATTAATGGCAATTTACCAAAGGGGATATTGACCATGCGTGCGACAAATTTCCTCCCTCCTCCCATCATGTCGATTCCTGACCCGCTACGAAAGTAACCGGAATTCACTCCCCTCGCGGTTTCAATCCTCATGGCGAACCAGAAAAAAAATGCGCCACTCGAGGACCTTGCCTCGGTTTGCGCCGAAGCTGAACGGATAGAGAGACGAAAAGAAGTCAGCCGCAGATCAAGTCGTAAGCTGTATCACAAGTACGTTATCCTCGTACCTTGCATTCCATCTCGAAACTGAGCTCCCTTCCTACAGGAATATCGAAAAATCCAGGAAAGATGGTGCAGAACGTTCGAGGAAAATTCGGGCCCTCAAGGCGGCTCCTCCAATTAAAAGGCAACGGGTCAATCTGGGTCAGCTCCATAACGATCGGCTCGAAAGGCGGCGGGAGGCTAGTCGGAAGTCAAGCCAAAAGCATTATTATAAGTAAGTCGCCGTGGAACCGAGTACCGATGACTACGATATCTTACTCTCCGCCCTAGAAACCTCGCGGAATCTCGAAAGAAAGCAGCTGCTCGTACTCGTAAGTGCCGAATGGAAAAGAAAAGGTAGGTCTCTCTGGTCAATGCGCCTAGTGAACGCTGATTCACATAACTCACAGACGGGATTTGGATGTCACGAATCACCGGCGAGTTGTCTCAACTCTCGAACTACCGAGTCGACGAAGCCTCGCAAGACCCACCAGTAAACCGTCACCAATGCGCCCTGTTGTTCCCCAACCCCGTTCCCGAAGGCAGATAAGTTTACCGCCGTCAAGTGACGACGACTTGCAGGATCCATTTTCCACTCCAATTCGCTCGAGATAGCGACGGGGGCCTTCAGAAGAACCACCTTACGAGTCGGACTCCGACCGAGAAGGGTCGCCTTCTCTTCCGATGCTGCCCCCCTCTCCTCCTCGAAACCCCCGCCTCCCTCGCCTGCCTCCCGGACCGGAGTGGGAAATTCGACATGACAGGATGTGTGCCAAACTAGACGAGAATGAGAAGGAGTTTCTAGGCAATGTATGGGCGAGTGCAGTGCATATGTGTAAACAAGGATGGGCGATTGATTGGAAAATCCTGTGGAAGCGGGCATATGAGGAGGAGGCCGAGTCGTGGATTTATGTCCAGCGCCGCTATGGAGGTCCGGACATCGAGCCTTATCTTTAGCAATGTTGTAATCTGCTCGGGGAATAAGAAAGCTTTTCTAAAACTTATCCAGTTAAATTTACTGTCTATCGACTGCTTAGCCAACGACAATATGCCATTCTGTCGGATGCCAGCCAGGTACAACATCACAAGGTCGGTTACATGTAAAATAGGCCCTCTCCTCGCCTCCTTGTCGACTCACCCAGTGGCTTCGCCGACGCATATCCTAATAGATGACGTGGGTAGCCTTTGCTGAGATTTCTGGGCTATTACTGGCCGGGGGAAGGGCCATGCGCATGCCTTTCCGTTGGACGTCAGATACATCAGAAGGTCAGTTGCATGCAAAAGTAGGCCCTCTCCTCGCATCCACATCCACCGACCCAGTGATGTCACCGACTCATATCTTAATCTATGGCCAGGGAAGCCCTCTGAAGCTCTCTGTGCATTTCTTTGCCGGGGGAAGGGGCAAATACATACCTCCCCGTTTGGCGTCAGATACATCAGAAGCTCAGTTACACGTAAAGGTAAGTCCTCTCCTCGCATCCACGTCGAATCACCCAGTGTTCTCACCAACTCATATTTTAATCGATAGCCTGGGCAGGTTCTTGCGCGTTTATTTGGCGAATACTCGTCCGGGGAAGGGACATATACATACCTCTCCGTTGGGCGTCAGGTACATCAGAAGGTCAGTTACACAGAAAGATAGGCCCTTTCCTCACATTCGCGTTGACTCACACAGTGTTCTCACCAACTCATATTTTAATCGATAGCCTGGGCAGGTCTCTGCGCGTTTATTTGGCGAATATCCGCCCGGGGAAGGGGCATATACATACCTCTCCGTTGGGCGTCAGGTACATCAGAAGGTCAGTTACACATAAAGATAGGCCCTTTCCTCAAGTTCGTGTTGACTGACCCAGTGAGATCACCAATGCATAATCTTTATCGTTAACCTGGGTAGCCTTTGGTGTATTTTATTGGACAATATCGGTCGGGGGAAGGGGAGATACATCCTTCTGCGTTAGACGTCAGGTACATCAGCAGGTCAGTTACCAAGCTTAATGGACACCTTGGAGCCTCTATTTCACGTCCCCTTCCTCTACCATGATGCCAGGTAAGTGACTCAACCATCCCTCGAGTATGTAGAGGCCTGTTTATTCCAAGTAAACCGGTTATGCAGTATATGTTGTCTGACTTAGTTCCTGGTGCGGATTCGTGGACATCACTGCATCACCTGCACCTTTGCGACTCTTAGAGTCATGTAACCAAAATGCACCGATATTTCGCTCGGTGGTAGCTCGATGTGTTGGACGCACATAAGCCACAAGCGCAAAGTTCACATGTGAAAGTGGCCTCCAAATAGCATATACCCATAGTAATACGACCCTATTGTTACCAATAGTCACTTCGTATACGACCCTAATGAATGCGTTCGACGTGTGAATGCGTTCGACGTGTGTATGGTGCAGGCTACTCTCAGTTGAATATATTGTCTCTTTTCAATTTTTTTGACAAGGAAAGTGGCCATGGCATTTATGAACGTGGTGTTCGAAGCGGACGTCGGTAGACAACTTAGACTTGCCACAACCATTGGTGCTTAGTATCACAGTAGTAGGAAATCGACCGATACTTGCTGCCTGCTGATGCAGAGACGAGTAAAAAGAAGGAAAAAGTGCCTGGACACGGGTTAAAAGGGATACAATTGAAGGGGGTGACTCGGAGGACTGTTGAATGGTGCGACTCGCCGACTATACACACCCTTGTGTGGTATAAAAAATATCCTCCCTGCGCCGGGTTTGAACTAGGCGTCCTCTGCTGATCACGACGTCATACTGGCAGCCGAATAACCATTGCACCATTCCAACATGTTTAACTAAGGTAAGACCCTACCATACCGATGGGCGCTTATTCCTCAGGCTGAGAAGATGTCACGGGAAGTCGCGGATCGTGGCATACCAAAAATTTCGGCCGCGGCTCGCTTCCAACTCATATCTACCCACCATGTCCATCCCTCCCATGTCTCCAGAAGAAGGACGCTGTAGGCTGGATGGGGCCTACGAGGAGCTTTATCGTGAGCCTGCAATAGAAGACCTTCCCGCCATCGCGAGAGAATATGCCAGAATGGTGTGGTTTACCACGGATGGGGTCGTCTATCATCTCCGAAGTGCACACTGTACGTTATCGCTCCCACACAATAGTTCGCTCACCCTCGCTCACCTCATATGTATACATCGCGATGGATAATATAGCAAAGGCTGGTTTGGGTAAGCGTTTCCTTCTCCCTCTTGATGCTTGCTCTGTTGACCACGGCCTTTAGTCATACCCGCACTTCAGATGACCCCCTACGAAGTTCGCGTTACTACCCAGGAGTACCTCAAGTGCCTCCTTCAAAGGCAGCCGGGGCATTCTTCCTTGATCCAGCCAAAGATGGATGTGATTCTCTCAGACCCTGAACGCTGCCCTTGGGAGAAGATCGACGCATGCTTCTTTCTTCGTCATCACTGTCCCTTTGGGATCCGACCAAAAGTCCCGAAAGTAAAAGACGAGCGGTTAACTTCCTTCGAGTACGCATGGATGCCCGTTGGCACAAGCTGTTTTTTCGAACGGCTCCTCAACGACTTGTCCCCTGCGCCCTCCGGTTCGGACTTCCGTTGCCTCACATCCTCTCCGATCACTTATGAATAAAGCAAGATGCCGACAGGCCCCTTCCTCACTCTGGTACGTCACATTGTCACCCAGTAGCCAGTCAATACAGTCTGATTTAGGCATAGACCTCCGTACAGGCTCGAGCAGCGGAGGCTCCGTTGGTGGCTGCCGTGGGTGTTTAGCTTCACACCTGTTACCGAGCATGATTAGCTGATATCAGAGACAGCGGTACGAGAAGAGTACGACTCTGACGAGGGCAACTCGAGAAGGCCCTTGTGCGATATGGCCTTTCTACGTGTGGAGGAGGTAAAAGGTGAGCTCTACGTGCGAGTACATCCATATGGCTCCCCTCGATGACCACCCTATGTAACCAGATATGGAAGCTATACACGAAATCTGGGCCTCCTTTGATGCCAATCAGCTTCGTCTGTGCGAAACAGAGTTTCTCCGTTTCCCAGAGGACGAAGACCTGATTGAGATTGCCAAAGACTGGGCTCATATGACGTGGGGTAGTCGAGATGGAAGAACCTTCTATCTCAGGCACATGGGTAAGTCTCATGACAGTTATCTTGGGCGTCTTCTCAACCCAATTTTTGCGCAGTGACCAATGAACCACGTAAGTTCCCTGTTCTCAATGTGATCGTCCTGTTTGCTGAAACGTTCAAACCCGTTAGATGTGGAAGCTCTTCCGGTTAGTATTTCGGAAATCCGCAAGACTACCAAGGGCTACCTGAGCTGTCTTGCCAAACGGAGGAAGTTCCATTCGACTTTCGTCCAGCCGAAGATACGGTCGATTATAGCGGAGCCTACCCTCAGCCCTCTCGACAAGGTAGAGCTGTGTCTGGCATTTCGTTTGTACTTTCCTTTGGCTATCGAGAGCAAGGTTCCGTATCAGGATAGGGATGGCGAAGTATACTTCAAATATGTGTGGCCACCCGCTACGACTTTTGTTCGTGCTCTATTGGTGGACCTGTCACTGACGTCATCGACCTCGGCTTCTTAGCTTATCAAATCCGCACGTTATGTATTATTATATTTAGTATAGGTGGCTCGAAAAGGGTTCAGTCAGTGTTAACATGGTTCTTCATGCTACGCTTCATCTACCGATATTATCTGGGCCCCGGCCTCACACTCTATCGCACTATCGAGCTCTCTATATGGTCGCACAATGATTATGAGGTCAGTCAGTCTCGTAGTAAGCTGACACGCGATCTCACCCTCCCTAAGGGCCACATGGTGCTTGGCGCCAGGCGCGCGCGCCCCATCGAGCCGACTCTGTGCCTCCTAGGACTCCTAGCGCTTTCAATGATCTATAACTCGCCGTGTGTGCTAAGTTTCATGTCCTTAGACTCGACTAGAACAAGTCTGTGACAGAGGAGCCGCCCCAGCTTGAAGGTCTTCCTCGATGCTTTCATGCCGCCCTCCCAGCCCCTCCCCCGCTCAGTACCCGGCGGCCTATTGGTTATTCCCCCTCGGCGGGCTGGCTGACTCACCCTTCGGAGAATCGCGGGTTCTGGAAAGTCTAGGTCACAACTGGAGTCTACGACTTCTTTATCCTCTCGAATCCGCGAGCAAGACGACTTCTTTATCCTCTCGAATCCGCGAGCAAGCCCTCCAGCGTGAACACCATGACCGAAATTCAAGAAGCTAGGATTATGGAAATGGCCCATGGTATGATAATATGTTGAATTATCTCCAAGTTCGCCCCTAAATTTTCGCCCTTGAAATCTAGAGTATATCGCGGCAGTGACTAAAAAGTTCCCTAACGATAGCATCGACAATTTACACGGTCAGTACTGTCGCCAGTTTATTATCCTTTTACTGACATTTACCTAGGTCACCTGCATGAAAAATGGTGTGGTCTAGAGCTTGAACTGGACGATTTCCGGTTCAAGGCCAGAAGTCGTACGAATGCCGGGAAGAAGGCTCTGGGGAAGACTACTCAGGCCATAGAAAAGCGCATGCTCCAGCAGTTGGCGTATGCAAAGGCTATGGACCTCATCAAAGGGGAGAGGAAGGATCGGCGAGGTCTTCGTCCCTCAGTCCTCCACCTGAGGAGACCGGTGACGATGAAAACGCGGCGCAGGCTGCGGAAAAGATCCAGTCCGCCAATCCATCCCATGCCGACCAGGCCAAGGTACCCGCCCAGGATCCTCCCAAGGTCGACCTCGTCAATCCTGCTCCCATCGGAGAGGTCGAGGTACCCGTCCAGTCCGTCGCCGATCCATCCCACGCCGAGCAGGCCAAGGTACCCGCCCAGGATCCTCCCAAGGTCGACCTCGTCAATCCTGCCCCCATCGAAGAGGTCGAGGTACCCGTCCAGTCCGTCGCCGATCCTCCCCCTGTCGAAGAGGTCGAGGTACCCCTCCAGTCCGTCGCCGATACTCCCCCCGTCGACAAGGTTGACGTACCTGTCCAATCCGTTGCTGATCCTTCCGCCGATACTCCCCCGTCGACAAGGTTGACGTACCTGTCCAGTCCGTTGCTGATCCTCCCTCCGTCAAGGAGATCGAACTACACGTCCAGCCCGCCGATGTCCACACCCAGCTCAGTAAAGACCCTTCCAACAACGACGGCCTCTCCTCCAACGTCGATCAAATCGATAGCTCTCACTCTGAGGACAACGAAGGGAATATGGAAGCTGTCCAGTCCGTCGCCGATACTCCCCCTGTCGAAGAGGTCGAGGTACCCCTCCAGTCCGTCGCCGATACTCCCCCCAGGCCAAGGTCGACCTCGTCAATCCTGGCCCCGTCGAAGAGCTCCAGATACCCGTCCAGTCCGTCGCCGATCCTCCCCCCGTCGACAAGGTTGACGTACCTGTCCAGTCCGTCGCCGATCCTCCCCCCGTCGACAAGGTTGACGTACCTGTCCAGTCCGTTGCTGATCCTCCCTCCGTCAAGGAGATCGAACTACACGTCCAGCCCGCCGATGTCGACACCCAGCTCAGTAAAGACCCTTCCAACAACGACGGCCTCTCCTCCAACGTCGATCAAATCGATGGCTCTCACTCTGAGGACGACGAAGAGAATATGGAAGCTGTCCACTTGAGGATAAAGGCGTACGAGGAGATGCATCCCGAAATCCAGCCTACGCCCGATCTCGACCTCGACAGCCTCTCTCTGCACAGGACGGACTTCACCGAGGATCGAAATGCTTTCCAGTTGAGGTTAAAGGGATACGAGGATGACGTGAGAAGGGCAAAAGCCGGTCTACCCTTACGATCGCCTTCGCCCCCGCTTGAGAACTCCGGCGGCAGCTCCAACCCCACCGACAATCTCTCTAACGTCAATCAAATCGACTTACGATCGCCTACGCCCCCGCTTGAGAACTCCGGCGGCAGCTCCAACCCCACCGACAATCTCTCTAACGTCAATCAAATCGAGGATTCTTTTGAGGAGGAGCCGCCGGAGAGTCCAAGGCGCAAACATCTTTTCGGGCCCTTGAACCTCGGTTCTGAGGATGAGGAGGAGGACGTAGAAGAATGGGGAGGGTATGTCAGAGGCCGGGAGGTTAAAGATGAGGGCGGTCATCGAACGGATTTGAGTGAGTTCTCAATCCATTTATGCGACCCATTTGCTCATCCAATTAAGCAGGTGCAAACCATGGGCGACTCATCCGTGGCCCCCATCTGGAAGAAGAAGAAAGTGATGAAGAGAGTGAAGGCGAAGATGATGACCTTGTGTTCACCCGTAAGCGCCTCTGGTGTCGGTCAGCGATTTCAGAGGTTGAAGTACTTGCTAGGACATTCGAAGGACGTCAACTTCGACGAGTTGGGCGATGATATGGTCCTGGAAAACAGCGGAAAACCAGCGACGCGGCCTGAAGGTGCTAAGCGCGAAGAACCATTGACGCAGCTTCAAGGCTCTAAAGGTGAACAGCCAGTAATGCAGCGACCAGGAACCAAGGTGAAAAGAGAGGAGGAGGCTAGGGAAGCAGAACTTATTGGTGTGTTGATAACAGTTCGTAGCTATGGCGTTAATATACTAAGGTATATTTCTTTACAGGTCACTGCCCCTCCGTTGTCCACAATTTCATCGTCGCGAGAACTCCCGTCCCACTCCCGTTTCGAAGATGGGCCAGGTTACATCAGAGATTCTTACCGGAAGCCGCCTTGCTCTCCCTCGACTTCGCTCTTCAGTTCCTTCTGGTGTCCCCCAGCAAGGAATACCCCGATTGGTCGACTCGTTGCCATTATCACACTATCCTTGACCAGACTGCGACTGTGAACGATCTGGACAATGCAGAGCGACAGGCCAATCCTGGGCCTTCAAAACCGGGCAAGAAGTCCCCTCCCGCATTTAAGGGGCATCTTGTGACCGGCGTTCCCTACCGTCGCTCCGTTGAAAGTAACGTCTCAGCGGAGGTCTTGAAAGTTACGCCCAAAAACAGGAAGCTTACGATCCTGAAGACGAAAGGGCCAAGCTCTCAAAATGTAGTACGGCTTCCTCCCTCCCCGACGCAACTCACCACCAGCAAGTGGCTCGAATTCTTTCTCAGCAACGCGGACGGTCAATACTTCTGTCACTGCGGTTGCCTCTTGGAAGAAGTCCTTCTCGACTTCTATCTCTGGAAGGCCGCCGACCCGCTCTACTCGGTCTCAACTGGAACATCAGAACCATTGGGCAACCCTGTGGATCCTCGCAATCGTGCCTACTTCCACAAGATCCTCACACGCTTCGGAATCACCCTCATGTCCCTCTACAAGTATGACGACAAGGGGAGGCTACAAGAGCCGGTCGAAGGCAGCTACTGGTACAGAGAGCCGGATGAGGATGAGGATGAGGATGCTGAGGATGAGGGCGCTCCGAGGGGGGAGCGTAAGGGGATAAACACTGTCCACCGTGAGGATGAAGCCAGACACACGGATCGGAAGAGACGGCGCCCCAGCCGTTCGGACAGCGACGACGAGTCGTACCACGATGGTAGCGACGGCGAGTCGTACCGTGGTAGTGGTGGTAGCGACGACGAGTCGTACCACGGTGGTAGCGACGGCGAGTCGTACCACGGTGGTAGCGACGGCGAGTCGTACCACGGTGGTAGCGACGGCGAGTCGTACCACGGTGGTAGCGACGGCGAGTCGTACCACGGTGGTAGCGACGGCGAGTCGTACCGCGGTGGTGGTGGTAGCGACGACGAGTCGTACCGCGGTGGTCGCAACGACGGTGGGGATCGGGGGAGAGGGGGGCGCAGCAGGTCGCCCCGGAACGACGATGCTGGGGGTCGCAAGAGACGGCGCAGCAGGTCGTACGGCGGCGGCGGGTCGCACCGCAGTGGTCGCAACGATGATGGGGATCGGAAGAGACTGCGGCGCAGCAGGTCGTCCCGCAACGGCGAGCCGTACCGCGGTGGTCGCAACGACGGTGGGGATCGGGAGAGAGGGAGGCGCAGCAGGTCGCCCCGGAACAGCGAGTCGTACCACGATGGTAGCCACGGTGGCGATTATGGGGAGCGAGGCAGGTCCAAGGCAACTCACAGGCGAAGCGTCAAACTAGAGCGGGGGCGAACGAGGGCGGGCAACGGAATGGGGGGGCGAGAGGGAAGGTCGGTCGAAAGACCTCAGGCCGATAGTCAAGACGACAGGCGTCGTGGGGGTGTCCGACACCCGAGCAAGCCTGAGGGGTTAGTGCCGAGAAGTGAAGGTGGCGAGCGCAGTGGGGTGAATGCAACGCGAAGGAATGCAATCGTCAGCCGAAAGGCCAAGAAGGATCTGGCGCGCATGAAAATATTCCGGCACGCTCGCCGGGCCACCAAAGGCCGTCATGGGAGTACCTCCAAGCAAGGAACGCAAGGATAGCCTCACACTAGCTTCTCTGTTTTGGCGTGTCTCTTGTTTGTCTGTTGCCGTACTGTATGATGTGGTTAGAAGTCCTTTGCAGTTACGTATATATAGTATCATCTTGTATTCGTATATATAATATCATCTTGTATTCGCTCCTCTAGTTTGACAATATCTGTCTCCAATGATAGCGTCCGTCGGTCAAGTGCCGCCGGCGTACAGCAGACTCATTTGTTTGACATAAGGTCCAGTAAGTATATTAGTGACCGGCATTTTGGTGCGATTTTCTCTGCCATGCGTAACTCTCATCCTTCTGCATCGCCCTCGACAATGGCCTCTCCCTCCAACTCAGTAAAATCCACGCTCGGCCCAAACTCTACGGCGGGGGTGAAAAAGCCCGTCGCCTTCTACTGCCCTAACGATGTGTTGGCGACAATCTTCTTTTGGGCCCGCTATGCATACGAAGTCAACGACTCGGACGACCGGGGGTTGTCCGATCGCGATTATATCCTTCCCCCAGGCCCTGCCTTCATGCGAGTCTGCCGCCAATGGAACGAGGTTATGGCTTCCAGCTGTACTCTCTTCACGACGGTCGTTGCTGTCGTCGAGTATCTCGAAAACGGTCAGATTATGAACCCGGGGCCAGTGGGGTATGCCTTAGCCCACAGCGGTGCCTGCTCCTTCGACCTTTTCTTCATCATGACTTCCTCTGGGAATGACGGGGAAAAGCATTTGGGAAGCGGTGAAGGTGAAGACGACGGAGATGACGAAGATGGAGGTGACGAAGACGGAGGGGACAGGAGTGACGCTGGAGACGCCGAAGACGGAGGGGACAGGAGTGACGCTGGAGATGCCGAGGACGGTGAACCCTCACCTAGCTCGATACATGCTGGAGACGCCGAGGACGGTGAACTTGAACCCTCACCTAGCTCGGTACATGAGCTATTCGACATGGGGGTGATGGATCGCTGCAGGACCTTTGTGTTTGGGATGCCCGGCCACCCTGGAAAAGACTTCTTTTCGTCGTCTCGGTTTATCAACACATTCCCTCGACTGGAAGAGATTCTGATTACGGGGTTTAATGGCCATTACAACCCCATGCCCGGAGTCCTTCAGGCGGCTAATCTGAAAAGATTAACCGTCTCTGGCTTCCAGAAGGTCTTCGACGCAATCATCCCCACCTCCCGAGGCATTGAGTGGTCGTCTCTCCATACGGTCAACCTTTTCGACGCCAGATACACGCCCTCGGAAATACACGCACTTCTGACAGCAGCGACATCACTTGTCGAGCTCAACATTGCGTGCACCGACTGCCGCGAAGGCGAACCTCGTCGATTGACCCACAAGTCTTTGCGAAGCCTCACCATGGCCTACAACTACGAAAGGAGGGAGGCGAGTGGGATATTGGTGCCGTTTGAGTTGTTCTCCTTCCCGTCCCTATGCACCCTCAACCTCAGCATCATCCACCTATGGTGGAACTGCGAAGGGTTTCGCTACCAAGTCCCCAGCATCCTTTGGAACCATCCAACCATCACCTCCCTGTCGCTCAGCGGTGTCCCCATCGAGAACACCGTGCTCGCCGATGCATTGAGGCTTACACCGGGCCTGAAGTCACTCGCCCTGGGACAATTCACGGCCAAGATACGTGGAGGGTTGGAGCCTGTGGTGCTCGAGGGGGACGGGCTGCTGGAAATGCTGGAGCCGACGGTGTGCCGGGAGTTGAGGGAGATGACTTTGACGTACGTTGAACTTGACTTGTCCCATCTTGATCGGTTCCTCCAGGCCAGACGAGCCCTGGAAGCCGTCAAGCTCGATGACTGGATGGGGAGCGATGAAGACTATCTGTCGGGATGGGAGCTAGGAGAGAAGGTGTTCGTGAAACGGAGGGAAGGGGGACCGCGGAATCGTGAGTTACCGGAGGATGGGTGGGGCATTGGTACTTTTGGTAACTAGAACGGAAAGTGTACACATCTGGGACTTGACACACCTGACCGCTGCTTGTAATTTTATCTCTCGATCCCAAGACCCGAGGTATTGAACTCTACACCCCAAGAACAGATCACAACACGTCCTCCTGAGGCCCATGAGCTTCTTATCGATGACCTGTGGGCATATAGCGTGAGTACAGGTGATTGTATTGATTCTGTAAGAAACGTACCGCGTTGCCGCTCTCGAAATCCAGAGCAGAGCCCATGCGCGTTTGGAACCATCTTTCTTCATTTTAGCGCCGGCCGCCCAGCGTGAGGGTCTGCATGTGGGGGCGTCGAATCTGCCTGTCTATCGCAAGGGTCGAGCGCAGTAGTAGTGAACCCTGACGATCACGTCTCGAGAATGACTCCCCAATCCGAGAGCGGACCCAACTCCTCCTCCTCGAGATGAGCCACCCGCGCCGCCGGCGGGGCCGTGTACCTCGTATCGAGCCCCTGTGGATGTTCGGTGTGGGTTACAGGGCATCGTGCTGACCGAGTGAGCAATGCATCGCGTCCCTGATCTCGTGTTCCGGAGCAGAGCCCTTACGCGCCTGCAGCCGTGTTTCGTCGCTTTAGCGCCGGGCGGCGCCCGTGCTGCTCTGCGCGTTGGGTCGTCATTTCGGCGGATCAAAGGTGGGCACCACGCGTAGGCGTGGCCCACCCTGATGAATTTCCCTTTTCGCCCTGCTCTGGATCCCAAGGCCATGCCTCGAGCCCGACTCCCCAATCCGAGAGCGGACTCCAACTCCTCCTCTTCCTGATCGGTGATCAGCGGCGCCGGCGGGGCACAGGAGCTTCGTATCGACCCGCTGTGCGTGTATGGCGTGAGTACGGGTCACAGTGCTGAATGTGTGAACAACATACCTTGCGACCGCTCTCGAATCCCAGAGCAGAGCCCGTGTGCGCCTGTAGCCGTGTTTCGTCGCTTTAGCGCCGGGCGCCAAGCCTGCTGCTCTGCGCGTTGGGGCATCAATTCGGCGAATCAAAGGTGTGCTCCACGCGTAGTCGTGGCCCACCCGGACGAATTTCCCTTTTCGCCCTGCTCTCGATCCCAAGACCACCCCTCGAGCCCGACTCCCGAATCCGAGAGCGGATCCCAACTCCTCCTCTTCCCGATGGGTGGTCAGCGGCGCCGGCGGGGTACAGGAGCCTCGTATCGATCCGCTGTGGGTGTATGACGTGAGTACGGGTCACTGCGCTGATTGTGTGGGCAACGTACCTCGCGACCGCTCTCGAATCCCAGAGCAGAGCCCGTGTACGCCTGTAGCCGTGTTTCGTCGCTTTAGCGCCGGGCGGCGCCCGTGCTGCTCTGCGCGTTGGGGATTCAGTTCGGCGGATCAAAGGTGGGCACCACGCGTAGCCGTGGCCCACCCGGACGAATATCCCTTTTCGCCCTGCTCTCGATCCCAAGACCACCCCTCGAGCCCGACTCCCGAATCCGAGAGCGGATCCCAACTCCTCCTCTTCCCGATGGGTGGTCAGCGGCGCCGGCGGGGTACAGGAGCCTCGTATCGATCCGCTGTGGGTGTATGACGTGAGTACGGGTCACAGTGCTGAATGTGTGAACAACGTACCTCGCGACCGCTCTCGAATCCCAGAGCAGAGCCCGTGTGCGCCTGTAGCCGTGTTTCGTCGCTTTAGCGCCGGGCGCCAAGCCTGCTGCTCTGCGCGTTGGGGCATCATTTCGGCGGATCAAAGGTGTGCTCCACGCGTAGTCGTGGCCCACCCGGACGAATATCCCTTTTCGCCCTGCTCTCGATCCCAAGACCACCCCTCGAGCCCGACTCCCGAATCCGAGAGCGGATCCCAACTCCTCCTCTTCCCGATGGGTGGTCAGCGGCGCCGGCGGGGTACAGGAGCCTCGTATCGATCCGCTGTGGGTGTATGACGTGAGTACGGGTCACTGCGCTGATTGTGTGGGCAACGTACCCCGCGACCGCTCTCGAATCCCAGAGCAGAGCCCATGCACGCCTGCAACCGTGTTTCTTCGATTTAGCGCCGGCCGCCGCCCGTGCCGCTCTCCACGTTGGGGCATCGATTCAGCCTGCCTATAGCAGGCATCACGCGTAGTATGGGCCACCCAGGCGATGTTCACCTTTCACCCTACCCTCGAGGCCAAGAGCACGTCTCGATGATGACTCCCCAATCCAAGAGCAGACCCTGACAATTTCTCCTCCCGATAGGCAATCAGCGGCGCCGGGAGGGCCCGTTACCGCGTTATCGATGATCTACAGCTGCCGCGCGTTGGTTCAGGGCTTGACAGAGACCCAGTGAACTACGCACCTTTCCGTACCTCCTGAATCCAAGAGCAGAGCGCATATGCACCGGAAACCCTGCAGCCTCGCTGGACAACCCGAGACCAAGCCCGGCCATATATGCTTTGACTCGCAGATGCGGCAGAGCTGAACCAATGTTCATGTGTAGTGGTAAGCCACGAACACACACACCTTCCTTCGCCCTGCTCCCGATCCCAAGAGCGAACATCGATGAAGTCTCCCCAATCCAAGAGTTAGGCCCCCGCAACGCTCCCAATCCCGCGACTATTTGGTGGTGTGGGGCGCGACCGACGACTTCCCTGTGACTGCGGGTGAAGGTCTGAACATGGCTATTTGATATTGCAGTTTGAAGGTGACAGTCGGCGTTTGAACAGAAGGATAGAGGATGTGCGCCGCTACGTATTCCAACCGTAAAACCATGCCCTACCCTATGTATCGTTGGAATATTAATCCAATAGTTGTCGCGGAGGTATGTGGAGTGTCCAATACAAATTCAGGAGTCATCGCCCACCATTTGCCCTTGTACTGGGGACCGTAACGATGGTCAGTCTTGGGTGCTAGTGCAACGCATAACGAAGGACACGTCAGCAGAGGTCAGCAGGTCCCTGGAGCACGTGCGCGGAGCGGCCAGCCGGGTGGGTTAAGAGCGGCCAGCCGATCACCCCCAAAGCGGCAAGGGCCTCAGTGGCTAGCCCAGCCACGGTCACGGGCCTGGGGTCCATAATTGGGGGCGCGTTGGACCGTGACGCGTGACGCGGTTCTTGGTTTTGAACATTCACTGAGCCTATATCGGAGATTGAACACATCTTCTTCCACTACCACCATCATCTCTCGCTCATCCACTACCTCAACCACAACGAATCATGTCCACACCCACCGACAGCAATCCCCCACGCTACCGCACTCGATCCATCACTCGATCCAACTCCAGCTTCGCCCCTGTTGAATCAATTGGGCCGCCTGTTCAGCCCAAACCCAAGCCTCGTAGTCGCAAGAAGTCTGCTGTCGCTACCGGAGAGCGACCTCGCACTCGGTCCCAGGGTGAAGCCACCCCTGCCGCCGCCGCCGCCGCACCTCAACCCGCCGCCCCCAAGCCCCGCAACCCAAGGCAGTACACCGCTCGCTTCGAGCTGGCCCGTAAAGCTGGCGAACTCCGGAACCAAACTCCTCCTCGGACCACTGCAGCCGTCGTTGAAAGCGAGCCTGCCCCTCATCTCTCGACCCCACAGACGTACTCCACCAGCGAAGCTGCAGCCATATTCAGCGGCACTCAGTCGGGCGGAACTCCCCAGGGGGCCAGCACTCAAAACGCAATGTTCGCCCACCAGAAAGTTGCCGAACTGAAGGAGGATCTCAAGTTGGAACTTGGCACGGACATCTACGTCACGGACCGTACCTGGGCCCCGTCCCTTTATCATGATCTCGTGTCCGAGGGTGATGTCGACAAGTTTTTGAAACAGAGCAACTCGGGCTACCGCGAGGGCCGGTGGACAGGCCTTCCGGAATACGCAAAAAAGGAGTCGGATCTCTACAAACCAATCGTCGCCATTGTGAACCGCATTCTGGCCAAGTTCGGTCGCGATGGGGCAGCCAGCGTTACTCGCAAAGCCGTTGACACGCATGCACTAAACATGGACCACGACAACCACCACAAGACTCGCCCCGATATTTCTATCCGTGCGACCGGACCCTCTTTCGCGCGACCATCCACATCTTATAGTACCGGTATTGGTTACCAGAATGTTGCCTCCGTCTTTGATGCGAAGCTCGAGAGAGCCAAAGACCAGCAGTTGGACCAAGTCGCGCAGCTCGGAACGTATTGCAGGTAAGTACCTGCGTCTGGATTCATTTTCATGCTCTTATTCGTCTATTCCTTAGGCAAATATACATTCAACAACCAAATCGAGAATTCGTTCGCGCTCTCATCATCACCGAGAAGCACGTTCGCGTCGTTCACTACGACCGGAGTGGAACCTATGTGACCCCCTTCCACGACGTCCATACGGATCCCCTAACATTCATTCGACTGGTTCTCGGTCTTTCGTCCACCGATGAATCTGTACTCGGCATTGATACCTCCGTCCAGTGGATCATTGACCCAAAGACCGGCAAAAAGTGTTCGGGCACGATAGCGTCGAGCGACCGTGAAGGGAATCCTATCAACTACAACCTCGATATGACCGCGCCGCCTTTTGTCCGTGCCAGCATCCGCGGCCGGGGTACGACTTGCTGGCACGCCTCTCATCCAGAGACCGGAGAGCGTGTTCTCATCAAGGACGCTTGGCGCACAGGTACCAGAAAGTCTGAGATCGAGTATCTCAAGGTTGCCCAAGGTGTAGAGGGTGTGGTGCAGATGATTTCGTTTGAAGATGACCGCGCTGAAACCAAGAATTACCGACCTGCGACCTGCCAGCATCCCGGTTTCCATAATCGTATAAAGTCGCGAGTGGTGATGGAGCATTATGGGCCGTCGATCTGGAACTTTGACGACCGTATCCAGCTCATCGCTGCAATCAAGGATGCTATTCAAGGTACGAGCACCACTTGAATTGTAATCTTCATTGTCTGATATACTTTCCAGCTCACAAGAAACTTTACGATCGACTCGTACTTCACCGGGATATATCGATGCAGAACGTTCTCATTGGTCCTTCTGCCGAGCCGGGACGCCGTGGGGTCATCATTGACCTCGACATGGCCGTTAAGATCGACCGTAAACCCTCTGAAATTTCTGCTGACCCCCGAACGGTACGTTATCCTCGAGCGTATTCCAGGATCTTACTGAAAAGCTTTCCAATCACAGGGCACCCGACAATACCAATCTATGGCCGTACTCCAGAGCTCGAACCCGAAGATTCAACCTCCTCCTCCTCAGGACCACCTGGACGACATCGAATCGTTCTTCTACGCCACTTGCCACATCGTCTTCTGGTTTGCTACGCCAGGCGTGCCTAACAGAAATATTCCTGAATTCTTGTCGAAATGGGAGTCTGCCAAGGAAGCCGATGCACGCGCTTGGAAGGCCTTATTCATGAGCGAGCCTTTGGACACAGACCTCATTTCGAAATATTGGGGGAGGCCGATTGTAAACCTCCTCCAAAGCTTCAAGAAGTTCATCGACGGCATCCACCGCTCGAAGGCCGATTATCGTGCTACCGCTAAAACGTCGGACAAGCTGGTCAAGATGCTTAGGAAGAAACTCTGGATGAAGGCTGAAGAGCATTACGCCGAGGTCGATGGGTTCTTCCAGACGTGCCTCGATGCCCTTGAACTCGAGGAGATCAATGGACCTGCCCCCGGAACCTCGGACTCCTCTGCTCCATCTTCCCCCGAGTCTTCGCCCATAAGACTTCCCCAGCGGCGCCAACCGTTGCCTCAGCTCGCATCTGGCCATTATGAGCCCACGGAAGGGGTGAAGAGGCCTTCCGAGGAAGCCCTTACAGAGGGCTCCCCAAAGAAGCGACAGCGGAGTGGGTTGTCACGCCGCCTTGAAGCAGAGAATGCGACTTTAGAGCGCTCTAGCTCCGAGGACTCGGAGTAGATTCAGTTGTTCCCTTTCCGATTCTGTGTAGTCTCTCTATCCTTTTTGCTGTTCTTTTGTATTTCTAGATCTTGGTTTTGGATCGTTCCCACATCTTTCAACATTCCCTCATTGTCCCCAGCTACGACGTGATACATTTCCCTTTCGATGATACCTTGTATTAGTACTCACATCACGCGCATGCCTCCTGTGACACGGATATGAATATATATTATAGCATTTCAGGATGGGGGATGTCAGTAAATTTGAGGCAGCTTGCAACTAGAGAAGGAGGATGTGTTCGCGAAAGCGGGCTCCATCTTCGAAGCCAGAACGGGGCCGTCATTGGACAATCCTTGAATCTGGAGCAACTTGAAGACGACCAGTTCTTCTGCACAGCGCTTCTCGGCGACCATCTATCCATCGATATCCAGGGCAGATCGGACCTGAAAAGGCAGAGAATCGCAGCTGCAGAGTCACCACATGTAGTGCGTTCAACGTTCGTAGAGGAGTCGGGCCCGTGAATCTACTTGCCCAAACGTGGACCACATACTTGCCATTTGGCCATCGTCCGCTAGGCCACTCTTGAAACTTGAATGAGATGTATCACCTCAAGACTCCACTTTCTCGTACATGCGTTTGAAGGTTCCGGGACACAACGAGGGCATGATAATGCTTTGAAATGACTGGCTATCTGCTTGACGAAAATCAAGTGACAGCGAGAACAACGGGAAAAGGTGGAGAGCAACTTGCAAGAGATACAGTCGCCTGCATGTCCACATAGATCGTGCGACAGGTTTTTGTGATTGCCGTGCCATCTGGGGTGAGCCTGATTAGGGCTTGACCCCCGCCTCTCACTCGCCACCAGTCCCTACTTGCACTTCGTCGATACTGGTCCTGGAATGTCTGCGGATCAGTGTAAGCTCTCAGGCGACATTAGTAAATACGAGGAAATGGCTGACCATGTACACAGCAGCAGCCAACACGGACAGCGTGAAACGGGTGTTGGATAGCTTGGAACTCACGTCCATTATTTTCCAATCGCTCAAGGATATTACTCGACAGGAAGATGGCATAAGTACCAGGATGGACCTCATTCCTGTCCTTCCATCCTCCTGGACAGCACCATGGGTCCGCTTGGCACTTGTGAATCGTGCTTTCTTTCACGCCAGCACCGGGGTTCTCTGGGAGCACCTATCGTCGTTCGACCCTCTGTTCCGTCTCCTTTGTCGACCAGAGACAAGTGAATTTGGAGATACGCTTTACCCAGAGGTGCGAAATATATGCTGCTTGGGATGCAAAAACCAGGCACTAATCCACTTGTTTACAGCAAAACCTCAGCGTCATCTCAGCGAAAGAATGGGATCGATTTCGCTTCTATTCATCGAAGACGCGAACGTTAGCATTTGTCAAAACAGCTCTAAGCCCCCGCTCAATTCCCCTACCGTGGATACTCCAAATCTTAAACTCCAAGCATCGACCAGACCCGCTATTTCCTGCACTCGCCTGGCTATTTGTCAACCCTGACGATGACTTGTCGCTTTTTATCACTTTTTCCGTTGCTCATCTTGTGAAATACATCGTCGTTGACCTCGGCCAGCGTACTTCATCTGCTGAAATCACCACACATCTTCGCCAAAGAGAATCGCATGCCTTGAAGTATCTCCGCCTCGCCCAACCATCCAACCCCCTCGTACTCGGGAACGTGGCCCAGATCGCCTCGCTGAACGGCCTGGAACTAATGATCCCCGGTCTACAAGGCGCTCAGTTATGGAGACTAGGAAGCCTTGAATGCTTGGAATGGTTCAAGCTTACCATCCAAGACCATCCAGAGCCAGGCGATAATCAGAATCCTCTACCATTTTCGACTCCTAGTCAGGCCCCGGTAATAACGAAGTCAAGCCTGCCTACCCTAGTACGGTTCGTGGTCGTGGCAAGTGGGCTCGATCACTTGCGGTTGGCGGCATCCATGGTGCTGGGAAAACTAGGCACCCTTAGTTTGGAGGTCTTGAGCGGCAGTCCCTCCGAGCAAACTATCCTCGTCCCACGCGCTGCCACCGCCTATGCGAAGGGAAATCTTTCTCTCAAGAAGTTCACCTTATCTGCACCTTGGGACATACCGATATCATCCCCTGGAGCAGTGGAACCTGCTCGCGGCGATTCCAAGTACTCCGACTATGGAGAGTTTCTGTCTAGCCTCGCTGCTCTACGTGACATGACGGACTTCCGTATTCTCCTCATCCCTTTCTTCAAACTCGACATTCAACACTGCCTACTTGATGTTGCCAGCCGTTTTTCACAGCTTTTGATGCTGAACCTCCAACCTCAAGCAGTGACAAGACGGCCTGCAGACGCCTTGGAAACCGTCGGCCTTCAGGCGCTGGCGAAGCTGTCCACGACGTGCCCATGCCTCACCGATATCAGAATCTACCTCGACTTCTCGGATATTCCCGACATCGGCGGCGGCTGCACTCCAATGCTCAACATCAAGAGTATCTTCTTTCGAGCGTCCCTCAAAAGGCTTGGCTTGGAACAAAGTTGGCCTTCTGGTGAAAAACTTCGATTGGCACAGTATCTTCACCGCATGTTTCCGCAACTGAAAGACCTCACCTCGGGCTGGGTTAAGGACACTCCGGAGTGGAAACATTGGGAAGAGATAGAGCAGCTTCTTTCCTTCTCTCGGGATATTCGGGCCCAAGCGATACAAGATCTTGCGAAGACCGACACCGCTCAAGCAGATGCTTGAAATCTAACTTCGAATGTCCGTTACCCTTTGGGCTCCGGCTATGGACTGTGCTGATGTTCATACAGTATGACGCCGAAAGGTGACAGGTCGTCCTCCTCAATCAACTCCCGAGATGTTGTAGACGTTTCGGTAAGAGTACTATATTCCTCACGAGTATACTTAAGTGCAACATGCTGAGAAACGGCCGCTCCTTTTCGCTGCCTCGCGTGCTCGTTGCTTGACAAGTTGACGAAATACAAAATCCTCGAGAGAGTGGCTTGCCTCACGAGACCTCTTATATGCCATCCAACCCTCCTTGATACCACTTGTGGTACACCGCTGTCGTCATATGGTCTCAATAATTTGAAACGTCAATGGTTTGAACTGGAGATACTTGTACTAGTCGGTGCGGTCAGAAGGCCAGAGGACACCGTGAGACCAAGTTTGTAATCGCCGGCGTTAAAAACCTGGCGCTTGCGCCGCACTGTCATCTTACTCCGGCAAATCTCAAGTCTGACCTTCATTCGCTCCCCCTGGGATTGGCTCTAAGGCCTAAGGATGTCTCTAGGACGAGGTATTCCCTAATCCTGTCCATGATCAACGACATATGACTGCTAACTTTGCGCACCATGTCCAAAAGATAACACAGCCCGTGTACTGGAGAACTTTGAGCTCACATCGCTCATATTCCAATGCCTCAAAGAGACCACGCTCGCCGAAGCGAATATAGAGATCACTCCAGACAAAGTTCCCGCGTTTCCAACGTCCTGGACTGCACCCTGGGCCCGGTTAGCCCTTGTGAACCGCGCTTTCTTTAACGCCAGCACAGGTGTTCTCTGGGAGCACCTATCAACGTTCGAACCCGCCCTTCGTCTCCTCAACGCGTCAGTGACAGATAGCCTGGGGGAATCATGGTGCCCAGAGGTGCGAGAAAGTTGACAGACCCAATGTAGCCAATGTGCGCTGACCGATACCCTGCCAGAGCAATCTCAACGCCATATCGTCAAAAGAATGGGATCGATTCAAGCTGTACTCCTCAAAGACACGATCCCTTGCGTTCAAGACGCCTATCTACCCCATTGGACTTCCATGGATACTTCAGCTTACGACCTCAAAGCAGCGACCAGACCCTCTTTTCCCTGCTCTCAGCCGCCTTTTCGTCAACTCGTCCGATGACATGTCTCTTTTCGTCACCTTCTCCGTTGCCCATCTGGTGAAGATTGTTATCGTCGACTTCGAAAATCCCGTCGTTTCCGAATCCACCCTTGCAATCACATCCTATATGTCCCAGAGAGAATGCTTTACCAAGTGTCTGCGCCTCGAGCAACCTTGCAGTCCCCTTATCATTAGCAACGTATCCAAGATCACCTCGCTGACTCGCTTGGACCTGATGCTCAATGGCCTCGATGACGTTCAGCTCTGGCGATTAGACAATCTCGCCTCCCTGGAAAAGTTTAAACTTACTATCCAGCATCCGGAAGATTATCATCATCCACCCGCATTTTCGACTGTCATCCAAGCACTTACTGTCAGGAAAACGAGTTTCCAGAAGTTGAAGGAACTTTATATCAAGGCCAGCGGGGTGGAACATCTTCAAGTGGCAGCAAGTATACTGCCGTCCGGCTTGGAAATCCTAATATTGGGCATGGCGCCTGGCACTCCCGGCGAACAGGCCCTTCTGATGCCCCTTGCTGCCACTACCTACGCAAAACGAAACCCCTCTCTCAAGATCCTGGTCGTTGGCGCGCCGAGCGCGTTTGTCATACCTCACGCAGCGATTGAACCTGCTCGAGGCGATCCCAAGTATGCAAACTACGAAGCGTTCCTGTCCAGTCTGGGCACTCTAACCTCCCTGGAGAACCTTCGAATTAATTACATCCCCTTCTTTGACGTCGACATTAACCACCGACTAGGAGAAGTTGCCTGTCGGCTTCCCCGCTTGAAGAACCTCTTCCTTTATCCACGCCCGGTATCGAGTCGAGCCCCCGACCAACTGGCTACTTTCGGCCTCCCTGTGCTACAGGATCTAGCAAAGTCTTGCCGCCACCTGGCCACCATTGAGCTTGTGGTCGACTATTCAGATATCCCTCCAATCCCCAGCAATTCCCCGCCATTGGACACCTTGAAACGAATAGTATTTCGTGACACGGTACACCTACCTGGTCTGCAGAAGCCGACATCGACAACAAAGCTTGAACTGGTGCAGTACCTCCACTGTCTTTTCCCTCAACTGGAAACCCTCGCAGAGGGTTGGAAAAGGGACTCCGAGCCGTGGCAGTATTGGACCGAGATAGAGCAGCTGTTGGCCTTCTCACGAAATCTTCGATCCCAACTTGTGCAAGACCTTGCCAATACTGCCAATACGCCTCAGGCGAATTCTTGAAATTCCACGAATCTGTGTGCCAAAAGCTCGCGAGAGGCGCGTAGTGGGTAGTTAGGATTCCCGGTAAGAATACAATGATATACACTATGATACAGCTCGT
The DNA here is from genome assembly GCA_013368325.1 of Ephemerocybe angulata. Lineage (NCBI taxonomy): Eukaryota > Fungi > Basidiomycota > Agaricomycetes > Agaricales > Psathyrellaceae > Ephemerocybe > Ephemerocybe angulata. Next base: position 203,045 of record JAACJK010000009.1, on the reverse strand, counting down.
TAATTGTTGCCAGTTTCCTTCATTAGTTCTTAGCCCCGTAATTCAACATCTTGTCGAGCCCCAGACCCTTGTAGATCTGTGCGAGGCCGGTGGCGGCGAAGATGCCCTTGAGAAGGCCGTCGAGACCAAGGCCGCTCAGCTATTCAAACCCTCGATCAGTTTCTCAATAATCTGACTGCATAACAGATCGCCTTACCAAATTCCCGACCAAGTTCAGCACACCAGCGAGAAGCAGCCCGACGCCTCCAACAATCTGCGTCAACGGCTGGCCCAGGGCATCGAGGAGCGGGCCCAAATCCTTTTTCGCCTTCGGGTACGAGTCAAGCTTTCCCTTCGCCCACTCGATCGTGCCCTGTACCTCCTCGATCATGATCTTGAGCGCCTCCGCGAGCCGCTGTTCCTCCGGAGTCGCCTTGTGGTCCTGCATGTTGCGCTTTGCCTGGTTCGACAAGCGCTTGTCGGGGTCGGCGCCGCGGATCGCGCCGTTTGTCTCGTTCAGAATCTTCTCGGCTTGCTCGAGTAGAGGCCGGACTTCTTTCACGAGCTGCTCCTCGGAGCGTTCTTCGGGCTTCTGGCTCTCGAAGTGTTCGATTTTCTGCGGAAGATACATGGGTTAGACTGTGGTCGAGGAAGGAAGCTGAGCGCGAGACTGACCTGGCGAACCATCTTTACGAGAGGTACGACGCGCTCGTTTGCCTCTTCGACCATGACGGAAAGGCGTTTGGCGAGCTCGGCGTCGACGGTCTGGTCATCCTTGGTACGGGGGTCGCCAGACTCGGTCTTTGGTGGTTGGGGAGCATGTTGGGTTTCGACGTCAGCCATTGTGTGGGATTTGTATGCAAAATATGAGATGAGACTGAAGAGTAGGGCGAGTACTGCAAGAATCTTGCTTGGATAGTAGGGTGGTGGTAGAAGTTGTTTGTGGGATTTACTCTGAGATGCAGACGTCCTTTATATACGCACTAGCGACTCGATTACGCAGCAAGGACGAGGAGACATCGTCGTCAGACTCTCCACTTCAATGTGCATAGATAACCCGGTATGGACGACCAAGCCACAGAATGAAGAGTAGAGTGTGCAATGCGGTAATTGCGACGCTCTAGTCTCTCTGGATCGTCACCGCGAGGTGGAGTGATGTACCCGCTCCTGGGCTGTACATCCGTTGCGTGGACGCGGCGCATTCCTGAGGTCATCCAATGGGTCATGGTGGGGCCGTCACAGCCCTTACCTGCGGAGGTGCTTGGATTAGCCGTCCGATTAGGATAACAATGGGAAGGATGTAGGTCGCTATGTAGGGTATCCAGGGCTGTTTGTTGAACCCTTCGGCGTTAACGCTTGGAGTGGGTTTGGGTGGCGCGCGCTAAGATTAGATTAGTTGGTGAGGCACCAGGAACGGGATGACCGACGTCATCGCTTCTACATTTGTCGCGATCAGTCGCGATCAGTCGCCTTCAAAGTCCTTACAACAACCATGACACTATCGGAGGGGGTCCAAGCAACCACATTACGCCACCATTTATCGCTCCCCCACTCGTCATCTGGGTTAGCATCTTGGCGATCGCGCGTCCCCTGTGGAGTATTGTGGCTATGGCGATGGTATGGGGCTGACAGTGGTAAGCATCGGCTGTTCGTAAGACGAACTTACCAGGGAATGCGAGAAACTTGAAGAAAGGACAGAGTAGAATACAACCGTGCTTCGAAAGCGCCGTACAGGTCTACGAGTGGGAGAAATAGTCGTCATGGAAACCAGCTGGCGTCAATCAAGGGGCTGGAGCGTGAACCCTTGGGCTAAAGCTTGGATCGCGGTCGTGAAATGGCGCACGAATTGCACGAGCTTCTCTCGCGCCGCAGCTACAGGAAAGATTGGTGTCAGTAAATCTCGCATATGAATAAGACGGTCGCTGATAAGGTCGGTGCGAAACATAGAAAGTTGGACACCAGTAATAATACCAACCCATCAGGTGAGCAGTCGACACATCTCCATGCCCTCCTGGTTCTGGCTCATAGTTTTGTGGGGAAAACGATGACGTAGAGATAGGGCGAGATCGACTGCCGCTAGGACGATGGGACGAAGAAGACATGCCTTGTTGCTCCTCGACATCCTGGATTCTCTTGATGTCGTCCGTGAGCCGAACCAACTGGTTGTCGCGCTCGAAGCGCGGCCTGGAAGACATCCAAGCGTGCGTCTCGAGGATAACACTGACAAGGCGCGTTGTGAGCTCTATATAACGGTTAAATGGACATATGGTGAGTTCATATCCGCGTATATGCGCTATTCGTACTTACCCCTCTGGAAGTCAGCATCATCAGAGATGCTCTGGTGGAAAGGTCGCCCGATCTCCTCGTTCGAGTCGAACTGCTCGAATGGTGTCTCAGCGAGCTCAGAGATGCTCTGGGGCTTCGCAGATGACCTCGCTCGACTAGTATCACGACGCCCACCCTGGGTATCTCTCTGCGAGATCACTGGGGATCCTACAGTTGCTTAGCGTTCTGGCCACCAACCGATACCGCCCAAGGCAGAATATAGCCAGCAATCGACATACCAGAAGATTGAGTGCCATCTCGCGCTGGGCGGGATTCTTCGCGATTATATGCGCTCGAGCTCGCGTAGCCGGTTCGCGGTTGTGCGGACGGTGGGGGAGCAGCCTCCGGGGACGACGATGGTGGTCCCAAGCTAGATTGTTGCTGGTGCTCGACGTCGGGCTCCATCTTGAGGGAGGAGTGGATAGGGGAGGACTCGATCGTGTCCATGTCAATGCAGACGAAGAAGAAAGAGAGGTCTTGGTCTTTTAATGGGCTCAGGGAGGTACTGTACAGTTCTTCCTTATGTAAGTAGAAGCGCGTTTAGGACGACAGCTGTCGACGCGTCCTCTTCTCGAACCCCTAAGCGGGGAACGGGCCGAGCCCGGGCCTGAGCGCTTAAGTCACTCAGCGAACATGGGAAGCGGTACTAACCTCGAATCGCCTTTCTATAGCCCTTCAAATGTCCTTGTTTGGGTGCTACGTAAAGCACCCCAAGGAACCGGGAGGCGCAAGACCTACCCACCTTCTACACATGGGGGTGTTATACGAGGCCTAGTAATTGGGGCATTTATGCAGCCTATGCTGAGCATAGGCTGCATTCTGACTCGACGCGAAGATATAGTCCAAGGGGTGAAGAGGTGAAAGCAGAATCCCTTAGGGACTCAGGCTGTTTCCGAGGTCAGGTGCATCTCCGCGACTCGCCTTGATAGAGGCCAGGCTTTCTGCGACAACCAGAATCCTACACGGCTATAGCTGTGTGGAGTGGCGTTCTACTACCTATTCTCCGCCGATAGCCTCAAGAGAGTTGAGTTGAATCCGGGTCTCATGGGCGGTATTCAATTATTCAATTACGTGGCAGGTGGATCGATCCTCCGTTGAATTATCTCTATGCGTTGGTGCGGCCTAGCCTCTGCGCCTCCCGACTAGACTGTCGGTGGCGCCGAGGATACATTCCCATGTTCATATTCCTCGATATCTCGAGTACGTAACGCTTGGTAGCTCTGATGGACATTTATACTTATCGTTGACGGAACTTGCGAGTTTACTTATATTCTGGACAGAGGGCACCCACAACTATACCACTTGCTTCCCGACAACTTCTTACCACAAACCGCCGCGCCCGGAGGGCATTGGCTGCGCGATCCAAAACATGGCCACATCGTCAGAAGCCTTGTCTCAGGCAGCTGCAGAGTCGATGCTAGTAGAGGCTCTGAAGGTGAACGTTGTTGTCAGGGTAAGTCGGTTGTGCGGCCGCGCATCAGCATTCGCGTCCTGACGACTTTTTTACCGTGCACACTGTAGTACACAGTACGTCTACATCAGTTGCCTTCGAGGCTCGAGAGCCCTCGCGTCTAATCCATCTTCCGCTTTCCAGGCAATTGGATGCAGTGCCTTCTGGGTAAGGAGTTTCGGGAACTCAGGCTCAGTCCGGGGTGGCAAGATCGCTCATTTCTTGCCAACAGGTGGCTGATTATTTCCACACACTTCCCGACGAGGTTCGAGAGCACCTCCCGCTGGAAGGGCCTCTCCTCGGTCTCTGACTATCTATACCCACTAGGTGAAATATCTGTGGCCTACAGATTGGAGCTTCACCAAGGTTTTGTTCATATTGATTCGCTATTACCCCTTTGTGCACACTTCAATATCCAACTGGCGTACGTTCTATACCTTACGACCGACCAAAGTTTGCAGCTGACACAGATTTCTTGAAGAAACTCTCGGCGTGGGCTCATTGAGTCACGACCAGTGTTTTATTCCCTTCTATGCTGATACCTGTGAGTTGTTATGGATGGCGAAATCGGTCCCATATTCTAAAGGTCCTTGTCCAGCCTCATGTTTCCTTGTGACGATGATTTGCGAGAGTACGCATCTTCACCATCAACTGTTATTTCACCTACCTCATGCCTTATTCACCACCTACAGCCATCAGCTATGTACGATTATGGGCGTTCTCAGGACGGAATACGCCTTTGCTTCTATTTCTGGTCCCGTATTATGTTGTACGATCTTCTTTCCTCTACCTTCACTGGCTTGAGGCTAATAATTGATCTTGAACAGACAATCCGTACTATCGAGATATACTTCCTAGTCAAGTTCGGTAAATCTGTCGATTGTGAGCAGTGCAAGCTACTAAGTGCTGTTTCACCATCATTGACGTGTCTACCCAAGTTATGAAGGCGCCTATTCTCGGCTGTATTCCTATTGCGGGCGACAGTAAACTGCTTTCAGTAGTCTTTATAACTGTCCTCATCAGCCAGACGAGTATGCTGTTTAACCAGTATCAACGGGCGCCCCCACTCTAACCTCTTCCCCCAACAGGTATAACACTCTTAATGGTGTACGCAGCGTATCGGCAGCGCCTGCTAACGTATACTGGCAATCTGGCTAAGCTCTTCTATCGAGACGGGATGCTCTACTACATATGCCTGTCCTGTAAGTCGCATATTCTCGCCCCTTGTCACGCGAGCTCACATGGCCGCCTTTTAGCTCTTACGGTAATGAATATCATCTGCGATTTTGCTGGACCTGTACGTCTTTGACCTGCTATCACCTTTACCTTATTGAATCAACCTACAGCAAAATGGAATGCAATATATCACGGTCCAGTAAGTCCTCCGTCTGCAGTTTGAGCGCAGTTTATCCCGTCGACGTTGCTCATCTCAATTTGTAGATTTATGGTTCACTCACAAGGCGTGATCGCAGGCCGCCTACTCATCGACCTTCGCGCACACTCTCGGAAGGACTTCGATTTTTCCATGACCAGAGGAACCTCTAGTGGTCAGGAATGCCGCACAAAAAGGGTATCAAAGATTGAATTCGCACCCTATGACTCTGAAGCCACGACGAAGGGGCCGACGAACGCAGTTCAGACGGAAACATTCGTTCTGAAGAACCTGTAGATTAGCGAATAAGATGTAACCTGTTCCGTGATACGCATTCAAGCCGGTGCGTTAAGTGACTAGATTTACGATTGCAGCATACCAGTTGCTTTAATGCTTAGACTGTCAACCCTTCCGAGTCCCCAGGGCCAATCTGTGGGGCAACTTCGGGCGTGGGAGTTTTACGGGGATCCCCACGAATTGGGCGCCTATTCGGGTTACATGCGGGCCTGGGAATCCCGGGACCTCCCATCCTTGTCCCATCCCCCACTTCAACCTCAAACCCAACCGAGCTCCCGTCTATCCGACGCATTTCCTCTCAGCGCATTTTCGTTTCACCATCCGAGCAACCATAGATCCAAGGGCCTCTTTTGTACCAACAACTCGGGAATGGGCCCGCTGACCGACAACCTCCCTCGATTCCGATTCCGCGACCTCCCAGATGACCTCATACGCACCGTATTTGAAGCTTCGGCCAATAATCGCGACGAATTCTCTTGGTCCCTGGTTCGCGTGTCCAAGACCGTAAGATCCTGGGTCGAGCCCGTTCTTTATCGCAATATTTCCCTCGACCACATGAAGCCGTTGCACCTCCTTCACGACACCATTACATCCTATTCCTCTTCAAAGCCATCCAGCTTCTATAGCGCCCACGTCCGCAGGCTCTATTTCGGCGATCCCTGGGTCATGCAACTGAGGAAGATCATCAATATTCTTTTGGCGTGTTCAAACGTAACACGCCTTAGCGCTACAACGCTGGTTCCCGGTGCCGCGGATGACTGCCTGGTGGGAAACCATAAGGTGTGGGAAGCACTGCGTCCTACATGGCTTACCATAAATCCCTGCTTGTTCTCCCCGACGCACCGGCATTTCCGCTTTACTGCGGCCAGAGGCTCCGACATTACTCAGACCTATAACCCTATCTTCACCAACGTAACCCACCTCGAACTATACTTTATAAGGACAAGCGGTGACATCACATGGTCTTGGTCGACTCTCTCCCTCCTTTCTACCCTCACGCACCTATGCATTGCAACGATATCGGGCCATAGATCCCTGGATTGTGCGTCATGGAACCTCCGTGCCGCGCTACCCTGGTTCCCCTCAGCACTTGTCGTATGTGTATTTGCTGTCCCCAGGATGAACTCGCACTTCCCCCCGAACGAGAAACAGCTGGTTCTCGACAATGGATGGCGCGTGGATCCCCGAATCGTCGCGGCCGTTTCCAGGGAGTATTACATGTCAGAGCTAGAGAAGGGCCCAGAGGGAGCATGGATTGAGGACGAGGCTATTTATCGGTGGAATGAGCATAAGGATCGGGCGGACGATGACGACGCGTTCTGGGAGCGGGCGGTAGCGATGGCGCAGAGAAGGAGAGAAGCGATAGCAAATTCCACGCAGGCAGATGGGTAAACTTCTATAGATCTGACTATCGAGGCATATACTTTGTACGACGTCTTTATGGAATATAGCGTGGAACGCTCTTCTGCTCAATGGCCAGGCTTTGGTGCGATGAGGAGTCGTGGGAATTCGACATCCCGAGGCCTGAGGCCTGAGGGCCTGAGGTGGCAGTTCCATCCCGTTCCACTTCCTCCTTCTACCTTCCATCTCCCAGTGCACACAGCTATCTGTTGCAGACTTCGTTCGACGACATATTAAGGCGACTTATGTCCCCGGCGGCGAGCGACAACCCTCCTCGATTTCGCTTCGGCGACCTCCCAGATGACCTGGTACGCACGGTATTTGAAGTTGCGGCCAATGACTGCGACAAGTTTGCCTGGTCCCTGGCATATGTGTCAAAGGCAGTAAGGTCCTGGGTCGAGCCCATCCTCTACCGCCAGCTACCCATTGACTCCCAGAAGACACTACTACACCTCCTGTCCAACGTGAATACCACAGCGCCACTGTCCTCAAAACCTCCTGGCTTCTATAGATCTTATGTTCGCAGGATCTACTTCGGCGATCGCTATAACCAGGGACTAAAAGGGATCACAGACCTCATATCGGCCTGTCCCAATGTAACACGCCTCAGTGCGATAACAATGGCGAATCCCAATCTTCCTGTGCATGAAATGGACTGCCTGGTGGGAAATCACGCGACATGGGACCTCCTACGCCCTACATGGCTGACTATAAGCCCATGTCTGTTCGTGCCTTCCCGTCGCCATTTCCGATTCGCGGCGGATAGCGGTTCCAACTACAACCCGATCTTCACCCACATAACACACCTCGAGTTGACCTGGATTACTAGGACTCATGACGTGACATGGTCATGGTCATCCCTCCCCCTCCTCACAGCCCTATCACACCTATGCATCTCATCGACCCCGCGAAACGACGCTCTGACGTGTGCCGCGAGGAACCTACGCGCTGCGATGCCTTGGTTTCCTCCGACCCTCACCGTGTGCGTGTTCGCGTTCCCGCGGCTTACCTGGCCCTTCGTCCGTACAGATGCAAAGCAGCTCATCCTCGAAAATGGCTGGCGTCTCGATCCCCGCATCGTGGCGGCGGTCCCCAGAGCATACTACATGCATCAGTTGGAGACCATAGACTCCGGAGGGACGTGGATTAAGGATGAAGCCATTTGCCGGTGGGATGGGGAGTACCAGCGGGTTACTCATGAAGAGGATTTCTGGGAGCAGGCCGTAGCTATGATGCAGAGAAAGAGAGACGAAAAACTGGTATGTGCTTCTGCAAACTCTACGGCTTATTCGCAATAACTTTCAGCAGGGTAACGAGAAGAGATAACGGCAAACTGAGAGCCATTGGATCTGCGCTAGGATCTACCAGCGCTTTCTTTACTACTAGTACAGTACATGGTCATACAAGTCGTACATAGTATATGATATACACATCAAACTGAAGCCTACTACCTAACCTCCAACCCCGTCGCGAGTCCAGCATTACTACAAGTACTGATACACACATCAACCAGAAGCCTAAACGCAACCATCGCGAGTCCGGTATAGCTACAAGTACTGATACATACACGTCGAAGAAGCTCCAGGGCTATAAAAGGGTATAAAACCAAACACTTAGTCACAGTGAATCCTCCTCTGCGCCTTCCCCGATACATTAACACCCTCCTCATTCAGAATAGCCGCAATCCTCGCCCTCTCCGCGATCCTAATCTCACCAATGCATGTAACCCATCTCTGCACCGCCATCCACTCGAAGCCCGTCACTTCGCCAGCACCCGCCAGTGCATTCGAAGGCGCGCCGGGGAAAGGAACCACACCCGCGACCTTCTGCAGGTTGGGGAAAAGCTTCTGGAGAAGCGACGCCGTGGTGAAGGGGTCGTCGCCCGCTGCGCAGTTTCCCAGCCATAAGGAAGTCAGAGTCGATTGCCCGTTGAATGTAGATGGCAGCGCGGAAGTCGGATAGTGAACGGAAGGAAGGTAGATTTGCAGCGAAGTTAGGTCCGCGCACCGGGAAGCGAGGGTGTAGAGGCCGACGACGGTTGGGTGGGACTTGGGACGCTGCGGCTCGGGAGAGGGGCAGTATGCCGGGATGTTCGCAAGTCCGAGGTATTGGTACTGGGGGGAGGTGTAAGGGAGGAGGATGTTGAGCGACCGGAGTTGAGGCCATGCCTGAGCAATGTTCGCATAGTCGGTGTCATTCATGGTGACCGGGTGGGTTGACAGGACGCCGATGTGAAGGTTCTCAAGCTTGCGAAGTGGGTAAATCGCATCGAGGAAATGCTGGATTGCGAATGTGGTAAAAAGGTCTGGTTTGATCAAGTCGTCGATGGACAGAGATATGAGCGTGCTGCTGGCCTTGTCGCGGAGCAGCCCAGCGCATATGTGCCAGAAGTCTTGGTGGGGTACCGTGACCGGAGGTCTTGTCGGGTCACGATCCACCAACATCCCTTGGCGATCTTTGCGTGCCAGCGTGACAGCCTTCAGCTTGCGCGAGGGGATGTGGTGGAGGAAGTGGAGGATAAATGACTGGCCAGCCGAGATGGTGAGCTCCTCAATTTGGCGCAGACCGTTGAGGGCATGGAATGGTTTGTTCTGGGGTGGGACGTCCAGCTTGAGCGTGCGGAGGGATGACAGGAGCGGCATGACAGCCATGATGTCCGGCGTTAACCAGGCGTCTCCCTGCAGAGTGAGGTCCCGCAACGATGCTGCCAGAGAGGGGAGCACGGAGCTGAGAAACATTGGGACTTGACGATCCTGTTTCCGGTGGTTGAGGATGACCAAGCTCTCGACCTGCGATTCAGATAGCAGGAGGAGATCCTCGAGAACTGTGCGGCTCGACTGATACATGATATGTCGCAGAGCGGGAAAGAGGGGTCCTTCTCCTTTCATCTGTGCGAGACGGACCATTGATAAAGTCGGGAGGAGCTGCTTTGAGGTCGGTCTGGGACTCCCAGGGGACCAGGTCTCGAAGTCCGGGAAGTGGAAGCGCTGAACGCGGACGGCGTGGGCCTTGAAGCGAGGATATGACGAGAGCGGTTGATTGTCCATGATATACTGTGGGTACGAATAGAGGTCAGCAGATCGGAACATGTTTCTTTGGCGGGGAATAGACGCACTTGAAATCCGTCAGTGGAACACCGGACGGATGGTATCAGGTTGAGGAAAGGCACTATTGAGTGCATCGTCCTCCAGAGGCAATCCTGAGCGGGCTCAGCAAACGACCGACAGGTGAGAGCGACAGCCAGGAGCTGGAGCTTGGGACATGACTCCAGGTGCTGGAATATCTCGCGCAGGAGATCAAGGTTGCGCAAGACGAGTTCGGCCATCTCCTCACGCCTGTGTGGGTTTGAATGGTGAGTACTCTGATACAGAACACTAGAGAAAGGGGTAGACCGACTTTTATGCAGGTCGCAAGAAAACGGTAGGAGATGAAAGGGACCAAAGGGATCAGGCGCCCAACCTGGCTGGAAGGCCGCTTTTAAAGGGATCGCCTCGTGGCCATCGAGTCTGAATTGGGTCGGCACCGAGTTATATCTTTCCTCTTTCTTTCGGCTCTTTACGTTCAACCTCCCTTACGGAAACGTGGGCACGAACTTGAAAGGCCGTGCGCAGATGGTAGTTTCTAAAGACAAAGTGCTCGTCTCAGGCTGGGGCGGTCTGGGGTAATTTAAGTGGGGCGGCATCAATTAGATGCACTGGTATACTTAGGGGTCTATTGCCGTATCCGGAACCAGTCCAGGTCTAACACTATAGTCTCGTTGACCAGCCTCCAGTTGGACACGACCTGACCGTAGGTGAATCCGAAGCGATTTGTAGGGTGCCTTTTCGTTACGGGCGCTTTATCTTGCTGATAAGATACGTAGGCAGCATCTTATCTATCAATGGAGAGGCTGATATTGAGAAGGTAGCCTGCTCTTCGACTCCCGATTCCAGAACGTCCCTGCCATGATAGGAAGAGGGGCTGCATTATTCGGCCAAGTCCTCTAAGATAGTCTAAGATTGACGATCTAGTTGATAAGAAGCCAATAGCAGATTTACTCATGCTGCATCGCTCCAACCAAGGCCTTCGTTTGGTGCCAATATCCCCGGTCAAGCCATACGACGCATGACGATTGTTAGATGCCTTTTAATGCGACTTTGTGAACTACGACACACAGATAATGTGACTGCGTTGATTAAGATGTATCGACAACATGTCCTCAGTTCCTTCCTTCCGTTTTCTTTTGGTCTTCGTGTTATTACTCGAGTGCAACCGTACGAGGAAAAAGCTTCAAGGTTAGGAGTGTCGGGCCGGCGCCTAGATCTTTGGCATCAGCCGTCATAACTGGCGCCGGCCGCCGGCGCCTATGATGTAAGGGTGACTACAAGCCTTCAAGTTCGAACTTCGACCACCATACGAATCGGCCGCCCAGCCTGCTTCCTCTGCCCGGAAGGAATCAAATCCGAGGTATGTGGGGCTATAAAAAGTGGGCAGGCTCGCCTCGAAAGGCCCCAATTTCCTTCCCATAATCATCCCCCCGAACACAAGTTATTCCCCCACATTTCTCGAGCAACGTACGCAACAATGGTCGCAGGAGCAGGATTCGTTATCAAGTTCACTAGTGAGTGCCTTTTAGATTCAAAGTTAGGTCTGTGTTCTGACACGCCTCGGCAGACCAGTGTGTTATCGTCACTGGTGGTAACCGTGGAATCGGATACGCTTTTACTCGCGCAGTAGCTGGCGCTGGAGCCAATGTCGCCGTGATCTATAGGTCTGATATATGGTATTGCTTCGCGCGGAAGGTAGCTGACGTATCTTTATAGGAGCCACCCTGATGCCGAGGAAGTCGTCGAGAAAGTCGGAAAGGAGTTTGGCGTCAAGGCTAAGGTGAGGAGACCCCAACATACTCTTAACAAGCGCACGCTAACGATGAATCCTGAACTAGGCGTACAAGTGCGATGTCTCCAATTCCGAACTCATCGAGAAGACAATTAGGCAGATTGAAAAGGACATGGGCAACATCACCGGCCTCATTGCTGTATGTCCTGCTCCCTAGCCCTGTGCTGATCTCCTACTGATGCAAATCATTGACCAGAATGCCGGGGTCTCCGTCGTCAAGCCCGCCCTCGAACTCACACAGAAAGACTTCAACTACGTCTACGACACCAACGTATTTGGTGTCTTCAATACCTGCCGTTCGGTTGCCAAGCTCTGGATCGAGCACAAGACGAAGGGCTCCATGGTCGTCACTTCGTCCATGAGCTCGCAGATCATTAACGTCACCGACGTCGCATCTCCCCTTACCCAAGTCTTCTACAACTCGTCCAAGGCCGCTGTATCCAACCTCGTCAAAGGAATGGCAGCGGAATGGGCATCGAATGGAATCAGGGTTAACACACTGTCACCTGGCTATGGTTCGACTATCCTCCCTCTCATGTTTGTATATACTGACGAAGAGATGTGCAGTCAACACCGATCAGACCCAGCACATGGACAAGAAGATTCGTGATAACCAAGCGAGGCAGTTGCCTCTCAAGCGCTTTGCAGAGGCTGAAGAGATGACCGGGCAAGCTATCCTTCTCCTCTCCGATTATGCGAGCTACATGACCGGCGGGGAGTACTTTGTTGATGGGTAAGCGTCTTTTTGCCATCCAATATAATGTATCGGTGACTGACGGTACTTTATAGTGGTCAGCTTATCTATTAGACTGTCGAGAGAGAGACAGTATGGGACCTGTTGTATACATTAGATGCCGAGTTTCGTCCCGTGGAGTAGACGTGTAAATTAGATGTATACCCACAGTAGACCTTTTTCTTTTGAGAACGACTTGAGTCACGCTACTGAGAAGCCACAATGTCGGGTTGCACACACCACCGTCAAGATCAGCTTAAACCCGCCGCTCGAAGCTTTCCCAAGTGCGGGCGCTTATCTGAACTTGTCCGATAGGTTTCGGCGTTGGAGCGCTCAACGGTTCAGTGCGCGGCTGCTAATAGTATGATAGGAGCCAGATGGCTATAACTCTTGTCCGTTATGGATGGGCTTGAAGGCCCAGTGGTTTGGTCGGATATTGAGGTCTGCCCGCCGAGGGCGCAGTCACCCCAATTTAGGGTAGCGCCATCATCCGAAAATTCCCACCCTCGTCGGACCTTTCCAGGAACCAAGCTCAGCTTGTGCTTCTTCCTTTACACCACCATGCGCAACTTCGTACAACGTCCCCCAAAGGTCCCCTCCAAGGCTCCCCGATAAGAAACCTAGCAGACGTTGTGCCTATCCATCCTTTCCAGAGGCCAGTTTTTCGATATCGGTTCAGACGTGAGGCAACTCGTATTTGTCTTTGAGCTTGCTCACTCAATAGAACTCTTGCAGAGTACCCCATTAGTAATATCTAGAGTGCTTGAGGACTCAAGAGTCGGAGCGACTGAGGGATAACGAAATCGAGGATTCCGAGTCGGTGTCCATCCCAAAGAAGGCGGTTGTTGAGCGGCGGTGTAGGCTATGAACGGAAGTGCTGTGCTACAAGTCGCATCTCTTGCGATTCTCCATCATCTCCACCTTGCAAAGCTCTCGCGCTGGCGATGAGTAGTCAGGAAGAACAACAGACCAAGCCTCGGAAGCGGGATATCTTCCTTAAGCCCTTTCGTCGTTCCAAATCCTCGCGGACGCCTTCTCCTTCACTTCCAATCTCTCAATCTGGTGCCCCTCCTGAACATGGCCTGGGAAGCACCTCAACTGGAAACCCGCAGCCAGGCCGCAGTGACAGACCCATCCCAGAAAATGAATGCCCACCTTTGCCCGCGATCCATCTAGTGCTCCCCTCGGAAGCTGAAGCAGCGCTCGTGATCAACACCAGCCAGGTCGGGCTCGCAAACACCACCGAAGCACTAGGGGATAGTTGGGAAGCTACCCAGGAAGGGGGCCGTCAAGCAAGTGCCTCCCCCAGACTCGGAAGGACGATCTATGAGGGTGTGAAGACGACATTGCAAAAGGTTGTCGAGGTCTCCGACGTCTTCCCTCCTTTAAAGAGTACGGCCGCGGGTCTTTTGGCAATCTGCAACGCCATCGACGTGAGTGTGTACTCAGACAGGCAGTTCGTGGTATTGATATAGCAATAGGCGTATGACGATAACAAGGACGAGTTCGAGAAGCTCCTCAAGCGGGTGGAGGCCCTTTCGCGTATCATGGAGTCTTGCCCGGAGGACGTTGACGAGATATCGTCAGAGGTGAAGGACCGGATTAGTGGCCTAGCACGGTTAGAATCTCATCGCGCGAAAGTGATAAGGAATACTGATTGAGTTTTTGTCCAGGACGATCGAAGAGCACACGCAGATCTTGGGAGCCAAGTTGAACCCAGCAAGGTCAACCGCGGAACGGGTCTTCCTCCATCCGCAGGACAGGCAGACTATTGCGAAGATCACTCAAGAGATCAGGTTTGCGGTCGAGATAGCCATGGTGAGCAATGCTCCATAACTCCATTCCCAATATGTCCAGCTAATTGGGTAAAGTTTGAGGTGACTATGGAAAATGGCGTCCGAATGCTCCAAGCCGTGAAGAAGGTCGACTGGCTGAAGGAGGATTTTAAAGGTATCTATCGACGACGTTAGCTTGGGCTCTCTCACTCATCTTACTTCAGTTTTTGTGGGGGCCAACAAAAGGATCATGGGCAACATCGAAGAAACGGTCAATAAGCTACGACGATCTGGTAGGTGGTGTCCGAACTATGGTCCATTTGACGCATTGGCTAATGAACTCAGACCTACTTAAGAAACTCGGGGAAGTAAACGGGGCAGAGTTCGGTAACTCCAAACGAGGCCCTGGGTGCATACCGGGCACACGGATATCGCTTCTTGCAAAATTGCTCTCCTGGGCAGAGGATCTGAGCTCGCCCAACCTATGTTGGCTAAGCGGTCCCGCTGGCACAGGGAAGACCGCCGTATCAAAAACCCTCTGCGCACAATTGAACGAGAGGAACGTTTTGGGGGCAAGCTTCTTCTGTTCGTTAAAGGAGAAGGATCAACGGGACGTCTATCTTATCATTCCAACCCTTGCAAGAATACTGGCGGACTTGCGACCGGAGTTTGGCGATGCGTTGGAGAGGGTTTTAGAAAGCGACAAAGCCTGCAGGAATCCGACAGAGATGACCCCCCACGATCAGTATTCGAAGCTCATGGTTCAACCTGCGAAGGAGGTCTTCGAAGCTAATGGCGAGGTCCTGGTTCTATGTGTCGATGCACTTGACGAATGCGAGGATAAGGATGCCACTAGACTCTTTCTCGACGCGGTTCTGCGACAAGAGCCACATATACCACTCAAAGTGTTCCTCACTAGTCGACCCGAGGGCCACCTCAGAGAGGCTTTTCAATTCTCATCCCACCACCAACACTTCCGCCTTCACGATATCGAATGGCACATTGTACAGGCCGACATCACTCTCTTCCTTGCAACGAGACTCAAAGGTATCAACGCGATCTACGACCATTACCGGACATCCTGGCCTCCTCCTGAGATCGGCATCATCGCCGAATTCTGTGGACCCCTATTCATCGTCGCATTCACAGCCTACAAATACATACACACTTCCACCGGAAATTGCTTGAAGCGGTTCCAGGAATTCGCCCAGCGCTCATCCGACCTGAAGCTTCAAGGCATTGACCTTCTCTACGACCACATCTTGTCGCAGGCGTACGATGATCTCGATGAAGATGAAGCCGTCTTGGTTCACTCTTGTTTGTCCCTTCTTGTCTCCGCCGCATTCCCTTTGTCAGTGTACGACTACGCCCAGCTGATTGGCACAGATACTGGAGCCATTCGAGAAGCTTTCAAATCGTTGCATTCTGTTGTCCAGGCTCCCAATGGCAACGATGACCAGGCTATAATCTCAATCTATCACGCATCGTTCGTTGACCACCTTACCTCGAAGAAGCGACTTGGCGAGCGCTGGTCAATTGAAATCCACATCGCCCATTCGGAAATTGCCAGCGCCTGCCTTGCTCTTATGGAATCTATGCTTTGCTTCGGGATCTCAGGAGCGCAAACATCGTATCGCAGCAACTACGACCAGCCTGAACCGCTGAGACTTGCCTCAGAATTGGATTATGCTTGTGGAACGTGGCTATGGCACGTATCGATGACACAGGTTCTAGGACCATTGCAACGGAAGCTGTCGGACTTTCTCAAAGGAGAGAATCTGCTATACTGGTTGGAGGGGCTGAGTGTCGTTAGAAGGGTGGCAGATGTCATAGGGCTTACACTTGCTTTACTTCAGAAAATATCTCAGGTGAGTTCTTCACTCAGAAACTTGGACACCACCAGGGCTGCTGACACCCAGCTCCGAGTAGACAGCAATTCCAAAGGACCTTCAGCAACTGATGGACGACGTTGGGAACTTCTTGCGAAACTTTTGGACACCGATCAGCCACAGTGTCCCGCATCTATACCTGTCGGCGCTGCCGTTCTTTGCCGCAACTGGGGTATCATCATCAATATCGTTCCAAAAATTTCCCTCGGTCCCGACTGTGCATCGCAGACCTAGAAAAGGGGGAGAAATCGTTACCTTCCATTGCGGCGACTCCGACCTCCTGCACTTTTCATTCACGGACGGCGGCAAGTACATCAGGTCTGTTCTTGTCGACGGTACCATCCTTGTCTCGAATGCTCAGACAGGGGATCGTCTTTCCTCCCGCATTGTCACTGGAATCTTAGGCCCCGGGAGACTGTGTCGTGCGGAATTTTCGCCTGACTTCAAAGTTGTCGCGATAGGTGTATGGGACGACTACCCAATTTTTATGCTGGACGTCCAGACCGGCGAGTTGGTGACCAAGCCACTGGTTCACACAGACTTTATCCGCGCCCTAGCGTTTTCCCCGACGGGAGGATATCTCGTCTCAGGTTCAGACGACAACATCGTCCGGGTGTGGGATTGTCGAACGGGCGACCTGGTCTTGAATCCAATGGAGGGTCACACGGAAGGCGTTTCGTCAGTGGCATTCTCGCCAGACAGCAGGCTCATCGCTTCTGGTTCATTCGACGGCACCGCCCGGGTTTGGAATGCCCAAACCGGCCTCCTCGCGTTAGAACCGCTAACAGGACATTCTGGCTACGTCTGGCGCGTCATATTCTCACCCGACGGCAAGCGTCTTGCATCGTGTTCAGCGGACCAAACCATCAGGATGTGGGATGTCGAGACTGGTGATCTTGTGTTCCAACCGATGGAAGGACATCATGACATCGTTCGTTCCATCGCCTTCTCACCTAACGGCCAGTACATCGCGTCAGGCTCAGACGATTTGACCATTCGCATCTGGGATGCTGAAACAGGGTTGCAGGTCGCCGAACCCATACGAGGCTGCAGATTAACCATTGTCCACCTGGTATATTCACCTGACGGCAGACACATCGTCTCGGGGCATTCCCAATTTTTCAGCTTCCAGATGTGGGAGGTCCATATCCCAAGGAGGGCTGCGGAAGCCTCATGCTCACACACAAGCTCTGTCAATTCAGTCTTGTTTTCCCCAGACGGTCGCACCATCGCGTCAAGCTCACGAGATGGGACCATACGCTTTTGGGATACCCACACGGGATCGCCAATCGCCAACCCCATCGACGTCGAGAGTAACGTTCGATCCCTGGCGTTCACTTCAGACGGTCTTCTCCTATCAGCCTCGGACGATTTATTGGTCCGACTATGGGATTTGAAAGGGGCGCCATCCTTGATCCAGAAATTCTCCGGCCATACCGACACTATATGGTCAGTTGCATCCTCTCCCGACTGCCGATACGTTGCCTCGAGCTCAGAGGATGGGATGGTCCATATCTGGGACGCCCAGACAGCTGATCAGGTAAATGAGCCGATATGCTATGAGGAGCGGGTTCCTTCTCTATCGTTTTCCGCGGATGGGCGCAGCATTGCTTGTAGTGCGCCGTCCGGAAATGCCATTGCGCTCTGGAACATCTCAAACCGTGAAGAGTTTCAACAACGTTTTGTGGGACATAGAGAGCAGATCAACTCCATCGCGTTCTCTCCCTGCGGCAAGCTCATCGTCTCTGGTGCAAATGATAAAAGTATCCGACTATGGGATGCGCAGACGGGCGCCCCAGTCTTGCCACCGATGGAAGGACACACTGATCGCGTCACCTTCGTAGCCTTCTCGCCGGACGGTGAAATCATTGTCTCGGGGTCCTGGGACAAGACGGTCGGGTTATGGAGTTCGCGAAGCGGGGCTTCCATCTGCTTTTTAAAGGGACACGTAGATTTTGTGACCTCCGTGGCATTCGCTCCAGATGGGGAGCACATTGTGTCTGGCGCATGCGACAACAGCATTCGACTGTGGAAGACATCCCCTTTACTCTCGGCGCACCACTTGGTACCTGGCGCTGAGCTGGATCCTAAAAGTGAGAGATCCAACGCTTTTTTATATATTGTGGACCAAAGATGCTTACAGACGTTGTCAGAATATTCTTTCCTCGATGACTATCCTACTGGTGCACTCACTCTTGATGATGACGGTTGGATACGCAATCGCACAGGCGACCTTCTCCTCTGGGTTCCCTCCAACTTCCGTGATGGTCTCTTTTTCCACCCGGCGCTTGTCCACATGATCACAAATATCTCGACCACCAAAGTAGAGCTTTTGGACGCCGTCTACCACGGGGAGGAATGGCGCGAGTGAGTCTCTCTTCAGTTTTTTTTGCATTTCCTTGCTAACAATCCATCAGGTGCAGAAATGTTGCTCCAGAGGGCGATGGAAGACCATGGCCTATTTATCCCATGCCTGCTCCTTTCTACCACGACTCAGACTCACCACTAGCAGGGTTTTTTGAAATGGCTGAGGAGCGGTATAGCTCAGAGAGTGCCCTTATGGCTGAAGACTGCTAGGCTCCACTCCCCACTGCCGTGTTGCGCAGTTCAACGTTCACCCCGGTGCTCCACGTTCAGCAAGTTGTCTCACAAGTCGTTGACTTAAAGGGCTGCTTCAAAACGTACCTAGTGTTGTCTGCTTGTTTCACCGAGGTCTCTTAAATCCTCGATGTCGATACGCTTCTATACCGTTTGGTCAACTTCCCATATACCCAACTTTCAAAATTTCACTCTTAAAATCCTTCCATCCCGGTCGATTTCACACCTATGATTATCCATTATGTCCATGACTTCCGATGTTCTCGACTCTCCGCCTCGTCTCACTCAGTATCACTACGCTTGAATGCCCACCCACTTTCGCCAGGCGATCCTTATACAACTTCAATTCGTATGACGTTCCCGGATTGACAACTCGCACACTGGAGCACAGGAATACGGTATCAAAGAGTATATCATCACGACACAGTCACAGGTACTACTCTACAACGATTGTTCAATGTCCAAATCAAGTCCAGGGTACCACCACAGATTAATCGAACAAGCAAATCCGTTTACACGAACTTGGCGTACTTGGCAGATGGGAGCGATCCACCAGAGCAGCTCAAATTAATCGAGGGTCCATACGCGCCAATCCCCAACCGACTCGGACCCACCAAGCTTACACCAAACGACGGCGGCCCTGGGCTGAACAAAAAGCTCAAGGGCGACGACGCGCTCTGGAGCAGCGTGTTCCTTTGCGGGGTGAAGATGGGACCTTCGAGTTCCACGAGTGCCGGCGGGCGGTGCGAACGCTTGAGGCTGCGGCTCGTGGCGGCGGTGACGGTGGAGGTGGCAGCGATCGTGGACTTGGAAGCGCTCTTCCGCGCGGCGCGAAGCCTGGCTGAGCGCCCGACGCCACGGTTGTTGTTCGTCTCGCCGCGCGGGGTACCGGCGTAGGGGTCATCGGCGTTGGGCACCCGTGTGTAACCCCCGTTGCGGGATACCTGCTCCATAGGGCGAGTGTTGCTTTCGCGCTGGGAGTTGATGCGGAGGCGCGGGACGAGGTACGCGGGGTGGGAGGCGTCCGTCGTTTGGCGGTAGTAGGTGAAGACGATCATGTAGCAGATCAACGCGGGCACGAAGCCGAAGAGGAATACGTTGATCACTTGGGTCCAGGACTCTTGTGTCCATGCTGCAATGCATTCTGGTGGGAGATTAGGTCATGGGGGGTCGAAAGTAAAGAGACAACATACGGGTCTGTGCTTGGCGAAGACCAAGGGGGTGCATGGATGGCCACGGTCGGCTTCGCTGCAGGGCTGTTAGACGATGGATGGGTGTACGAACTCGTGAACTCACGAATTGAGACTTGGCGAATGACTGGCCAGTGAGAGCCAGAGCAACACACTCGTACATCAAATCCTCCTATAGTATTCGTGAGCACGAGAAGCAATTGACCACTGGCAGGACATACTGCGTTCAGGAAGAAGGAAGCAGCACTAAGAACGCCGGCGACGGTCACCAGGAGAGCAGACGCAAATTCGAAGAAGACGTATGCTCGAACAAGCGCCATGCGTCGCTGAAGATGGAAGAGGGTTAGGGTACTTGATATTAGCTATTGAACGAACGACCTGGACGCACCATTGCGATACCGATGACACCGAATATTTCGATCACACAAGAAAAAGCGTACATCACGCACAGCGCGATGGAAACAGTCACCAGCCGGGGTTGATGTTCTAGTCGTCGGTCAGAGACAGTAAAGAGCATGATGAAGATGAATCGCATACCAAAATCGTCAACACACGCATCATGGAATGCATTGTACTAGACAGGGGCTAGTTAGATAACAAACGGATTCCAACGATAGTATCTGAACATACGGTACTAGAACAGCATGTTAGAAGCTGGTATAGAGTTCAAGAAGGTAAGAACTCACGCAAATGCAAACCGGATAGCGTTGAGAGCGGCAACTAACGGGCGGAAGTGAGTTGACAAGGCAGTTCAGGGAAACCAAGGCCACGCATACCTCCGACGACAATATTCCGCCAATTTGCCTTGTACAGTTTCTGGAAGAAAGTTTCCTTGACTTTGGGTTTGCGAGCCGAAGGAGGAGCTGCATCGACGATGACTCTTAGTATCTCAGAGCTCTATGGGCGCTCATGAAAGTGCACGCACGCAACGGGTTGAAGTTGTCGTCTGTATACTGTCGTTAGTAACTCCATCGTGACGGACCCGGTGGACTGGACGCACATTTGAGCTTGAGAGGAGGCGGGCGGATAGGCATGTTGACTGTGTACTGTCCTGCAGTTATGGGTAGTGGTGGTACCGGACAAGGATTCAAAATCGTGGCATGCGGGCCTTATGCACCGCCGGCGTCTGCCGCCTGGTTGCTGATATGTACACAGCCCATCTGATGTCAATGCGAGTGCAGCCTACAGGGGTGCTGCTGTGCATACTTACTTTGGTGATCTTAGAGGATTGGATTAGAAATTGTTGATTACATCTGAAGATCGTGCAAGCTTTGGTAAGAGGCAAGTAAAGTGTCTACGTCCTTCCAAAAAGCGTCTGCAGTACCATCGACCGTCTCTAGTCCAGGAAACAAGACAAAAAGGTACACTGCTATTTGAACCTTTCGATCAAGATCAACGGTTGAATAGAGCTTCTCAAAGGTATTAATTTCCAGAGTTCTCAGAGGGTGTGAAAGGGGCGGGAACTCCTTCAATTCGTCATGGAGGGGAACACCCTCGAGAGCGTCGTCGAAGTGGAACTCGAGGACCTCGAGATCCGGGCAGGCCTGTTGGATTGTGGCAAGGAACCTCATATCCGGGAATCGTGAATCTGGGTTAATCTGAGGTGGGCCGTGAGGTAATGAGAATTTGAGTTGAAAGCGGAGGGTAGTGAGATGTTTCCAGTGAGGAATGGCCTGCTGCACGCTAGGAAGCAGTGATTGTGCAAGCCAGACTGGGAGATGCGTGAAGGAAGCTTTGGTCAAGCGGCTCGCAGAGGAAAGCGCTTCGCTTGCAACAGGATTTCGAAGGAAGGTTGGTAGGTGGAATGTGTCGGTGTCTTCTCCAGAGTGCTCAATAGAAAGGATTTGAAGGAAAGGGCTAGCCTTCACGGCTGTCACGAGGACAGTTTGGGCGTCGTGAGTAAAGATAGGGTCAGCGAATACTAGACGGAGGTCCAGCAGCTGAGGAGAGAGGATGATCCCGTTGCAAATTTGACGATGAGCTGCTCCGGAAGCAGCAATGTTTAGCACCTCTAGGCCCTCCGGGAAAAGGTTCGCTGGCTGCGTGGTTCTGGTGAACATTGGGGTTACAGTGTTGGGCGGCCTTAGATTGAGAACGAAGGTTCGCAGCTTTTCCAGGCGGCGCAGAAGCAACATATCGTCCTCCCTCACGTTCTTTTTCAGATGGAGCTCCAAGTGGGTGAGAGTAGAGATGCAGGCGATGTGGTAAAGGAGTTCTGTGCCGCCCGGGCCCCAGTATTTGATATCCGTTAGGTTCGAGGCTCGCAAAGGAATGGTGGGAAGGAAAGCAAGGAGGGTTGATTGGTTTGGTTGTCCAACAACGCTAACCTCAAGACAATCCAGGGCTTTCCCAAAGGCGAGAAAGAAGACTTGGCTTTGAGCATGCCAAGCATTGTGGGAGATCCTTATGAATTGGAGAGCTGGGAATAGGGGTTCTGGGCGGCCGTGTAAATTGAGAAGCTGGAGGATCAAGCTGTCGGGAATGATGTTTTCGTCGAACGAGAAGAGGCGTAGGCGCTTGATTCGAGAAGCATATAGAGAGAATCGGTCCCACTCCCGAGCACCAGTGTACTTGTAGGTCTGTCTCAATCATTTAGATATATTATTTGGAAGAGCGGGAAGTGCTGTCATACCTCGACCCCGCGATATTCCTTGCCATTATACCAAGGAAGGAGTTTGAATGCTGGAACTAGACTTTTCATTTCGTTCCAGAGAATATCTATTCCCGAGCGGAAGAAGGGCCCGCTGATGCGGAGAAGTGAAGCAAATACGCTTTCCCATCGTGATAGGGAAGCGGGAGGGAGAGCATCCTGTTCCAAAAGGCGCTTGAGTTCGAGGAGGACGAGTGTAAGAATATCCTCATTCTTCAGCGCCTCAACAGAATGTAACAGGGTAGGGGAATCTGGTGAGGCAATGTTCAGCTAACGTCGCATGATCATGGAATCCTGGTGGCGAACTGACCTAGATTTCCTGAGGTGAGTTCAAGAGGGCCAATATGTTGAGGAGATTCGTTTTCCTGAACGTCGGGCATCGTTGCTTGCAGTCTGGGTGGTGGTATGTTGTCAAGCTGTTGTCAAGATACCGTGACGGAGACGTTTGCCAGCCCAGGTAACTTTGATCGGGGTTTGTAAAGCCCAGATAAGATAAGGGCTCTCGCGAACTGATTCCTGACAGTTCTCCTCCTCGAGCACGATAATCTTGTAAGGACTCATCCTCCATCTGGGTACACCAGAATAAGAGGGACAAGGCATTACTTATCAGTCGCTCGAAACACCCAGAGATTGCAGCCGTATCACACGGCCTGGATGCCTTCAATACACACCTTGGTCAGACTGGAGGTGAAGAGGAGGAGGGAATTGTGGGGAGGAGGAGAAACAGGAGTACAACAAAGTAATAAACTGTCCATTCAAATTCAAATTTTAAGATTCCTAAGGTTGTGAAGTTCATATGTAGCGAATGACGAAGGCCATCGAGCTCCGACGTCATTTCCATTGTTGGGCGGCTAATTCAGCGCTAAGGCCTCAGTGGCGGAACTGGCAGGCTATAGCTTCTTTAATATGTTGCCTCTGGCACCAATGTAAGCAAAGAAGTCAACGCTGCCTAGAAATCCTCGTCAACGTGTTTTGCAAACATGGCCTATCTCTCCGATTCCCTTACCACGGTGACATTTTCACATACGCATACGGGGAGCTGCAATCCTGCATATCTGTTGCAAGAAAGCGGTAGTAAAGTGGTGGTACTCTTGCAAGGGGAAATGCGCTTTAACACATGAAGATCTCGAGTAAAGCACTGAATGATTTGGTACACGGTAGTCTGAGGTCTCAGCACTCACTCAAACCCGGCATGATGTGCCCGCTTTCTTGGACATGGTAGGCATCTCACTTTACAAGCGCAGCGAAAAACGCTCCGCGGTATCAGGTATTCATCTAGGAACCACATCTCCAAGCCCTGAAGGTTATGATCATATGCTGGCACTCCTGACTCTGATATATGTGCCGACACGGAAATTTTATAGCTGATATCATATATAAAGGCGCTTGAAAAAAGTCAGTGGAGAAGGCCACAGAGCGGGAAATTACTACCTGTTCACTCGCGAAGCTACCATTTCCAAGCACCAGTACGATTACGTACCTTTCTGCCCTTGCCATGAAAACCTTCGTCGTGCTTGCTACATTCCTCGGCGCATCAGCCTACGCAGCGGCACAGAGCTTGACTGTGTACGTTGTTGCATCACACTCCAGCCAGCCAAGTGAACAAGCCCACTCACTGGAGGTTTGTCTACAGAAATTCACAAACTATCTCTGGAAGTGGATGCCCACAAAGCCCCGCAACAAATATTATCGTAACACGTGAGTGCTTTTTACATCCGTCCCAGCCTTTGAATTAATAACGATTGGTATTATATTGGCTTCCTCGGCATCCAGCATCCACAGTCTTTTATGCGGGACCTTCGTCCTGGAAAGCTCTAGCCGGGCCCACCGTACCTCGCGCATCGACTAGCGCTAATTGCAAGATTGACGTAGATGTGAAGTAAGTAGGCTACTCAGTCCTCCAATTTTTGTCTTCCTATACCATACCTGACCATCACTTGATACGCCAGCATCCCAGACAATTGGAAGTTCAAGTTCATTGAGACAAGGAATGTGCGTCGCCTTAACTTTGTGCCTCCCTTCCGGCGCTGACTTCACTCTCGTTTATTAAGCCTATCAACGCCACCACTCCTCGAGGTAATGAGCACGAAGTAACAAATGTGTACTACTGTGAGAATACGTTAGCAGTCAGAGAAAACCCACTTACCATGCCATCCATGTCAGTCGCCAGTGACGAGCCAAGCAAGGCCAGTGGTGTAACCACTGTCACCACCACAGGTAAGTCGTATTAAACATCTAGAGGTCATCGTAGTACTAAGTCCTCCCCCTACAATCAAAACAGGAGTTCAAACTGTCGTCAACACTTACGATCCTTTACACGTTTGGAGTACTTGCGGAGGCTCGGACACTTTAACGCTCAATTCAAACATTCGCGCGTTCGGAAATGGGGTTGGAGACATCGAGTATATTGGAGGCGTCGTGAGTTTCAGTCTTGTCAGAAAGCGAATCAGTTTCTGAAACCAATCTTCAAGAGCACCGATATCTTTTGGGAAGCTTGTTAGCATGGATGACCTCCTATATCGGATCCCTCTTAAACACCAGCATTTGTGGATAGTACTTTGTGCAACATATTGCTTTGATTCGGAACATAAAGTCGCCATATTATGATAGTAGTAGAAATGATCCTTACGGGTAGTGCGTACAGATTACAACTCCCCGTAGTATCGGAACAGTCCATATTACTCTTCCCTCTTTCAGGTTTGACAGTCATAGAAACAATCCAATGGGCCCTCAGACCAATGAGTTGGTGCTTCGTGCCCCCTCTTCCACGCCCCATCCTCCATGGCCAAATCCTTTTCTTTTCCTCTAATACGAAACACTTTCAGATGTCCACACTCCCCCCAAATCCTCGAAAGACTTTCCAACAAAAGAGCCCTGTCCGACGAGGCAAAAAAGGACGCATCAATCACCACCTCCTCCACACCCGGAAAGGTGCCCACAAACTTGAAGATCGTGTCTGAATCGACAGTAAAAGTATGGTATCGGCTGTCGAGGTAGGTGTAGAGGGAAATGTGAGCTCGCAGAACAAGATGTCTAATGGTCCCGAGGCCCGGAAGTATCGAGGAGAGCGATGTATGGAATAAAGCTGTGGCAGCGTTTGAGCTCGCCGAACGCAACCACTCGCTGAGTTCCTCCTCCAATGGAAGACTGATGGATAGGGTCTGAAGTCTTTTCGTGCCTAAGGGCGGGAGTTGCGATAGAATTTCCGTGAGTGCATCCCAGTTTGCGAGACCCAAAATGGCCGTCGGGTCGATGGTCACATCCTCAAGGTTCGGGAAGCTCAGAAAAGACTGTAAGAGTGGGAGCAGAATTTCCGGCGTCCCGTAAAGGCGTCGGAGGTTCGGAAGAGTCTTGGGGAGCGAAGTAATGTCGCCCGCCTGTATGACATTCACACTGTCCGCACTTGTTGTAATGTCCGCATCCTCGATCGACAGGTTGTTGCAGAGGAATAACAGGATTGCGCGAAGCGATATGTCCGATTCCGCCATCGCGAGAGAGAAACGAGTAATCTTTGGGAGCGTCCATCGGGGAACTATGTCGGTCCAGGCCGAGTCGCATTCCCGAAGGTGGAGATTCGTCAAGGACGACGACGACTGGTATATGAGCTGATCTACGAATGGACGTAGGATAGGGTGGAACACATCTCCTTTGAAGGAAAGGAAGGTTAAATGACCTTCAATTGCAATTTTTTGTGGGCCAGTATTTGAAGGAGATTCAAGGGGAATGGGTTCAGATCGATGGTGTGACGGTTTATCGCAGCTGTTCGAATGCCCAGTAACCGGGACAGCTGCGGTACCTATATACCAAAGTAAATGTGTGCCAGTGAGCCGTGTGCACCCCTAG
This sequence comes from Ephemerocybe angulata, assembly GCA_013368325.1. NCBI lineage: Eukaryota > Fungi > Basidiomycota > Agaricomycetes > Agaricales > Psathyrellaceae > Ephemerocybe > Ephemerocybe angulata. Next base: position 176,665 of record JAACJK010000009.1, on the reverse strand, counting down.
CGTATCAGAAAGTGACTTACCTTCACCATCCTTGCCCAAAATCTTCTTTTTCAATGCTCCCGTCCCCGTCACCCACAGCCTAACCTTGGCCAGCCCACCAAGCTTTTCCAAAAGCCTGCGAACTACGCTTTCCCATCCTGGCTGGGATGGTTCCCGTCTGTACGTAACCCGGCGACCGCCCGGTGCATACCAGGTTTCTGTGTCCTCTGAATCGAGATTGAACACGATGCACACATCTCGAAGCTGAGCAATGACGTTCTCCCTCGAGATCAAACTGTTCAGGCACCAAATCGCCTCAACGTCGTTCCGCCTAACGCTGTTACACCTAAGGTCAAGGCGAATATCAATCGGAGATATGAATCCATTCTCTTCCAGTGGCAATCCCTCCTCGTCGAGGTCTACGTTCCCCGGGCCCGAAACCCCGCGAAGTTGAGAGGACTCGCCAAGGGCGGCTTCGATCTTCCCGTCCCCATACTGCACAGCTTCGCGGGTTCCAGAGTGTTCGATAGTAAGTGTCTGTCGTAGAATCGCCCGATTAAGCTCTTGGGCCTGTAAGGAAACAATCTGGGGTTGGAACATGCGGTAAAGCGCCTTGCAAGTGAAGGCAACGCGCAAGTCGCGGACTTGAAATCGTCGCCTCCAGGGGCGTAAGGCGTCGGGTCGTAGATGGGACATGATCTCGGAGATAAGTTCCTCAGGGAGGTCCATAGTCCACGTAGTTGTTGGTTAGGTGCAGATGAAGGTGGGATGGTGGCGGCTTGGTAGCAGATAATAGCAGATAATGTGGTACGAAAGAAAGGGATGGTGGGAAAAACAAGCCTTCAGATCATTATTCTAAGCGCCAAGGTCCTACAGTGGTCCTGCCTTCTCGCGCACCCCAATGGGCCTCGAACTTAGTTCTCATCGTTCATCTCAAGGGTTTTTCTGTGTTCGAGCATAGCGCTTTACCTTGAACATATACTTACTCAGGACACTAGACTCCGATAGAATTATAAAACACAATCAATTTCCAGAACAAAATACACTGAATGGACGACAACTACGACCTGTGAAAGAACGCAGCAAACCTCGCCCTCACACCCCTCCGCTCCCTCACCGCCTGAGACGGGAGCTGGTATTTCCTCACCGCTTCAATTGCCGACCCAGGGACAGGGCACACATCGAGCGCTCCAGGATTCCGACGGTGCGCCGGCAGCCCGTCGATGCCTCCAAGTCCCGACGCGCCAGCACCCTTCAAGCGGGCAGCATCGCTGACGCCGCCAGTGCTAGGCACTGGCAAACCGTCAATATTTCTAGACCGGACCTTGGTAGTGGGCTTGGACGACGCCTTTCTGGGATCGGGGGGCTCGAGGGTGGTTTTATCAGTCGACGGGATCGAAGCAGAGGAGGATGTAGTAGAGGTGGTCGTCTCCTCGACATCGGTAACAGAGCGTTTGGCGGATGTGAAGGGAGGCTCGCTCAAGGACTTCGAAAGAGTCGAGGTGATTATCGCCGCTTTGCGAAGAGCGACCTCGAATGGGCTGGCAAAACTGAAATATCTTTCGGGGCGGGTAGGAGGAGAGTTTGCTTTGGCGCGAGGTGAAGGCCGAAGAAGTTAGATGAGAGATACGGAAGAGGTGCAGAGCGTCACTCACAAGCAGCACTTGAGATCTCCTTCACACTATAGGTAAGAACCTTCCCCTTCGAAGTGTCAGAGGCCTTCGACGAAGCGAACGGAACGAGGGTAGACTTGACACCGCGCGCAGGGGTAAAAAGCGCAATGGGGTCTTCGAATCACAACGAAAAGGATGCAAAGAAGGGAAAAGAAAAAGGTTGGTTGGGATGCGGGTCAACGAAGGACTCCACATCACATACCTGTTTCAAAGTACCAGTCGGGAGGGGGCAACGAGGACTCTGTCTCGATGGAGGTTGACGAGGAGGACGTCGAGTATGCCGAATCGCAGAGGCGAGCGAGGACATCACCGACGAGTCATTCATAGCGCCCCACCCTCGTCCTCCATCGCTCCTTCTTCTGACACACGATGGATATATTCCTGCTCTTCGTTGATAGGCGACGTCGGGGCCCTCACGATATCTGCATAGCACATGAGATGGGCGTCACATACATGGAGGGAAATTGAATGAGACTCACGGTGAGGGATGATTGTATTTTCGTCGTCTTCCTCCAGAGAATGGGGTGCGGGGAGGGCAACGCTGCCGACAGTGACCCACTGAGAGCCACCGAGAACGCTAGTATATTTCATCGTTGGTTTGGGTAGTGGCGGGGGTGGATGAAGATGAGGGTGATAGGCTTGGGAGCGCTGGTAAGGCAGAGATGGTGGTGGTACGTGGGCAAGAAAATTTGGGGGGATATGAGAACCAGTCAGGTTTTAAATACCACTTGCGTTAGCGAAACAAAATGTGGGACAGGGAATCGGGGAAAAAGGGGACAGGCATGACCAAACATCGAATTCAGGAGGCCTGAGCGCATCGCCCGTCCTGGAGTACGGAATCGAAGAAGGGAGCGGTGAACTGTCGCCAGAAGTTAAGAGTGTAGTGTGCACACTTGTTGCTCGCCGGCGTTCGGAAATCTTTTGACGGCGATTATCAGCACACCTCAAGTCACAAGCAGAGAAGAGCACGCACCATACAGCTGATATCATAAAGGCTCGAGGGTGATATGCAGACTTACGTAGACCACGCTTAGTCTGCCATCTTCGCATTTACGCTATGGAAGCCATCATAAGCGCTCTTTAAGCGCCCGTTGACGTCACTCCCGCGACGATGAGGTCGTGATATCTAGGGTTCTCATTACATCTAGAGCATTTGGATATAATACGGTCTAGTCTCAGCGCATCTGCTTGCCTGTTTCAAGAACAATGCAAGCCCTCAAAAACCCCAATTAAGCCTTATCCGCGAGCCGCAAATCCCCAAGCGACTGCACTACGTAGTCCGGTACCGTAGGCGACGCATTCGGGCCTGTGATATCAGATTCTGCGGTAATGCCTGCGGATCGAAAAGGGAATGTATGTGTTGGTGCGTCCGATATGTAGAGAGAAAATGAAGTGCTCACCAGTGAGGACGAGGAGCGTCGCGAGGCCGCCGTGCTTGCCAAACTCGATATCGGTGTTCAGGCGATCACCCACCATAATCGTTCGTGCAGGGTCAAAGTGGATTCTAAAACCTTCATCAGCTCAAGAAATCGAAAGCAAGGGCTGATGCACACGCACTTGGCTTTAATGACATCCAGCATCGTCCCACTCGGTTTCCCGCACACAACCGGGTCCTTCCCCAACGCATATCTCAGGGGCGCACTGATACTTCCAGCACCCGGTAGCAAGCCATAGCTCGAGGGGTAGGTGCTATCCGTATTGGTAGCAATAAAGTGACACCCCTCTTTCTGCGCGTACGCGAAAGCCTTGCTCAGCTTCGTATAGTTGACCTTGGTGTCCAGCCCACACACCACGGCCGCTACATCAGGGTCGGGCTTCCAAGATTCAGGGTTGAGGTTGAAGGGTGCGAGGGTGTTGTCAGCCGGGTCTGTGCCGCCGAGCGTCTGGATGCCCTCGGCGTGCAGCTCCTCCTCGAGTCCGGATTGGCCTATCACGTAGACTTTGAGGTGTTTGGGGAGGGCGAGGACGGTAGAGATGTAGACTGCAGCTGTGTAGGCGGAACCATAGACTTCATCCTGGAGTTTGGATTAGATCTCATTCGGGACAGGGTTGGAAGATTGAGAGTTGGGCTGGTGGAGGGTTGCGAGGGTGTGGGATGGGTGCAAATACGAAGTTTTTGGGGGTTGTTTGGAGAAGGGGTGCGTACTCACCACGTGTGCCTGCACCCCTAGATCCTTGAACTTGGCAAGGAGGGTCTTCCGCGACTTTGTGGCGTTGTTCGTGACGAAGACGACCTTTTTGTCTGGGAAAGCAACAAGGTATCAGGGTTCAAACGCTCTGGAATACGGATCTCGGTCGGTAGAAGAGAAGACGGGAAATGGATCAGGAGAAGACGAACGACGCACTTCGCCGGCGCAGGAGATCAAGCACCTGGGTGACGCCCTCGATGACATGGTCTCCCTTCCACAACACCCCGTCGCAGTCGAAGAGCCACGTATCGTGCTTCTCCAGCAGCGCTTCGTATTCCTCCGCCGTCGAAAGTCGTTGGGCCATAATCGGGGGATTATTCGTCCGATAGAACTGTGCTTCAATTCAATTGAATAGATTGAAATTCGTGGAATCTTGGGCGAATACGCGAATCGCGATAATCAATCTCGACCGTCGGGGAGAAAGAGAAAGGCGCGTCCACGCGAATCTCCGTGCCGCCCCCGGACCTCCGAATCGGGAAGCGGCGGCCGCGGCGCCGGAATATGCCGACGGCCCGATGATGTCAGCACATTACGACACTCCGCCCCCGGTCAGCCGGTCGCGGCCGCCCAAACCGTCCTTGGCGCTAACGGCCATGAGCCCATCTTCCCACTGCCTGCGATATAGACCCTCATAGGTTCCTCCATTCTCTCCCTGGGACCTGGCCTGACATTCGCACTGCGCAGATGCGTCAAGTTCATGGAAAGTTCTGATGAGACGGGCGAGATGCGCGCTGGTTCCTCTGGAGGCTATTGATAATTGCGGCCACCGATTCCTCCTCTGAATCCAGCAGCAACTCCGGGTTCTCTCAAGCTCCTAAAAAATCATAATTGAGTGGGGCGCTGGTCTACTGTATCCGCTGATATACATGGCTGTAGATAGTAAGTACATATCCTCGTCTTGGGGTGCGAATTTTCATTCACATCACCAGGCAGGCTATTTCCACGAGACGGGGATGTGCGGTTTGACGAATGCGTATACCTCAGGTAGGTCGACATACATAGCCAATTGGCCCAAATGTCATCGCGCTGATACCAGCTTCCGACCTATAGCAGGCAAGACTCAAGAGCGCGAATTACCCTCGCCGGGCAAGTCAATCTCCCACGGAAGCTCGCTATCCGAGACGGCCTCGCGCCTCGCCTCGCCTCAAACGCGCTCGGGCAGCACACGCTGCAGCATCCCAGGCTCCAGTGCCGACGGCTGGCTGGACGAACCCACAGATAAATCTAAATCTACCCCACATCACGAGTGGGAAGATTCGCACCAATATTCACTGCGCCTTGTGCTCGCTTTATATGTATTCATCTCGGGGTTTCGTGCATCTATCGGGTGCTGGCCGCGTGTGCGGTACGAACGGCTTTCAAGCTCATGCACAGATACATCCCTATGTTGTCGGTCGGAAGAAGCCATGGCAACAAAACAAGGCGCTTCTCTACTCTGACGGGCCTACCTTCTCGTCTTCTGCTGCAAAGAAGCCAGAGAAGGTGATTTCATAGGACTTCATCCGACTGACAGGCTGTCTGGCTATAGCTGGCTATCTACGGACCTATGGCGACCTGCTTGGTCACTTTCACTTTACTTGGCCCCAGGGCCAAACATGTCCATCATCCTGTCTTAACACTGGGAAGGAAGAACTTAGGCTCCGAGATGACTGGACTGACACCTGGCACATCGGTCGGCACCAGTGCGCTTGCAGTGCGAGCGTTCGTTCTAACTTCAGACGATTGGCTACCTGTCTACCTGTCCTTGTTACTGGATCCATGAACAAACACCGTCACCGACACCAACGCACCCTCTTTTCACTTTTGGCAAGGCCAAAACGTGCGGGTGATGAGCGCCCATCCTATCTTCCTGTCTCGTCTCTCTCTTCCCTGTTCCTGAAACACGGAAACTGCCCTATTTTCCACCGCCAATCCCGCTCTCACGCGAGACTAGAAACCGCCCGGACAGACTTGAAGACACTATCTAACAACCTAGTCCGGGTTTTCTCAAGAATTCAAGACGTCTTCCTCCGTTGCGCGCGTGAGAGGCGCTTCCTCCCCGAGAAGGCTCGAGCTTGGTACCCGCTCTCTAACGCCGCACTCTCCGTTTGTCGTCCCCGTTGCGTCTTCATCAGTATAAAATATGAAGGTGAGTTCGTGCGCTACGCCCGACGTCCGACGACAATCTGTACTTATGGTCTTATCATCTGTATCTGCAGTTACCAACCAGGTAGCCAGGGATACCACATACAAACAAATGAACAGCGGTCGGGTAGATCATAGGTCATGGTATTAACAAGTATTAACTGCAATCTGTACGAGATCGCGCATATCGAAAAGAGCGTCGTAGAAGCAAGAAGAACGGAAACCTAACTGAATAGCGCAGTATCCATTCGTCTGTCCGTTCGTCCAGTGTCTGTATGTCCGTCCGTGAAGGAAACGTCACCCAAGCCTCCCCGGCTTCTCATCCCACCATATCCCACTCACCACCGCCCCATGGCGCAAGGAGAGCCCCGGCACCCCTTCATTGAACCGCTCAAAACACTTCCTCCTCATCTTGCACCCCCTCCGCAGCCACAGGCACATACACCCTTCCTCCTACAACGGGACCATAACCGTCTACCTTCCGCACCTCCGTTGTACCATAGCGCTCCTTTGTCGGAGAGCCAAGCCCAGAGCCCGTCCCCCGCTCGCTCCTAGACCTCTTCTCGCGCGTCGAAGTAATACTCCCATTCGAATCCCGCCGATCGCGCGTGCGCACCCTCTCCCTCTCTACCGGATAAGCGCCCAGACCTTCATTACCTCCGTCGCTACTTCCCCTCCGCTGATGCTGATACTCGGGATCAGCGCCAGGGGACCTAAGGCTTCCTTGCTTCGCCACGCTTCTCCTTCCCTCCTTCCCACTACCCCCACTAGACCCGCCCCCACCCACCCTATCACTCCGCGCCCTTATCCACCCCTCAAACTGCAGCCCAACCTCGCGAGCCACAGCCTTCTCGATCTGGTCCATCGCGGCCCCGAGCCTTTCAAGCTCTTCGCTCAAGATACTCTGGATCATACGGCGCGAATCGCGCGAGATGCGGCGCATGAAGTGGCCGTCGTCGCGGAGGAGGCTGCATACCGGCCCTCCAGCCTGATCAGGCGCCTCGGAAGGTGCAATCGAGTCGCTCGCTGCCCCGGTTCTCTTACCCACTGAAGTGTTCGAGCAGGTCACTCGATCCCTAGCATCCTCCCCGTCCTTGATGTCCAAATCCCCTTCCCTCTCCCTCTCCTGCGTGCGCCGTCCAACCTTCCGTCCCAGGCTTGCGCTCGCAATCGCAATGGCCTCGGGCACCATCGCCTGTTGTGCACGCAGCGCAACAACCGCCCTGGGCGTCTTGCGGGGCGTGTAGCGCGCGACATTCCACTCCAGCCTGTCGAGCTGGTACGTCGACACGCACACGGCGTCGAAGTCCGAGAGGAGCGCGATTTCTGCCATCTATGATGAAGACGAGGAGGGAGGATTAGATGTTAGCATGCGAGGTTCTGGACATGTTGACCACGAGGGAGAGTCGGGCATCGTGCAGAAGTCAGGCATGGGGTCGTGGACTCTCGAGGCCACCACTCGGCTAGAGTGTCTGTCGGAACCGCAGAATAACCGTGCATCCGCGGCGGAGCATATGCGCATCCATCTGATCCATCCATCCATCCATTCGCCGGTGAAAACAAGATGAAGACGCAAGTAAACAAAGGAGAAAGGCGGCCAGGCAGGTGCGACGGTCTGGATGGGACATCACGGGGGGTGACAGCGAAGCTGTTGGGAATGGGTGTGGGGGTCGCATACGACGAATCGACTCCGAATCGACCCCAACAAACCGTCGTCATACCAAGTCGTATCGCATCAAAGAAAACGAAGCCTCCGATGGGATGGACAGACGCCGAAAGAACCGTTCGTTGATCAGAGAGAACGAGCGAACTCTAATCGCCCCACGCACGGTGCCCGTTGAGCGAATGCACGGCAAGCACGGAGACTCGGAAATCGGAAGGGGCCTCGGGTGTCTTGGGACCCCCTGTGCGCAGCGAGGCTAGCGCCGGCACAAAGTTTCCAACTGACAAGTTCTGTCGCTGGTTCCTTGTTTACTGCCCCCCTTCCTTCCTTGGCTGCAAGGCGCTTCGTATTTCCGGTGCTGCGGTGCATCCACCCACCATCCGTCCACCCATCCCAGACATATCGTTGACGACCGGCGCCCATCCATCCACACCCAATCTAATCACCAATCACACCCATCTCATCTCATCCTCGAATTCACCGGAGACCACCAAACGCACCACTTCTCTCTCACCCTCTTCAGGGCACATGTGCGCTCCCCAAACAAACCGCAAAGACCTCGTGAGAAGGCGAATTATTGCCCTTCGCACGAACCCAGACAAAGACAGAAGGGGAGTTGCGCGGCTCACCTTCCTGAAGTTGGTCCCGATGAGCCTAGTCTTGATCTTGTGGAGCCTAAAGTAGGCCATGATCGTCTGGATGGTCTCTATTCCGGGGTGCTGCTCCAGTCCTCCTTGATAGGACTTAGGCACCAACGCGTTTTGCCGCTCAAACCACTCTAGGACCTGCATATGATATCAGGACGTCAGAACGATGGATTTCGGATTTTGAATTGTTCGTGATGCAGAAGAGAGAATAGGCGTTGTGCAGTGCCACTGTGAAGAAGCATGGCTGGGAGGAGCCCAAGTAACGACTCTGGGGATGAGTTAGAGTGGATGAGAGAACAGAGGCAGCAACACACGATCTGATCGTCCATGTTTCGCCCTGCTTTCGGGGAACGGGGAGAGGGGAAGGAGGAAGGACAATGAATGAGATGGCGCAGTAGCACTGATCGTCCATGGGTTACGGATGGAAGGAGGGATAAGGATACCCCCTGAGCCCGATCCACAAATAGTTGTGACTGAGGTATTGAGCAACTGACGCACCTGTCGGACGTGTATGGTGACTGCAGCAGCGCCGGTCTCCGCGCACGCAACTGCGTGCATCAAGCTGCTGACCATGTACAGGTTGACGTTCGTGCCTTCCTTCTGGAGCGCTCGGGCGGCGAGGAGGCCAGCTTCCGTAGCTGGGATCTATTAAAGTATGTTGCGCGATCGGGTGATAGGCAAGGTTAATTCGCCGTTCAGACAATCTTATCAGCGTCTGTAATGTGCTAAGTGAGATGATGTGCACAGGGGAAGACATACGCTCATGAGTATGTTCTCCGCGCTAAACCCCCGTCGCGCAAAGAGGTGACTTCGCCTTCGCGCCTCGTCGACCATGGCGGCGGCGTTGGCGTGGTTTCGCGGGTCGACGTAGGTGACGTGTGGGCCATGTATGGGCATCGCGGTGCTCTGTGCTCCAATTTCGAACATCTACGGGTCGCAATTAAGATAAGATTCGAGAAAGCAGGGGGATCGACGTACGAATTGGTTGAGCGTGTCCTGTTTCCTTCTGGCAAAGGTTTTCTGGCATTGTGTCCTTCACAGTGATCAATCTATAGGTTAGCCACCTTCGTTATCGCTTCAGCTGCACACGCACTTGTCGCAGTGGTCGAGAGTCTTCTTCGCTGCCACCCATAAATGGTACTCCAGTCCCGGATCTCCCGAGAATAGAAGATTGGCGACGCTGTTCAGGCCTAGCCATGTTCCCGCGAGCGATTCGTGGTGATAAAGGAGTGCTATACGTCCCGATGACAGTCAAGTGCGGAAGCGATGTCAAAAGGGTGGCGTGCGTACTGCGGCTATTCATCGAGCCAACCAGGAGTGCGGTGCCATGCACCCTGAGGAGGTTGGCGATGCTGATAGGTTCATCGGTGCGAATGTACCTCTCGTCTCCTTCCCTCACGCCGCGGTTCCCTTGCGACGCCTCGTTGGAGACGGGTGCAATCGTATTACTACAATCGACGCTGCCCCAGGCAGCGTCCGAGTCCATTGGCGCCTTGACCATAGTGTTACAGATAAAGAAACGAGAGTGGGCGGACAAAGATAGTCCAGGGAATAGGGGGAAAGGGGAAACCAGAGATATGAAATGGAGAGGCGCCCGCTATATAAGAGCTTGCCGGAAACAAACGGCGCCTGTGATCAGAGTATGATCAGAGTGGCATGGATCCTTTACCAAGAGTTTTTTCACGGGTCTTGGGATACTGTTGGGAGGAGGAGGGAAAGGGTCGATCCATCACCGGGGGCACTGTGCCACCCCAGCAGCCCATGCGAGATATTTCCGCGAGTGGCTTTGGGATATGGTCCCACTTGCGCTCGCGCTACGACGGCGTCCAGGACCGACCACATCAAGGCTTCGGAGCTATGATCGAGCTAAACGCGCGTGCAAAGGACACAATTTCCAACTCAGGTACGTTTCGGTCCTCGTATCGCTGGACCTACAGGCGCCTGCAACGGTGCAGTGCTTCCCTTACATACAGCTTCGCCTATTCATCGGCATCCGAACATGCATATGATAATGTATGCCGCGAAGGGGCGACTGATCTGTTACGGTAGACCTTCACGTACTTACCTGCCCTTGACTCAATCCGCTAAGAACTCATATCGGACATTACGACACTCGAGGCCACTGAGGCCTCAGTACTGCCGATCCTTTTGTCATTCCTTACTGCATGCCCAGAAGTTCTTCCGGCTTCGGGGTTCTCATCTCACGATCCGGGAGCCTCAAGGCTTAAATGAAGTGACGAAAGCCCTCGGGAGGGGTTTCGTCAACTGTAGGTAAGAATTCCAAGTCGAGAATTAATGACAATAGTTGAATTCAATGATGTAGCTGTGTGGTAGGTAGTAAGAGATAGCGATAGTGGTACAGGTGTGGATGAATAGGTGTGGCGAGAGTATGACCGAAAGCAAAGAAAGGGAAAGTAAAGCAGCGAACACGAGGCGACGAGGAGGAGAAAGAACTACCGATACAAGACAATAAGTAGATTAATGACCAAGTCGTCAAGACAAGGGTATCTATGGGGATATGCAAGAGAGGGATAGGAACAAAAGAGTATAGAGATAAAGAAATGAAATCTAACGATGGAGGTGGGCACGCTCCGAAGCATAGTGCCAGTCCATATCATGTGGCTGGTTTGAGTAGGAGTAGTGCATCGACGACGAATGCTGGTTGGACTGTAGGATCATTTTGAGCGCAGAACAATGGGATGGTAATTAACTGCACATACGGTGGAGTACGAATCATCCTCAACCTTCACAGAGCTGCCGTAGTGGGTAGTGCTAACGTTGGCCTGCATCTGGATAGGCTGGCAAGGGACGCGACGCATGTGGTCAGTAATGCGCCCGAACCGGAGGAACACACGTCGAACGACTCACAGAAAATGGCGGGCTCGAAGTCGCGCTTGATCCAGACGGGGTGTTGGGCATCTGGAAAGCGGGGCCATGGAGATTGAACATGGAATTTGGAGCTGCATTCTGCGAACCATTGTGTGATGGGATGTTCCCATAATGATGCGACAGAGGCTGCGGTATCGTCAATGGTGGTGGCCGTTCGTTGGGGTAGGGCGACTCCTGTGTCACAAGGTCCAGGGTTAGCATTTCAAGTACTTTATGTGTTAGTTCGACCAAGAGGCACATACGTAGACACCGTCCAGGTGGCTGGACATTTTTCGACGCTTGTAGTCGCGGTCACAACCCCGAGGGTCGGGGTACGGAGCGAGGTTCCCCCGTCGGCTGCCTCCTCCAGCGTCGGCCAGGGCACGTCGTAAGTCCTCAATCTCTTTTTGTAGTCGCATGTTGTCCTGCTGGAGCTCGCGAATGGTGATGGAGGATGGGGGGAGGGCGCTGACCTGCTCCGGGGAGTACCCGAGAGCAGCCTGGAGCTTCGTCACAGTTTGCTCCAACTGTAATGACGAGGCAAAGAAAGAGTAGTTAGTATTTGACTCGCACCCACCGCCAGCGTCATTGACACGTACCTGTTCGATGTAAGCCTTTCTCTTTGCGCGATGCCTGGCTTGAGCTTTGGCATTACGGCTGCGTTCAGGTCTCTCGACACTGCTTGCGGTATGTCCGGATGCTGTCGACATCACTAACGTAAAAGTATGGGGAGGAGGAAGGAGGTATCGGGAATGGAAAAAGGTAGAGGGAAGAGGAGACCTTGTAGTCTTATATCAGGTTGAAGACTGAGCGCGCCCACCTGGCATTAGAAACCAAAGGTAAGGGACCCTCCCGATTTCTTACTTGCCCGATCTCTACACCGTTTCTGATTTGGCGTGACCCTGAATACATTCCCAATCTCTTGGAATCCACGCGTTCATTGAGATCTCGATCCTCGCTGTCTATGTATCTCCAGCGTGTATCCCAAGATGGTCAGGTTTCCTGGGAAATATGTTAGAGCCATCTAGGCTTATTAGGATAACATCTCTGCAATAAATATTGAAATGCTTTGTTTTGTTGATCAACCCATCTCTCTCCTTTTCTGTATGTTCGGCCTCCGGCAAGGTCCGGACGGAGGCATATTTTCTGTCTCCTCCTGGATAAAGCCGTGCTCAAAAAGGCGTTGCTTGATCGGGGATCACCTATTGACCCCTCTTCTTTCCCATCTGCTAGTGCCATGCCAAGCCAAGGCCTAGAGAGACGGATATGTTTGGAATGACATGTTCTTCAGCAGTCTTGTGTGCCGCTTGTGTGCGCAGTCCTTCTGCGCGGCAGCTGGCTAATAAAGCCCTTAGAGCCCTCAGGTCTTTGGAAGCAAAATCACTCACGTATGGTGACCGCGGTCCCGCCTCACGAGGCTGCTCCCATGCCAGATTTATCTGAGACACTTAAAGCAAGCTCGAAGTTGCCAGGTCCCCCTAATGTCGATGGGAAAGCCCACAGCACCTCTGGTCTCCCCCACGTAAATATCGGACTTATAGGGTTGTTAATCTTATAGCACAGTCCTTGTAAAAACGGAAACCTGGTGTCCTGAAGCGCAACTACAAGCTGGGTAGCCGGTGCCTTGCGACTCTTCCTTCTTGCTGAAACTCGGACAGAGTCCCGAGGTACCGAGCCTCCCCCAAAACCTTATCCTCGTCACAGGTGGGTCAGTGGCGTTTTCCTTTCGACGCTCGGGTTTGAGGAGGAGGCCCATCGCGACCTCTTGGAGCACAGTAGCTCAGTCACTGATCACTGCTGTTGACTCTACCTCGGATACCATGGTTCCCTCCGCCCTAGTTCCCTCGATTCAATCCTATTTTCGCCAAGACCAATTTGAAGAACGCGAATCCCTGTCTCATAGACGAGCTTCATAGACTAACCAGGGCAGGTGTTTGAAGTGAACATTCTTGCGAATCTCATTAGCGGCTTTAGAATGGACGGCTGTGACCCTGTTGACCGTGTATAATTTCGCTTGGGCCAAGTTGACTTGGTCAACTTGGGTCAACTTGCCCCCGCCAAATGAGCCCAAGTTAGAACCAAGTTAGGGCAAGTCGCTTGGGCAACTTGATTCCCACGGAGCGACAATTTCGCTTGGGTCGAAAACTTGGGTGTTCTGAATCGGCAGGGCAAGTCAAGGGCAAGTTGAATAGTTAATCTCTCCCAAGAACATGACTGGGGACCATTTGAGTACCTATTATAGATGCCATAATAGGTACTCGAGTGCTTATAGGCATGGCACCGTCGTAATTATTCACCCTTTCTATCATTTCCCTTGCTTTTATACAATCTAGTATACAGTCTTAATACAGGAGTCGAGCAGATTGCACACTTGGGAACTCTATTCTAATGTTAGGCACCACTATATTCCCAATGATGGGTTAGAATAGACTGGAAGACGTAAGACTTCGAAATGTGATTGAGATTTGCGGCTCATCTGAATTGTGGGCCTTGGAAGCAGGTCGAACCGAGACTTCGGCTTGCCCTAAACAAATATGGTCTGGCCGAGCTCTGAACGGCGGTGCAGCGGCAAGGCACAACAAGCCCAGCAAAAATCGTTTATATATTGTTTGGAAGCAGGATCGAAACATGTCTCGGCTTAGTCTCGGCACATTTGAGTGTTCTGCTTTTCGTATATTTTCACGGATATAACGAGCAGTATCCCATTGAGGAGCTCGAGGTGGTAAATAACAACAGCTATATCACTTCAACGCTGTATGTGGTACCGGAGTAGCAGAAAGCAGCGGAGACGGAATTGGAGCCAAAAAAGAATCAGGCGGAGTATATCAGTGCCGGCAACGCCCATACACTCTTACTTGGTAGCTGAGCCTCACCAGATCAGATTATAGGTAATGTAAGTATCACCCTACGTCCTCGCGCCCCCCAAGTTAGGGGTTACCAACTTGGGTCACAACTTGGGACAAATTTCAGGAAAAGGCTCAGATGCCAACGGCAGACGAGGTGAAGCTTAATCACTGTCTAGTATCACTCTCGCGACCAGTCCTGGCCCTTACCATACAGAAGCGGCCTCTAATTACCATGGTATGCATATAAAACAGCACAAGTTAGTGATACCGATTCTTGCTAAATTGACTTGACCTTCGCTTGTACTTGCAAGTTGGTCCAAGTCAACTTGTCTCGTTTTGGCGGAGCCAAGTTAGCCCAAGTTGACCAAGTCAACTTGGCCCAAGCGAAATTATGTACCACCGACCCTGTTCCAGGTTGGCTGATTTTGCAGTTTCCTTTCACTGACCTGGCTTGATTAATTCTGGGCATAGTGGCCGTCCGACATGGACACTTTGAAGAACACGTTCGATGGCCCATGCCGGTCTGTCTTCTGGCTTCAAATGCACCACCGTCTGACCCGTGTGATTAGATCTCAGTGTTCTTTGACATATGAGGCAAATATGAGGTGCGTACTCCTTTCTGGTTATTGCCTAAAATGCACCAGTTCGGGACCACTTGACGGTGTATGGGCACCATCGACTCCTCATATTCTCAGGGCCGTATCTCTCATCAGGCGCACCTCGGCGCCATTCTAGAATCTAAACTGCGCCTACAGAGGGCCAGTGCTTCTTTGAAAAATGGTTCTCTGGCCCTGCTCCAGCTCCGTCCGCTCTCCCCGGCTCGCCCACGAAACCTTAGACCCTGTTTTGCCTGATAGGAAATTCTACCCGCGCCAGGCGTTCGTCTTCACCTGTCGCGGGCCCAGGAAATGTGAAATATAACCTCGCTGTCTGCTACAGGTAGAAGTGCGAATGCCTTCTCTGGCGACAAGGCAGGTAAGAATACCTGGACCCTGAGCCACGTTTTACGCGCCATGTGAGTGGTGCCATGTAAATCAGGAATGGGCGACGAATTCAATTCAATTGAATCCGGATTTACGGTGCGGAGCCTGGCCTGGAGGAAGCATATCCGAGGTGACGGGGCTAGCAATCATTGGAGTCACGGTCAGGCTTGAAAGGTCGAGGATCATGGGTCTAGTCTTAATACCTTCTGCTTAACTGGAAGAGGAGGATGTGCGACCGGCGCTAAGAACCTTCGCATCCTTCACCTGCCTCCCACAAGTCTAACAATGTATCGGATAACCCCAGGGTGCTTTGCTTCGTGTCGCCGGGAATAATAACCCTTTCTAGCTTATTAAGACTGCCGGCCCTTGCCCTGAGGGACGCCGTCACGCCGGGCTCAAGGACCGTCGCGTAGACCACGCTTCACAGATTGAATATGTCATTACGAAACTTGTACGAAACACAACATATCTGCCGCTTAGCCGACATTCAATAGTAATAAGGCGCGTGTATTTTAGATTCCGGAGAGCACAGTGCTTCTCAATCTGTGCTTCGTGTGTGTTGCCCCGCTTCGCAGTGCTTCTTTACCCAAAGCTAACTCGTGCCACTGTCAGACCCTGGCCATGATCCAGTGAGATACTTTACCGACGACTATCGCTCGGTACAGGGGGTGCACTCCATAGAAATTTACCGAGAACCATTATGCCTAGATGAGCGGGTCGAACTGTTACTGTTCCACAATAATCGTTCAGACGTTCACAGGGAAAGTGGGTAACAGAGAAAAACGTCGTGATTTTACCATATCGAAAAGCCTCATATTCCATCCTCTTGACCGCAACAGCCACACTATCTCTGTGTAGATGCACCTGTGTGCTGTCTGATATCGAAACAAGCCGCCCGATTTAATTTGAGCTATCTGTGTGGCAACAAACACCCGCCTCCAAACTTCCAGTCAGACCCTGGAGCAGCGCGGAGGCACATGGTCTCCGCTCCTCTGGCGTGAGCCTAAAAAACCTTTTCCATCTCAAGGTAGGTATGCATGTAGGCCCGTTCCTGGCAGCGTAGGCAACTGAGCTCACGATAATTCAGTTTGCGCCATTCAAAGTAAAGCACACGATCATCACCCAAGAGGATGCGTACCAATGATTTCAAAAAGGCGCTTAAATAAAGCCCGCCAAGGAACTTTAAACGGCGCTCACCTTCTTCTAGGCTTAAATAAAGGTTCTTCGCAGTCGCAGGACGTAAGAAAGGTACCTCCAGGGACAAGTAGAGTTAAGCTTTCGAGGCTTCTCCCCTGTCGACTCCACCGAGGATGGAATCCTCCGGCAGTGCGCATGCCGAGTCGAGCGGAGCGCTCGACAGATTCAGACCACTCCAACCGCGCCATTTCAAATTGAATAGAAACGGTCAAAAATATTACCCGGATGAGCTGCCCACAAAAAAGGACTTTCGGCCCTGCAAGCGATGTCGAGAGGTGGCGGTGATCACCCAGAAGTCCGCGCGATGCGCCTGGTACTACGAGGGGGCGGCAGGGAAGTGCACTCTCTGGATCGCAGGAATCTCCGGGCACAGGAAGCCCCGAGGCGCACTGGCGAGCTTGTCTGGCTTACAATCGATCGCCCAAGAGTTGCCACGGCGAATGCCAGCTATCCGCCTGGCGTACCGGCCTGCTGCGGTGATCATGCATGTCTCTCCCATGACCA
This sequence comes from Ephemerocybe angulata, assembly GCA_013368325.1. NCBI lineage: Eukaryota > Fungi > Basidiomycota > Agaricomycetes > Agaricales > Psathyrellaceae > Ephemerocybe > Ephemerocybe angulata. Next base: position 159,992 of record JAACJK010000009.1, on the reverse strand, counting down.
CGACTCCTCGACGACATGAGCAGACGATATGGAACAAATAACTTGAATGTATTGATAGATCTGTAAAAAATGGAAGCTGAACACAGCCAGAAGCAGCAGACATACAACATGCCCACTTCACGTCCCCGCCCTCTCTTGCCCGAGTCACAGCGCCGGGCGTGTGGGCTACCCCACGGTAGCAAAGCAACAGAAAACAACCTGTCAAGCCTGACACAAGAGAATAGCAATACAACAACCAATACCTCGGGGAGATTCACCCCGGAGAGAGGTATAGTAGTATCTACTCCTCGTCGCTATCAGATAGAACCAGCCTTTTCGCCCTCCGGGCAGTCCTGACCGCCTCCCCTCCGTCCTCGCTACCGTTAGGACTGCCACGCTCAGACACCGCCAGTTCCGGCTCCTCGACAGCCTCGCTTCTAGGCGGAGACGATCCGCCACTCTGATCGTCTTCCTCCAAAACGGAACGAGCGCGCCCCCTTCCAGCATCATCCCTTCCAGGCGACCTCGACGCCTTCCTTTTGCGTGGCACGGGCCTCGGTCTCGGTTTAGGCCTGGGTCGGGACACGGGCGTGTCGTCCACATCACCAGGTGCATCACCATCCTCCACGTCGCTGCTCTTCGCAGATGCATGTGGGTCGGGGGCGCTCCCACCATCAGAACCCTCCTCGTCTTCCCCATCTCCGAGCCCAGATCCCCTCGCCTCCTCACCCGAGTCTGCGTTCCCATTCCGACTCGCAGGCCGCGATGATTCAGCAGCAGCGCCTCCGCTTCCGCCGTCCCCGCCCTCGCCCTCGCGCCCGGCATCTGCATCCGCATCTGCCCCCTTTCCCTTTCCCTTGCGCTTCCGCCTCTTCTTCGTCCCCTTGGCCTTCATCCCCAACGGCTTGCTCGTATCGCCGCCTAAAGCAGCCGCCAGCTGCGCCTTCTCCCTCTGCACGCGCTCCCGCTCCATGAACGCCTCCATGTCGCCGTACTCCTCGTCGCTGTCCTCGATAAACTGCGCCGACTTGTACTGCACCTGCTCCTTCTCCTTCTTCTTCCGCTTCTGGCGGCGCGCCGGCGCGTCCGAGAGCGCGCCGTCGCCCTCGTCCCCGGACGCGGAGGCAGACCGCTGCCGACGTGTCCGGCGGCGCCGTTTCTTCTGCATGAGCTCCGACGCCTTTTTCCCGCCCAGCTCGAATGGGGATTCGAGGAACTGAGCTATAACGTTACAGCATTGCTCCAGTTCTGATGGAAGAATGGCCTGGGGAATGTACCACTCGAGCTCGTCGTCCTCATCTGCATCTATAACAACAAGATAACAACCCGTCAGCAACGAATCGAGCACATAGGCGGGCATACATGAATCCTCGAATGAACAGATGAATGAATGAACGACTGATGCGATTGCGGACTGGGGTGGTTGTTTGGCAACAATCAAAACTGCAAAGTGCAGATGCGATCCACCGCCCGACAAAGCCACCCAGCCGGAATAACCGATATGATACCCAGTCCACTCACCTTCATCTCTCAAGAAGAACTTGCACAGGCGGAAAAGCAGTTTCAGATGAACGTTCTTCGACGCAGCCTCCGCATGATCGTTGCTCAGGTACGGGATCACTGAAACGGGGAAAGCAAAGGAAGGCAAGAAGGTCAGAGATAACGATACATTCCGTTGTGCAATGCACATCATCGCCATAGATGAGATAAACTCGCGCACCTTCGTCCTCAAATTTGGATATGGCGTCGGCGGAAGGGCCCTTTAACCGCATCGCGTCGTCGTTATCGTCCTCGTCCTCACCATCGGACTTCTGATCCGTCTCCTCGACGATACGATTACGCTTGTCAACCACCGACTTCAGAAGCTAGAAAGAAAAGGAGAGAAGCGCAAATCAATATCCGAAGCGCCCGAGAGAGAGCCATAAACGCGCCGCGCAACTCACCTCCTGCGTCCATGTCACCAAGCTCTTCTTGCCCGCGTCCACAAGCGCAGCGATCGCAATACCCATCTGGTCCGTCCACGAGTACCCCTTCTTAACAACGACCTCCTGCGCGTTCGGGTTGCTCGCCGCGCCACCCCGGCTACCCCTTCCACCCCCAGCACCCCCGCCTTGCCCCCAGCGCCTTTGCCTTTCCCCTCGGCCTCCCAGCTCGAATACTGTTTCCAATGCCCCCGATTCTTCGGGAAGAATACCTACGTCAAAAGTAGAAGTCAAAAGTGTTAGAGTCTGATCACAAAGCCCGGACGGCGCTCAAATGTGAGAACGAATGACAGCAGAGATAGATAGATAGATGGGTGGTCGGTCATTCGACAGATAGATCACCACGCAGACAGACAGGCAATTCGCGCGTGGAGCCAGGAAAGTCTATATGCGGGGAAGACGAAAAGAAAGGACGGGCACGGAAGGAGGGGAAGCGTGGATATAAGCCGGGGGAAAGTAGAGCGTACCTCGATCGCAAGGAACGGCTCCGCTTCGAGTGCCTTGAAGAACTTCCGGAGGATAAAGTTGATGAGGCTCACGAGGTCCTTGTATGGCTGCTCTCGTGGGAGGGCCTTCTGATCGGCGAGAATGCTCTTGAACATGTCCAGAGTCGACACCTGCGCACACGAATAACACAAATGGAGGTCATCAGTCCCAATTCTTCTCCCGGGGCAGTCCCAGATCATGAAGCGAAAAGGGAAGTCAGCGAAGGAAAGGAAGAAAAAAAGGGACGCCACATGCATATCCATCATCCAAATCCTGAACAGCATTTCCTTCACGAAAGCACCATACCACCCACACCCAATTCACTCGCCCCAACAATCCAATCAGTCCCACCGAAAAGAAAAGAAAGCCAATTGAAACGAAAGTAAAAGAAACTGAATAGAAAAGATTAGACTAAATGGCACGGACCTTAAAAAACAAGCCCTCCGCTTTCGCCTTGACAGCCTGCCGATGCATCAGCCCAACGACCCTCTTCATCTGCTCGCCCGACCCAAACTCCTTATACCGCCCGAGATACGTCAAAAGCGTGCTCGCCACATCCGCGTTTGCGAATTTCTGCTCCCAGGAACATCACAGGCATACAGTTAGTCACAAGAGCCGACACAGTCACAACAGGGCAGCCAGCGATGCGGACAGAGAGCCGCAGATAGCCAGCCACGCGGATGGCCACGCGAGCGAGCAGGGCCCGTAGATTAGATTACCGCGAGCATAGATAGGCCACCGGCGGCGGGGAGATCGATCAAGTGGCGATTGAATAAATTGAAGGCATGCATGCGTTCGCAGTTCGTCGCGGAGACGGGAGAGGGGCGATGCGCCACAGAGAACCAGGGCGACCGACCGGACCAAGGTGCCGTGCGTTAGCCAAGCGATTTTTGTCAAGGGTTCGTTCGTGTTCGTTTCCAGTCGACGCAAACGCGAAATGGGTGCAGGGTGGTGGGCGAGGGTGATGGTGGAGTTGATGGTGGATGTGCGAAGAGAGAGATTAGATTAAGTGCAAGTCAGCAGCGATGCGCCACCGAGAACCAGGGCGACCGGTCCAAGACGCCGTGCGTTAGCCAAGCGATTTTTGTCAAGGGTTGGGGCCGCGTGCATTAGTTCGTGTTCGTTCGTTAGTTGTTCGGTCCAGTAGACACAGGGCGTCCGTTCATTCGTGTTCGTTCGTTCGTGTTCGTTTCCAGTCGATGCGAACGTTTGCGAAATGGGTGCAGGGTGGCGGTCAGGCGAGGGTGATGGTGGAGTTGATGGTGGATGCGAAGAGAGAGAGATTAGATTAAGTGCAAGATGAGTAACCTTCCGAACGAAGGATGGTAAAGGGGTGAAACGAACGTACGGCTTCGAAAGCTTCAAACGTGAAGAGCGTCTCCTGCACAACGTCCTCTTCCACCTCCACCGGCTCCTCCTCCACATCCGGTATCCCCTCTTCCTCCGTAACACCTAAGTAACACAAACCAAATCACGTCCATCCGTCAACAATGCCACCAAAATAAAGAGCCGCGGACATCCTACATACCCTTCTTCTTCCTCCTCCTAGCCATCCTCCTCCGCACATACGTCCCATCCCCCCTCTCCCTCGCCCACCTCTCAAGGCCCCTCAAAAGCACATACGCCAAATGCACACTCGCATCTAGATACACAAGGCTCTGCGTGCCCTCCTTGTACGTTCTTAAACTCTCGAGCGCGATATCGAGAACTTCGCCGTTGTAGACAAGTTGTTGTTGGAGGACTTCGGCTGCTTCGGCGAGGGAGGGATCTGAGGTGGTGGAGGAGAGCCGCTCGATGAGGAGGAGGAGTTGGGTTAGGCATTCGATGCCGGCTTGGAGTTCGGTCCAGGCTTTTGGCTAGGTAGATAGATGTGGGTGTTAGTTAAGGTTGCCCATCGTAATTGGAATCGTGGACGTGAATGTAAATATATGGGATTAAGGAGGCGAGAGAAAGGAAGGCAGGAAGAAGAGACAGCGTGAAAGAAAGGCAGGAAGAGCGTGCACGTACCTTCTCCTCCATCGCCTCCCTCATCCTCTTCAAAACCCACACAATCCACACTCTCTCCGTAACCTCCGCAATAAGTCCAAACTCCCACTTCACCTCCTCCTCTCCTCCATCCGTCCTCGTCTTGGCCGCATCTATAACCATACAAACAAACAAACCAAGAAGCGCGATACCAGTCATTCGTCTGATTGGCATCGAGGGACAGAAAGGGAGAACAACTCACCCTTGGTCTTGGAAGCAGAAGCAGCAGACTCCTTCGCCTGCATCGTCAAGAAATACTCCAAGAACCACTTGGTAACAAACAACAACCTCAAATTATCCTTCTCCGTAATCTTCGCCCTCTCACTCCTGATATCCTTTAACAAGCCCGCAAGGAACGCTACAACCCAAAAGTACACATCAGTACCATCCTCCACACAATCCCACACACGCAAGCGAGAGCGAGAAAAAGAGGGAGAGAGAAAGACAGAGAAAGAGATAGGGAGAAAGGGAGGAGAGAGAGCAACGCACGATTAAAACACCCCTCCAAAAACTCCCCCGCAACTCCCTTAAGCACAACCCTCGCCTCCACACTCAAATTATGGTCCTGCCCCACCGCGTCCACCGTCGCAGCCTTCCTTGCCCGCTGCCGCTTCGACATGTCCATGATGCTCGCCGTCTCCGCGTGGATCGCCGCTTGTCTGTGCAGGACGAACTGTTTCGAGCCTGAGGCGCGTCTATCTCCATCATTGGTGGTGGAAGGTGTGGTAGAAGAGGAGGGGTTTGTGGAGGACGAAGAGGGGTGGGAGGAGCCCTTGTTGGGGTTGAGCCGGACGGAGATGGTGGTGCCGAAGCGCGAGTGGCGGGAGGAGGCTTTGCGGGCGACGTCCCGCCGGGTGCGGTCTTCGAGTGCGAGGAGGCGTTGGAGGTTAGCCGTGGGTTCCTACAATATATCAAGCTCAGCTACGTCCACCTAGACTGAGTGAGAGAGGGGGAAGAAAAGCGAGCGCACCTTGGCTTGGTCCTGAGAGATACTCTCCGGCTTCGCCCCTCTGAACAGGAGGTAGAAGATTTCGAGGACGAGGGTGTTCCAATTGTTAAATAGAGGATCGTTATCCGTATTCGCAGCGATGGTAAGCAGAAGTTTCAGGATATGCGTCTCTTCCAGCACGCGGATGAGCTTCGACTGCAGCCCACTCTGCTCCTGCCTCTCCGAACTCGCCAACGAGTTCGCCGGGGGATCCTTAATAAACGCCAAGTTCCGTATCAAATGCAACACAACACTCATAACCTGCGCGTCCCTCTCCTCTCTCTCCTTCACCGTCTTCGCCAGGGGCGGGAGCATAATCGCAAAAAGCGCTTTCATAACCCCCGGCTTCAGTAAACACGCTTTGTACGCGAGGTGCGCGGCGATGAGCTGCGTATAATCCGCCGCTCTATCCAACTCCTCGTCCAGCTCCTTCAGCTCCTCCGCGACGTCGATGGGCCACGTCATAGCCGTCATGAGATCCACACACCCGATGGCCCTCTTGTCTGTGACGAGCCCGCGCCCGGCGGTCTGAAGGAGGATGGGTATCAGGTCGTTGGGGAGCAAGCGTGTTTCGTAGAATATGCGCGCGACGGTGCGGTCGTCGTCGACATCGTCCTTGCGCCAGAGACGTTTGAGGTCGCGTAGGCAGCCGCGGACGTCGTCGCCGAGTGCGTAGAGGGTGTCTTCGTAGCCGCCGAGGGCGGCGACGACGCGGGTTATTATGGGGGTGAGGAGGGTCCGGCGCTCGGTGGGGGAGGGGCCGGCGTCGTTGTCGTGTTCATCATCGTGCTCGTCGGAGGAGGGGATTTCTATTACGTCTGTTGGGGGCATTGTGCCAGGGATGAGGGGGAAGGGGAGGAGACCGTGGTGGTGGTTGGGACGAGCGTGACGCGATCAAGGGCCGAGTTCAATTTGCGACGCGGGCACGCGGTGTGACGCGTCGCGTGCGTGACAGGGTTTATTGGTACGCGTCTCCTCGTTCCTTTCGACGTCTGGGATAGATGGAACACGTAAATTACGGGATCCTAGCTTATAGAGAGCCTGTCAATATAAATTTCTGGGCATCCTTAGTCGGGATTTTGGGCTCAGATCTTCATCATCGGACCAGGGCGGGGATACCCATTCGAGATTCATGGTCGAAGAGACATACATCCCAGTCCCCACCATCCTCAGCACCCAAAACGCCTCTAGAAGACGGCCCCCCCACACACTCTGGCAGCCATCGACGCACGGACCACCCATTAAGTCGGAGCTCCAACTTCTACCAGCGTGGGAAGCAAAGAGCCCCCTGACCAAAAGGCCATTACCCTCGCCAAAAAAAAATCCAAACCTATACCCCAATGCCTCAGCCTGCCCCAGTCCACTCACCGCCATGGAAGATCCCCGCGCCCAGACGTACGTCACTCCTAAAACCACTATCCCAAATCTAATCTAATAACGGGTATGTAGATTGGAGGCGCTCGACGAGTTCATACAAACCCAACGCACGCTCCTCGCGCGCACACAGGCCGACATCGAGCGGCTGAGAGTGCTCAAACACGATCTGGTCGCAGATCCACAGACCTTCGTCTCACATATCACCGAAAAGGTAGCTGCCTTCCTTCCACCCCGATAAACTCCAGCCAAAGATGCTAATGAGTATCTTAGCTCGACGACCCCGCCTTCCGCCTGAGCGAAGGCGACTGCGACTACACCCTCCACATCCCCTCCTCCCAAAAATCAAGGTTAAACTGGGATGCCTTTACAGGACACGGTACGTCCCCCTTCCCTTCCCTTTCCCTCACTCACTCACCCTTTCTTCTCTTCTTCTTCTTTGTAGACCCCACACCCCTCCGCACCCTCCCCTCCCCATCCCAAGCACCCCCCAAAAAGAAGCCCTCCCCTCCCTCCAAACTGCAACTGCTAGTCCAATCCCACCGCGCCACCATAATCGACCCCACCTTCCTCCTTTACCCCCCACCCGCACCCGCCTTCCCCTTCCCCTCCCCCTCCCCATCCACAGACCTCGACCCAGAAGTCTTAAAGAGAAACCGCGAACACGCCAAGCTCCGCGAACTCAAACAACTCGTGCAGCGCGGGAGCGCGGGCGGGCTGAAATTGCCCCGGGCACTGGAGGGCAAGGGCGTTTTTGTAAGGAGGGGTGTGGAGGATGAGAGTGGGGAGGTTGATATCAGTTTGGATATCGGTATGGAGGTCGACGACCCCCCACCGGCTATTCCTCGACGAGAGATTAAGCGAGAGGTGGAAGCGGAGGAGGAAAGGGCGAGTAGGAGGGGGAGGAACCCGACACACGCTACGAAAAGCATCCCGATGCTCCTCTCCCAGTCCCAATCCAACATGGACACATCCCTATCCATCCACCCCGACATCCACTCCGACATCCACTCAGACTTCACCCTCAATTTACCCCCAGACCCACCATCCCCGATCCAACCCAAACCTCCCCGATCTCGCCGCGCCTCCCGCCCCAAATCTCCCAAGCCCGCTCCAAAGCCCATACCCAAACGCGGAAGACGCGCGAACAAGAAAGTACGAGACGAAGACGATGCCTACACCAACCCCACCTCCGACAATGACGATCCTGAATACACCCCGCTCGCACTAGCACCCAGCTCGTCCTCCACCCCGCCCCCAGGCGGAGGCAGCCACGCGGGTAAGAGCGTGCAGGCCATCAAAGCGAGTACGGGGAAGAGTGGAAAGCCGAAGCCGGAGACGTACAAGCAGGCGTGGAGTGTGGCTGAGCAGCATCTTTTGGAGCAGTTGTTGGAGGAGGTGCCGGAGGGGGAGAAGTTTAGGTGCGTTCGAGTTCTCCTTTCTATTCAGCTTGTGGTGTTTTTCACTGTCTTGTTCTTGTTCGATGCTTTCCGGATACTATCTTGTTCGATGTTTGTTCGATGCTGTCAAGTGGGAGTGAATGCTGATGATGAGCTTTTGGTGTAGGTGGCAGAAGATCTCGAGAGCGATGGGCGGGAGGAGGACGCCGAGGCAGGTGGCGAGTAGAGTGCAGAAGTACTTTGAGAAGTTGAAGAGGTTTGGGGTGGGTTGACACACCCCGTCTTCAAAATCGAGCTCTCAAGCGTTCAATCGTTCTCCCTCCAAGGTGTATAACTTATATACTATCCTGGATTGTATTATCGTTATCGTGTACATGGTAGCCTGCCTTATCGTTTCGTGGTGGAGGAGCCGTCGTCCATCCTTCATGATCATCTCTCTGCGATCGTCCTCCTCGGTCTTACTTGTCCCCCTCGTTCTTTCACATTTCAGTGTGCTACAGGCTTGAACTGTATCCGAGGTATTTTGGGCTTTAACTTTTGGACACGGTTGTTGGGGGGATGATCACATGGTGGAAGAAGGACGGTCACCAGGTCGTGTCGGTGCACCCAGACTCGCGAACCGACGGAGGATCATCTGCCATGAGTTCCTGTCTTCGTCGGAGAATACGTACGCTGCCACATCATACATCGATTCATTTATCCCAGAGATTCATAGATTATTTAGAAGGGTCGGGTTGATTAATATTTAAAGACGAGGAGGCACTAGTACTGAGGACTTGGAGGACAGACGCCCGCCCAAGACAAGCGAGCTCATCACCGAGCCAACACCGAGCATCGCATCGCCATCACTTTTTCGATCTATAGGCGAGCCGTTGCCTTCTCTCTTGCTTCTCTCCGGATCCTTCTTTTGACCACGACATACATACCAAACCTCCACGTACGCGGCGCTCCTTACTTATTTCCCATCCAGCTCATTCCTCATTTGTTGTTCCTTACCACCCAGACAAGCGACCGACGACCATGGCTACAAAGTTCGACCCTAACACGGCGCAGAACGCGATCGAGGTGTGTTGTGCTCATGCTCTTGTACAATATTGGAGGAGGCTGAGCGTTGAGCGTGTGTTTTGTAGATCGAGAAACAGTGAGTGTCCTTCCTGGACTTGCGGGCGTGCCTGCCTATTCTATCTGGGTTGTATGGGAGAGAGCGGGGAGGCTGATGTATCCCGCGTTCGGCACTGTCTAGGTTCGCTGTGAAGGCTGTTGAGCAGGCTCAGGTGCGTTATGGTTGCATGTTTGTTTGGAGGACGGTGTTGAGCTGACATGGGCGTGTGTTGTAGACCTATTGGAACTTGTTGGAGAAAGTGAACCCTAAGGATCTCAAGTTGACCCAGTGCGTTCTGCTTGGGCGTTTGCTGTTGTGCTCGAGGATCTGACCGTGTCCCCCTCTTCCCTGCCCCCGGTATCGCTCTCGCTCTTGCCTTCCCTGCACCTCAATCTCCTCCCCGTACTGGCGTCGCTCTGTATGCGCTGCCCGCGCAATCAATCATTGCCTACTCGACGTTCCATCGAATCTATCTATCCCGCCACCTTGATCAAATCAACGTCTCTGGTGATCATCGCTGGCCACAACGCTGCCTACACCACCACCACCATCACCGCCGCTGCTATAACCGGCGCCGCCCTACCTCCAAACCGCAATCCCAATGACCTTCACTAAACGCCTGACCACCTTAACGCACCCTGAACACCTAACCAACAATGCACGAACGCACACGCACGAACGCCTGAACTAACCGCCTAACCGCCAAATGCACGACGTCGAACGCACAGAATCGACGACGAGATCTTCGAGGACACGATGAAGACCTTCCCCGAGTTCGCAGAGCCGCCGCACGCGAAGCTCATCAAGCTCGACGAGGACTGGATGAAGACGCCTGAAGGCAAGAAGCGCTGGAGGGAGTTTATGGAACGGTACGTCGCGCTCCTGCTGCTACTAGGGGCGCCTGCGAGCAACCACCTCTCGCGTTTCGCTTTTGGGTTTTGAGTGCACACGTACTAATTGAACTTTTGGTATGCCTAGATACAAGGAGAAAGTCAAGGATTATAACTTTGGATGCCTTATTCGTACCGATGCGGAGGACGAGTATGGAGAGAAGAACACGATTTTCGGTATGTCTGTCTTCTCATTTCTTATTCTTGGATTGTGTTTTGCACCTTTGTTTTCTGTTGTTGAGTGGGGGTTTGCCTTCATCACCTCCTTGTTCACCTCTTCACCACCTCCCCGTTGATCTCCCTGCCCGGAGCCACGCCGCGTGGGCCGTGCTCGCCACACCCCCTCCATTCCCCTCCATCTCCCAACTCTATCTCCCACCCCTCCCCCCAAATACCTTCCCAACCCACCCTCATCTCCGTCCATCCATCCATCTTCCACCTCCCCGCTCCCCGCTCCCCTTCACCTTCTTTCACCTTCCCCTTCATACCCCTTCGTCTCAATGAATGCAATCACAAATAACCTAATACTAACACGTCCCTCCAGTTACACGGATACAGGTACGCTACTAAAACCCCACCCTTTTGGAGGTGCTGCTGCTGCTGCTGCGTCCGCGCACCTCGCTCCGATGCACACGTACTGATTGACGGGTTTTGCTTTGCTTTTGCTATCCTATTCCTATTCTTGCGTGCCTACCTTCTACTCGCTTGCTCGCTCGCCGGCGTGCCTTGGAACTCGAAACTTTAGTTTTACGCCATCGAGGTGAGCACGCCACTCTGTATTTGTTCGGCGGGGGCTGGAGTTTGGAGAGCATTGCTGGTCGGCACTCTGAACCGGACCCGGCGACGCGGCCCAATACTCGGTTTCTTGCTGCTTGACCCTTGCTGCTTTCGACTGTGGCGCGAAGAGACTGCTTTAACTGATTCGATTTGGTTTTTGCTACTCTAGATCGCGCGTAACAGGCTGGGGCTGAACGCGAAGGCGCACGAGTTGGCGAAGGAGGAGGCGATCAAGGAGAAGGCGAAGAAGGAGAAGGAGGAGAAGGAGAAGGCGAAGAAGAAGGGTGGGAGGTCATAAAGGCTTGCTCTCCTCTCCCACTTGGTGGGGTTGGGGTTGTGTTCAAGTGTAAATCGGAGTAGGTGAGTTTATTATGGGCTTGCGACTTGATGATAGGGTATTTTGAGGCTGATTGATAGCGAATTGGGGTATAGGTTTTTTTGTATTAAGTTATGGTGGAACGATGGGTCGTTTTACTGCGTGACTGTTGAAGACCACTTGTCCCTGGAGAAAGAAATGGAACGTGTGTGCATTAATTATTGCAAGATGTAAGTGGGTATATCTGTCTGTCCATGAGGGCGAATGAAATGTGGAAAAAGTTCGAAAGTCGATAAAAGTCGAAGAAGAAGTTGTGACTACGACTACAAGTCCATGCAAAACTCGGTGAGACAAGCCTCTATCCACACCGTGGTCACCAAGCGAGGTTCATTCGGCGCCTCGCTCTTTTCTCTCCCCCTGAGCCGCTACCACTGATCCAGCTACTACTGATACTGATACTACAACTGCAACTGCGACTGCGGCTGCTACATATCAGGATCTATCCCCCGCCTGCACGCCTGTGCGACGTTGACTTCGAGGCCTGCACCGGAGGTCACCGCTGCTTGGTACACGAGCGTCGCGGCTATTCCGGCTGTGCGGTTTAATTGGATCGGTGGGTGGATGTGCCGGTGGGTAAATGGAGGGGAGGGTCAAGGTAGGGTGTCCGACCGACCGAGGTAAAGATATCAGAAGTTGTGGCCGGAGTTTTGGGTGGAGAACGGAGTTGGTTGGCAGATTGGTTATGCGCGAGTCAGCGTCGGGGAGAGGGAGAGGGTAAAGGGAGTTGTACCGTGTATTATATGGGATGGTTAGAGGGGTGTCAATGGTATTGTGGAGGGGTTGATTGATGCTTACAGGAGGTGCTGGTGAGGAAGCATAGGGCGGTTGAGAAGCACGCGGCGGCGCACCAGAGGTCGTGTACGCTGCACTCGGCGGGCATCTGGGTTAGGAGCATGATGCCCAGGGCTGTCGTAAGAAGCGTCAGTTTCAGTCGGGTGTGGACATGGAGGGCTCGGATGGTTTGAACGTTCGAGAGGGATGAGGGAGCGGGGAGGGCGGGGATGGCGGGGGCGGCGGAAATTGGAGATTGGGGGTTTAAAAAGGGAAGAAAGGAAGGAAGGAAGGTTTGGGTTTGGGACGGTGATTTGGAGGTGCTCGGTGGAGGCCGGACGGAGATGGGGGAGGTTTTAGAGGGGGCTGGACTGGCCGACCGACCGAACGACCCACTATCTGGTCTCGATACGCACGGTTGGAATGGGGTAGTATATGTTATGGGGTATGGTGGCCCAAAACAATAGGTATGTGATTGACATGCATATTTGGAAAGGATAAGGTTGGGATGAGGAAAGACGGGGAATGGGAACGTCTGATGCAGATGTGCAGCTCGTGATGCAGACGGACAGGAGGACATGGAGATGGACAGGCAGGCGAAGATTGGGTTTGCTTACCTAGCCAGACGAGTGATAGAATGATGAAGGTGGTGAAATGCGCAAGGGACCGTGCTAATGGGTGCGTTGAGAGGGGTCGGCGGTTGTAGTGCATCCTAAAAGGTTGTTTTGGTTCGCGGGTAAGTATTACTCAGTGCTTCTGAGAGTCCGGATTCGATCTCCTTAATTGTGGAGAAAGTAGAATGTGAATGGATGGATGCTGGGACACGCCTGCCATCGCCCCTCCCAAAGGAAGCATCGTGAAAGCATGCAGCTGGAAGAGGAATCATTTCGAACAGTGGAATTTGTATAAAGAAGTCCTATGCAGCGTTCGGAGCCACAACCCACCGATGTGGGTGTGCTTGGTTATATCCCGGCGCCTCGGAGACGTCTGTGTGTTGCTAACACTCCGCGAATATCGACATTCGGGGTAGCACATACAACGCACTTCTTTTTTCTTTGCAGACCTTCCTTCCTTCGCGCCAAGGCCAAGGTTATCAAGACAATGCGCGACCCGGGGTTCGAGGGCAATTAAAGGCGAGGCGAGGCGGGCTGGATCTCGACATGCGCAGCGGGGGAAAAGACTCACAAGACTGAAAGCCATATCCATGTGGCTATAGACGCCCCTCCTGCAAGTTTGCCGAATACATCTGTGGGAGGGTGACAAGGGACGGGTAAGAATATGGCTTTAGCAGGCCCAGTGTAGGTGATCCAAAAAGTGATCAGAGATTACTATGACAGGCGACCGACCACCCAGGCGATGAACTAGCCAGGGTTAAGCGCGTGCACAATTTGTGACGGAAAAGAAACGGACTTGGAGGTGCTCCGTTTCACAGAGAGCCCGATTGTCGAGATCTCCAGCGGGACGTTTCCTGGCGAGATACATCACAGAACTTGTGCGACCGCGAAGCTGAATGAATTAAAGGGATGTGGAATTGTACTCACGAAGATAAGGGCTGTACCCTCTGACGAAGCCGGCGAAAAAACCAAAACATGTCTGGAGGACGGCTGTAAACAGCGCGAGGCCTGGGTCGGGGGTATTAGGCGGTGAACTCGAGTGGTTCTTTCTCAAGCGATTTTGGATGGAAAGGGAAGGAGAATCACTTACCATAAAACGCAGTTCGGTGGATCATTTCCGTATGGATAGTTGTGATTATTCCAATTGTAGGCGACTACTAGTAGCGAGGCGAGAGACAGGGAGGGTGCAAGCAGTGGGTGTGTAGAAGAAAGGGCAGTTTTAAGAGCTCTCGAGAGGTCGCCGTCGGGAGGATGGAGCCCAGAGACAGCTGAAAGCTGCCAGCTCAGCTTCTCAGGCAGGGCTGAGGACGGTAGTGCGGTAACCGCGAGCTTAACTGCATGAAAGTGACACCATTGCGCGGTAGAACCGGCCGTTGTCCGAGTCCTTGACAAATTCGCGAGGGGTGGCGGAGTTGCTAGGTGTAAACGTCTCGGCCAAGCCGCTGGTTACACTCTCCATCGCCTTCAGGCTGCTTCTTGGTGTAGTTTATTCGATCTTCTGTAGCGCTTCTTACCGCCTGCCTGGCTGGGCTCATGGGCCGGACTTCCATAGCTTCTTGGGCCAAACTTGGGTGCCGGAGATGTGTGATTGATGATCTCGAGTCCGGTGTCGGTGAGGCGTTTCTACTGCCATTTTCAGGTATGTTATTATATCGAATAAACATACACAGAGAGGGAGATGAAATGTCAAGAGCTTTGGTCCCAGCGGGATAAGTATGTTAGGATCGGTACCACCCGCTTCCAGCTTCGCAGTTTCCAATCGGGGAACGGGGCGAAGCGACATCAGGTCCGGACGCACGGTTGCTGAGTTGGGAGTGGCGCTCCGCTCGGTCACGTCGCCTGCGCGGGTGAGGGAGGATGGAAGGAAGCATCTGAGATCCGCTCAGTTAGGGGCTGCAGGGATATAGCACACTGTCAGTCAGCTACTGAGATCGCGCTGTGGTGTCCTTGGTTTCTGATGAGAAAAGGCGGGAATGTCGTGTTTCAATTGTACATCAGGAGAGGCGCTCGTGATGCTTGCTGTACATAATAGCTAGTTTCGTATGTCGGGGCGACTACAATTGGTCTCGAATATGTCGTACACAACGGCCAGGTTATGCCGATAGACCATGTACACAGTGCTGCACCTGTTTATTGTGCGTGCTCCACACTTGTGTGGGGCAGCGAGAGTTTCTGCTGGGTCAATCTCAGATCCACTTGAAGTCTTTATTGTGAGTGACGGTGGCGAATGATATGGTTTTATGCACTGACTGACAGAGACAGAGAGCAAGTGAGGATAGAGCGTGGTTTCTCGCATCGTATGGAGCCGCTGCGGCTGTTGCAGCCCAGGGTTCCAAGTCAGTTAGGTAGAGTGCCACCGGGCCCGACCTGAAAGGGTACTGCTCTTTGATGTGTGTCTCGGAGATCATCTGCGCTGAACAATGTTTCCCAACACCGTGATGCATGGACTCTGTCCAGCGTTTCTGTCACCATGTTTCGTCGATCTGGCGGAGGGATTAGCTTGGACACTAGTTGCGATGTGTGGTACTTCGAGGGTTCCTTTAGGTGAAGGTGCTCCCACACAGTGAGCGCCTTATCCATGGACGCGGATTGGACACTTTCCTTCATCATTGCTGGATGAGAGGTAGTACCCTGTAAAGTGTATCATTCTGATGATCTCTGTATCTCCAAGCCTGCGGAAGGGACCTGTTGTGGTATTAATCTATTTAAATCAGATCTGTAGGTTTCGCTCGCAACCGATGTGCTTGAACATTGTCCGTGGTCGTCTTTCGGTAACATGGATAACTCGGTTCATGTGCGGCCAGTATAAGCGACCACGCTAAAACAGGCGATTAAAATTACCGACTCTTTAGGACATACGTATATCTCGGCATGCGTCGAGGATGCTGGGCAGCTGGAGGGCCTTTCGTAAGATGCCTATACCATCAATGGCCGGGACATCCCATTTGCGAAGGGAGAGAAAGATAATTATATGCCATGAAATGCTGAAGTCAAATTACCCCAAAATCTCAAGTATCTGGGCTTTTAACGGCCCATGAAATGAGACTTGGCGACACGACGGTCCCTCTGGACACATGCTGGGAAAGTTAGCCGCGACCGGCGCCAAACTTGAAAGCGCGCTTAGATTAGATTAGATGTGCTTGGCGCGGGTGCTGATCACCGTGGTGAAGATCCCACGGCATGGCGCGCCAGCGCACAGACCCTGCAACTTGTTCCTCAATCACTGCGACGGCCATGATCGACAGTCCCAGAGTTCTATTGGACGAATAGTACGACAAATGACTTTCAACGGCGGAGGAATACGAAGCTTTGCTGGAAAAGCACGGTGCTTGGCTCTTCGAGTGCAACGGGGTGTTGTGGAGGGGAACATGTCATTGAGGGCGTCACCCAGGTGCTTGATCTCCTGCGCCGGCGAAGTGCGTCGTTCGTCTTCTACTTCTCCATCCAGTTCTCCGAGGTCTCCTTCTCCAAGTCATCGAAATTGCGGTTGAATTCTATCCTACACCCTCGCTTCGCTATTCCCGTCTTCTCTTCTCCCGACCGAGATCCGTATTCTAGAGCGTTTGAACCCTGATACCTCGTCGCTTTCCCAGACAAACAGGTGGTCTTCGTCACAAACAACGCCACAAAGTCGCGGAAGACCCTCCTTGCCAAGTTCAAGGATCTAGGGGTGCAGGCACACGTGGTGAGTGTGCAGCCGTTCTCCATACAACCCCCAAAACTTCATATTTGCACCCATCCCACACCCTGGCAACCTTCCACCAGCCCAACTCTCAATCTTCCACCCTTGTCCCGAATCTGATCTAATCTAAACTCCAGGATGAAGTCTATGGCTCCGCCTACACAGCTGCAGTCTACATCTCTACCGTCCTCGCCCTCCCCAAACACCTCAAAGTCTACGTGATAGGCCAATCCGGACTCGAGGAGGAGCTGCACGCCGAGGGCATCCAGACGCTCGGCGGCAGACCCGGCCGACAACACCCTAGCACCCTTCAGCCTCAACCCTGAATCTTGGAAGCCCGACCCTGATGTAGCGGCCGTGGCGTGTGGGCTGGACACCAAGGTCAACTATACGAAGCTGAGCAAGGCTTTCGCGTACGCGCAGAAGGAGGGGTGTCACTTCATTGCTACCAACACGGATAGCACCTACCCCTCGAGCTATGGCTTGCTACCGGGTGCTGGGAGTATCAGTGCGCCCCTGAGGTATGCGTTGGGGAAGGACCCGGTTGTGTGTGGGAAGCCGGGTGGGACGATGCTGGATGTTATCAAGGCCAAGTACGTGGGCCTCTCTTGCTTTCGGTTTCTGGAGCTGATGAAACGTGTAGAATCCACTTTGACCCTGCACGTACCATTATGGTGGGTGATCGGCTGAACACCGATATCGAGTTTGGGAAGCACGGCGGGCTCGCGACGCTCCTCGTCCTCACTGGTGAGCATTCCACTTCTTTTGGTATATCGGAGGGACAATCCGAACCTCGCATCGTAAGTATCACCGCAGAATCCGAGATAACGGGTCCCAGTGCGCTGCCTACGGTGCCGGACTACGTTGTGCAGTCGCTTGGAGACTTGCGCCTTGCGGACAAGGCTTAACTGGGGACGAGCTCGCGCTTGCGGACGACCGCTGAGATTAGAATTACGACTACTGATTAGATTAATATGCGCTAGATAGAATGACAAGCCTAGAACCAGACGATGTGGAAGCTCGGATGCAAAGGTCAGGCTCACGGCAGTGACGTCGATGGGCGCTTAAAGAGCGCTTAAGGAGATCGATTCGGTTAAGTAGATGGGTGGAAGGCAGACTGAGCATAGATCACAGATTGACAGTATCGGCAGGGTGGTGAGTGCTCCTCTTCGATATGCATGCCTGACTTGTGCTGATGCCGTCGTCAAACAGTTCGTGAATGGGCCTACATTTGCGCTCGATGTCCTCCGACGTGCCTCAACTCGCGCTCTATTATCGCGAGCAACGGTTGGGCACTAACTCATCATTGGCAGATCTCAGCCACGGTCAAACGCTCCTTTCCCCGATTCCGTACCACCAGGCGGTGATGCGCGCAGTCCCCTGAGTTCATGTCTGGTCGTGCATCTCCCCTATTCCCCCTATTCCCTGTCTCACACTGTTTCGCTAACGAAAGGGGCAGTTAAAGCCTAGCTGACTCTCTTTTCCCCCTAAATTCTCTTGCCCACATACCATCACTATCTCTGCCCCTACCAGCGCTCCCGAGACCATCCTCATTTTCATCCACCACCACCACTACCTAAACCAACGATGAAATATACTAGCGTCCTCGGCGGCTCCCAGTGGTTCACTGTCGGTAGCGTTGCCCTCCCTGCACCCTCTGCTCTGGAGGAAGACGACGAAGAGACCATCATGCCTCACCGTAAGTCTCGTTCAATTTCCCTCTCTATATCTGACGCCCATCTCATGTGCTAATGTAGATATCGTGAGGGCCCCAGTGTCGCCTACCAACGAAGAGCAGGAATACATCCGCCGTGCCTTAGAAGAAGGAGCGATAGAGGACGAGGGTGCGGGCGCTGTGAATGGCTCATCGATGATGTCCTTGCTCGCCTCTGCATCAGCGCGCTGGTCCCTCGATTCGGCGTACTCGACATCCTCCTCGTCAACCTCCATCGAGACAGAGTCCTCGTTGCCCCCTCCCGACTGGTACTTTGAAACTGGTATGTGATGTCTTGGAGGCCTTCGTTGACCCGCATCCCAACCAACCGTTTCCTTTCCCCTTCTTTGCATCCGTTTTTCGTTGTGATTCGAAGACCTCGCTGCGCTTTTTACCCCCTCGCGCGATGTCAAGGCTACCCTCGTTCCCTTCGCTTCGTCGAAAGCCTCTGACGCCGCGAAGGAGGAGGTTCCTACCTATAGTGTGCAGGAGATTTCGGGTGCCGCTTGTGAGTGACCCTCAGCATTGTGTCTATGTATCGCTCATCTAACGTCCTCGCTTTCAGCTCGCGCCAAAGCAAACCCTCGTCCTACCCGCCCCAAAAGGTTTTTCAGCATCATGAGTCCATTCGAGGTCGTCCGTCCCGGAACGGCGAGCGCAACTCCAATCACTTCGACTCTTCCGGAGTCCTTAACAGATCCTTCCCCCACATCCACCAAACGCTCTGTTATCGACGTCGAGGAGATGGTCAGAAAGACGTCGCCCAAGCCCACTCACAAGGCCCACTCAAAGCAAATTGATGGGCTACCGGCGCCTAGCACTGGCAGGGTCAGCGATGCTGCCCGCTTGATAGGTGTTAACTCTCCTCCTACCCGCCCCGAAAGATATTTCAGTGTCATGAGTCCATTCGAGGTCGCCTCTCCCGGAGTGGCGAGCGCAACTCCAATCACTTCGACTCTTTCAAAGTCCTTAACAGAGCCTTCCCCCACATCCACCAAACTCTCTGTTATTGACGTCGAGGAGACAACCACCCCTGCTACATCCTCCTCGGCTCCGACCCCGTCGGTCGCCAAAAGCACTCTCGAGCCCCCAGACCCCAAACAGACGGCATCCGAGCCCGTTCCCAAAGCTCGTGTAAAACAAAGAGTCAAGGTGACCGCAACGACGTACATTCCGCCCCGCAGCAAAGGGATCGACGGGTTGCCGGAGCGTACTAGTAGTACTGGCGGCCTCATCGTCGCCGCCCGCTCGAAGGGCGTTGACGCAAAGGGACTTGGAGGTATCGATGGGCAAGTTTCGGTTCATCGTCGGACTCCTGTGGATGGGGCGCTTGGGGTGTGTCCTGTCCCTGGGTCGGCCATTGAGGCGGTGAGGAATTATCAGCTCCCGCCTCATGCAATGCGCAGGAGGAGGAGTACGAAGGCGAGGGTCGTTGCGTTGTTTCGGAAGGCGTAGTTGGAGATAGTGTATTGTGCTTCTGGCCTTCTGATGAGTCAAATAAAAGTTGCTTCTCGGCTTTGCTTTTGTTTACTTTCTACCCGCCAAATGTACCTTTGCTTGCCCACGTTTCCACCTCCCCTTCCTTTCGCTCATCCATCTGCGGCACCACACTACCCAATCCCTACGCAAAGCTGTCCGACAACCAAACTTACCATGGAACTCCCCGAGGAACTAATCTCGGAGATCTTCCTCAATCTCCAGGAAGATGTACTCCTCAGCGAACGTCTCCACGACTTGCGCGTCGCCTTCACCTGCAAGGCGCTGTACCGCATGTTCCACCCGCATATTGTATCCATACAGGCTGGCAAGCTTCTGTGGGCCACCCTAGGAACCAAGCTTAGGATTGAACACTCCGGAACCCGCCGGCCCATGCGATTTGTGGACGAGGACATCCAAATCGCCCTCGGTGGCAGCGGCTGGGAGCCTTCATCTCGGATTCGCGGCACTTCGGGTGTAGACAATAAACAGGAGGGCCTGCCAGTGCATACGGGTGGGTTCACTTCGCCGATCGATATTCGCCTCACCGTTAGGTGTTGCAGCGTCGGGAAGCGGGACGTTGAGGCGATCTGGTGCCTGAACAGTTTGATCTCGAGGGAGGATGTCGTCGCTCAGCTTCGGCGGGTACGCGTCGTGTTCCGTCTTGACTCCCAGCTGGGGGCTTTACCGTCCCAGCCGGGATGGGAAACCGGAGTGAGTAGGTTGTTGGAAAAGATTGGTGGCATGGACCAGGTGGAGCTTGAGGTGACAGGGATGGGTGCATCGAAGAAGAAAGGTTTGGGTAGGAATAATGGAGGTGAGATGCTGCCTGGTACTCGAGACGTGCAGCACGGCTCCCAGACTCTGCACTCTGGTACAATGGGTGCTACGTCTGTCGCGGGGAAGGCTGGGCATTTGCGCTCTGATAAACAATCGCATCGTCAACCCGAACCCACTCCCCAACCTCTTTCAAGTCAGAGCTCAACAAAAGCCGCGATCCAAGGCCATTTGACCTCCCTTCGCCTCAATGGACACGTATTTCGCCCCATCTTACGCTCATTCGTTGATCAGCTCATCTACCAGTCGTCGTCCTCGTTGACGAACCTCCAGCTTCACGGATGCGACTTGGCTTGGACCGACACACTCCCCCAATGGATGTTCCCCAAACTTTCTCATTTCACTATCGAAATGGCTGACTCGGACATCTCCCTCCACGCAATCGTATCATTCCTCTGCAGCAACCTGTCTATCCTGGAGGTCAAGATTACAACAAGCGGCGTTGTGAATATCTTACAGGCGCCCGGCATCACTTCGCTTGCCAGAACCCTTCCAAACCTCCAACGCCTTCATGGGACTCCAGAAATCTTACTCCCACTCATTCGGTCGTTTATGAGCTTCCTGAACCTCGAGGACGTAATCATCGACGAATCGAACATCATTGGTCTCGGAAACCTGGGCGAAATCACAGAAATACTGTCGCACCTCCCACTCTTGGGCGGGCAGGCACTTCGAAAACTCTCTCTCAACCTTCCATTGGTTGAACAAATTGAGGAATGGATGTCCTCGGCGAGCTCCAGCGGCGACTCTGCCCTACCACATTCCTTGCCAGTGCTCTCCTCGATACTCTCGGGCTTTCGCGACGTCAAATATCTTGATCTGAGGGCTCATACTCCTCCCCAAACGAGCATTAACTACCTCTGGTCCGTCTCTGGTGTTGGTTCCGACGTGATCTTCAAATTTGTTGGCGCCTTTCCCGGTGTGGAGGAGGTGGTAATTGATGTGTCCCTTTTCGACTCGTCATGCAGAGATCGTTTGTGGCAAAATCTTGCAGGGATTTGGGAGAGGTGTGTACACCTGAGAAACTTTTGGGTCAGAGGAAAAGGAGGTGATGAAGCTCTGGAAGGTGGGCCGTGGACGAGAGGTCAGGAAGCACCGACTATATGGTCCTGGGCCATATAGTCGATGCTTCCTGCCCTCAGGCCCATTGGACCTTCTCTATGGCTACCGGACAAGCGGGATGTAGCCCGGTGTAGGAGTGATACGGAAACTTTTCCGCTTCCAGTTTCCAATGTGAATATTATTCTAAACACTGTACATGTAATGATCTATGATACTGTTAGCGTCCAAGTGAATTCAACGGGAAAGAGAGTCCAATAAGCCAGCCCCGGGCCACCGATTGGTAGTAGATTAGATTAGATGGACCTCACGTCCCACGGTTTGGCAGGGCGTCCCGCGTACCGCCGCACATACTGGCACGAACCCCAACGACCACCACACCCAAACCATACCTGTCTGGACTCTACAAACACCTGTCTCTATGTGGCTACAATACAACCCCTCGCCTCATATCCGACTTTATCGAAAGCCCAACTCGTTTGAACTCTCAATTTTCCGGTGTGGGTTGGCAGACTGGTGCTTGGCTTAAGTTTTAACCTGTTCAGCGGACTGTGGATGTGGTGGTGACAATCAGCTACGAGACCATGTTCTGATTCACACATGAAGTCCTCCTCAGGCTGGATCTGGAGTCGAATACGAGAGCTTTCACCGAAATTTAAGCGAGCTGTGGAGGCAGGCGCTTTCACACCCACACATACACACACACGTCTGACAGGCACTTTGTGGCAACAGTTAGGCCTTATCTTCCACCATCATTGCTCAAGGAATCTGCCGGTACACTGTGTGGACATGAACGGTACCAGCCCTACCAGCCCAGGCCCTCGGAAGAGAGATATCTTTCTCAAGCCCTTTCGCTGGCTGAAGAGGACATCGCGACTGCGAGGTTCTCCCAGTCTAAGGTCACCACGTAGCCGCCAAGATGAACATTTGCAAACGGTAGAACCACCCGACCTTCCGAACATCATAGGGCTGGAGTCGATATATCCCGGCGCTCAAGCTACAAAGTTAGAGGACCTCCAAGCAAACTCCTTGCCAGGGATTGGGACGACAATCTACGAGGGTGTGAAGACCACCTTGCAGACAGTTGCCGACATTGGGGAGGGCTTCCCTCCTTTGAAGGGTACTGCTCAGGGCCTCCTGGCCATTTGTAATGCAATCGATGTGAGTGCAGTGTCGCAGATACAGTCACGTTCTTAAACTAGGTAAAGGGATATAAGGAGAATCACGACGAATTCAAGAGGCTCCTCGAGAGAGTGAATGCTCTATCACGCATCATGGTATCGTGCCCCCGTGACGCCATCGACATCTCTCCAGAAGTGAAGGGCCGCTTTAGTGGCCTAGCACAGTTAGTACCCTATGCAAAGCCCAGGCGCGGAGATCCCCAATACTAATCCGGACTAATTACTAGGGCAATAGAACAGCACAGACAAACATTGGAAGGAAAGTTGGATCCAACGCGATCGAAAGCGGAACGGGTGTTTCTGCACCCGCAAGACAGACAAGCAGTCGCCAAGATCACCCAAGAGATACGGTTCGCAGTCGAAATATCTATGGTGAGCTACGTGAGACGCAATTACACTCGAAGCATCGTTGACAGGGCAAAGTTCGAGGTGACAATGGAAAACGGTGTTCGAATACTTCAAGCTGTGAAAGGTGTCGATTGGTTAAAGGAGGAGCTTAATGGTGAGCACAAACGGCCTTAAATACCTTCCGTTACCTCTCTGATCATGCCTCAGTGTTATTGGACGACAACGTGAGGAGTATGGGAAACATCGAGCAGAAGGTGAACAGACTGATTCGGTCTGGTACGTTCTATACGACTAGCATCTTGTTCTTCCAAAACTGATAGATTGCATCACCAGAATTGCTCAAAAGGCTGGGGGAAGTGGTCGGAGCCGAGTTCAATAACGCCACACGAGGTACAGGATGCATAGCCGGCACCAGGATATCCCTTCTGGCGAAAATGCACTCTTGGGCTGAAGATGACACCTCACCCCCTCTTTACTGGCTCAGCGGGGCCGCCGGTACGGGGAAATCAACCGTGTCAAGAACGTTTTGTGCGCAGTTGGATGAGAGGGGTGCTCTAGGAGCAACCCACTTCTGCTCACTCCAGGACAAAGATCAAAGGGATGTCTACCTTATCATCCCAACCCTTGCGAGAATACTAGCAGAAACACGACCTCAGTTTGGCGACGCCTTGGAGAAGATTCTAGAAAGCGATAAAACCTGCAGAAACCCAACGCAAATGACGCCGCACGACCAGTATCTCAAGCTCATCATTTGGCCTGCAAAGGAGATGTTCAAATCGTCTGGACACGGACTCCTCGTGCTCTGTGTGGACGCACTCGACGAATGCGAGGATAAGGAAGCCATCGGCCTTTTCCTCGATGCGGTTCTACGACAAGAGGCACAGATACCAGTCAAGCTTCTTCTCACAAGCCGGCCTGAAGTGCATCTCAGGGAGCGCTTTGAAGTCTCACCCCACCATCAATGCTTTCGACTCCACGAGATTGAACGTCATATTGTAGAGGCAGACATCACCCTCTACCTTACAGCACGCCTTAAAGGTGTCCGCGATATCTATAAGGCGTACGAGAAATCCTGGCCTCCACCTCAGATCAGCATCATTTCCCAGTACTGCCAAGGACTGTTCATCGTGGCCTCTACGGTATTCAAGTACCTCGACACCTTTGGCGGAGACTCCCTGGCCCGCTTTGAAGACTTCGCCGGTGGTTCACCAGACTTGAAGCTTCAAGGCATCGACTCGCTCTATAATCGTATCTTGTCGGAAGCGTATAGCGGGCTTGAGGCTAAAGAAGCAGGACTCATTCACTCTTGTTTGTCTATTCTTGTCTCTGCTGAGATCCCTCTGTCGGTGCAAGACTACGCCCAGCTTCTGCAGAGAGACACTCGCACCATTCGCCAAGCTTTCAAATCTCTGCACTCCGTCGTCGAGGTTCCCAGTAGTAGAGAGTCTAGAGACGACAATGACCGGGGCACAGTGAACGTCTTTCACGCTTCGTTTGTCGACCACCTTACATCGAAGGAACATCGGATGGAACGTTGGTCAATCGACCATATTTCCGCTCATTCAGCAATGGCTGACCTGTGCCTTTCTCTCATGGATTCAATGCTTCATTTTGGTATATCAGGAGCGCAGACGTCGTATCGCCTCAACACCGACCAGCCTACTCCACTCAGGCTTTCCCCCGTTTTAGACTACGCCTGTAGGACGTGGCTTTCGCACACCCTACATGCTGGCGTGCCTGAGCTGTTACAGCAAAAAATGTTGCTTTTCATCGAAGGGCCCAAATTGCTCTACTGGATAGAGGCATTGAGTGTGGCAAGGCTGGCAGCTAATACGGGCTATACGGCGCTTGGGGGTGTAATCACCTCCCTTGAGCATTTCTCGAAGGTGCATTTCCGGTGCGCAATTCTATCACCAACCAATCCCTCCTGACATCCAGCTTTGACAGATGCATCTCCCAGACCTTCAGCGTTTGGCGGACGACCTAGCGGTGTTCTTGAGGGATTTCTACCACCCTATCAGCCAGAGTGTGCCACACCTATATCTGTCAGCCCTGCCGTTCTTTGCCGCAGCTGGAACTCCTTCAACGATATCATTTCCGAATTACCCTTCGACCCCGGTTGTACATCATCACCTCAAAAGAAAGCGAGACGCTGTCACCTTCTACTGCAGCAGTGGGATGGGTCTGGAGTGTTTTGCCTTTACGTTTTGCGGAAACTACATCCGATCCGTGCATTCGGACGGTGCCGTTCGCTTCTGGAATGCTCGGACTGGAGATAGGACCGGATCGTTACCCTCTGTCGGCGCGAGGAGAAACCGCTCGAGCCGCAACCTTGCAACAATTTCCTCTGACCTTGAGACCATCGCACAGTGTATCGGCAACATGGCCTTCTTGTCGAACGCCTATACCGGGGAGCTAGTTGTTTCCCTGGGCCATGATGGTCCGCTATATGCCATAGCATTGTCCCCGATTAGAAGACAGGTCGCTGTTTCGGCCAGCGACTGCAGCCTGTTGGTGAGGAACTGGACATTAGACGGCCCTGGAGGTGGTATCATGGTTGTGGGGCATTCAGCCCCCATTTACTCCCTGGCATTCTCTCCGAACGGCGACTTCCTGGCCTGTGGTTTATGTGACGGCAACGTTGTTTTATGGGAGGTTGGCACCAACTTCATAAGGAAGCCTTTGACGCCAGTCCTGGTGGGTCACAGCGACCTTGTTACATGGGTGACATTCTCCCCGGACAGCAGGTCCATCGCTGCGTGCTCTTTCGACAAAACGATTAGAGTATGGGATGTCCAATCCGGCGATTCCGTCCTCACGCCATTGGAAGGCCATACCAACGCTGTTTCTTGCATCGCATACTCTCCCGATGGTACCCACATAGCGTCGACTGCAAGAGACATGACTACTCGTATATGGGATGCTAAAACGGGGCGCCAGATCTATGCACCCTTACGACGAGAACAATGCAGCAATATGCTTCTGTTTTCCCCAGACAGCAGTCATCTCCTTGTGGGCGCGACGGGTGACTGCAACTTTCATCTCTGGGATCTCCATTCACAACACCGGGAGACGGATACCGCAGAATTCCACACAAGCTCTGTCTATGCAGTGGCCTTCTCCCAGCCAGCGGGCGACAGCATTGCATCAATGACTGCCAATGGGACTGCACGCTTGTGGGATATGCATACAGGGCTGCCAGCATCCAAACCTTTGGATGTTCACAGCCACGCCCCCCTACTGGCATGCTCTAGAGCCGGTCTGAGGCGGGCTCTAGAGTCGCAAGAGGAGCTACCAGCTCTGGGTTCCCTCGTTCGAAGTATTACTCAGGGTGATATAACGATTGTGGCCGACTTCTCCCCTGATGGCAAATACATCCTTTCGCTCTCAAACACAGGGCTCCTCCGCCTCTGGGATGTCCAAACGTTTTCCCTTATTTCTGAAGTAGCATGTGGTCTCCCGTTCGCTGAGTCTTGGTCCTTTTCTGTTGACGGGGAAACCATCGCCTGCGCTACATCGTCGGGAAACATAGAACTTTGGAAAATCCGGTCCCGGGAAGACTCGCCCAAGGTCCTTGTGGGACATGCGCCAACAGTAACTTCCACCGCATTCTCCTCCGACGGGAAACTGCTCGTTTCAGCCGCACAGGACAGGAGCATTCGAATATGGGATGTAGAGAAGGGGGACCAACTTTTTCGGCCTTTGGTGGGACACGCCGATGGGGTCCAATCCGCGGTGTTTTCCCCTGACGGCAAATTCGTTATTTCGGGATCTCATGATAAGACAATGGGCCTCTGGAGTGCGCAAAATGGAGAACTCATATCGCTCGTCAGGGGACATGTAGACTCTGTGTTGTCAGTGGCATTTTCGCCGGATGGCGAGCATATCGCATCTGGATCAAGCGACAACAGCCTTCGGGTCTGGAAAACGTCGGGATTGTTCCCCATTCCTGGGCGTGAGCTAGACGCATCAAAAAGTACGAGAAGTTCAGTCTTTCCCCTAGCTCTCGACTGATGTTAAAACCTGATTAGAATACCCTTTCCTCAACGACTACCCGAGTGGTTCACTGGTGCTCAACGATGATGGGTGGATAAAGAACCTTGCAGGCGACCTTCTCCTCTGGGTCCCCTCCAAATTCCGCGACACGCTCTTCTTCCACCCGGCGCTGGTCCATATCATCACGGATGGGTCTACGAGAGTAGAGCTTTCGAATGCTGCCTATCATGGGGAAGAATGGCGCAAGTAAGTCTTTTCTCCTCATTCCGTTTGGTACGTATATTGAAGAAACGTTAGGTGTAGAGATGTTGCCCCGGAAGGGGAAGGAAAGCCGTGGCCGATCCCAGCTGACCGCGCCCACTTCTACCATGATCCAGACTCGCCACTAGTACAGTTCTTCGATATGGCGGAAGGTCACTACAACGAGGAGATTACACCTGATTCCGAAGAATGATAAGCGCCCGTCGCATCAATTCGCTGGCATTCCCCCTCCCCCGATTTCACGTAGTCTTCGTCTCTACGTCCAGTGGTTTATCTCGCGACATCGTCGGGCGTACCATTCACCCAAGAAGTTTCACGCAATGCCATCAACTAGCAAACCGTTCAAACGTTCAAACCCTTCCTCTCCGGTCTCAACTCCCCACCCCTCTGAATCAGAACGATGCCTTACAAAGACATGACGTGCCTCTGCACAGCGATAATCTCACACTTCATTTTCTAATCCACAACCTGTGTACATCCTATCCAACTCCCCGCTTCCGTTCGAACTTTTGTCAAGCGTTATGTATTAGTGTTTTCATTTGCCATCGCTTTTTTACTATGTCCCAGTCTGTATCCATGGCCAATTGTAGTTACTACCGTCTCAGTCTGTATCCATGGTCAATTGTAGATAGACCGTCCTGAGTAGTACTGCCATGTCGTTGTTCCGTATGTACGTCTGTGTCGTATACTTTGCCTGGGTTGCCGTTCGTGGAACTGCGTGCCCTGGCCTCCTCTTCGCTGCTCAAGCTCACGATCGGGGGCCAACTATTCCCGGGTGACCATGTATCAATACCCAAATTTCGTGCCAGCCGCGTCCAGGGTCCAGAGTAGAAATTAGGTGAAATCGATAGATTACATTAGGCTGGATATACTTAAGCGTGCATCTAGCCCTTTAGAGAGGGTTGGCGGCGTTCGTGGAGATGACAGCGTCGAGCGTCACTGCGAGGATCGAGGACGCGATGTACCCTAGCAGCGCACCATAGGCTGGGGTCAGAGGCCATGCCTGTAGGATAGTCGAGGATAGTCGTGAGTGCAAGTACACGAGACGATGACCAAACAGAAAATGCGTACCTGCCACGGTCTGTCCCAGTCCAACGCAGTGGGGATGATACCAGCCCATGCGCCGAGGACAGTTCCCACTGCAGGGTAGACGAGAGCGCGTTCGACAGTATTCCGGGGTCTATGGGGGAGCCAAAGTCTCGTTAGTGCTGCGTTTTGAGGTGTCTATATCTGAAGAAGGTAACTCACGAGAGCTCGGCGAAGAGTCGCACCCATGTCCACCGTTTCACGAGAAGCGCCGTGTCGTTTGATGTCGACCATGTCGGGGGGCCAAGGACGTAGGATGCAGGCAGGACAACCAGGGTTGAGATAAGGAGGGCGAGGAGATAAGTCTTCAATGTGAGGCTGCCGGGGTCGGTAAGTTTGTGATGCCTCTTGGAGTAAGAGTGCACGTACTCGTTCATTGGTGCCCCAAAGAGGACTAGGACGACGTGTAGGAGGAGCGAAGCGACGACCACGGAGGCATATGTGGTCGCAAGATGCTACAGCCACATATCAGCACACCTTATATCCGCGTAAATTGAAATACAAGAACGCACCCTAGCCTTCTTCCCCGCCTCCGGGAACTTCTCCCTCGCCCTCTCGTCTTCAGTCCCCTGAACTGTCAAATCTACCCAAGCTCCTCTCAGCCAGCTCGCCCACCACGTCTGTAGAATCAGAGTCCCTGCACATAGAGCGAACAGCGTCACGCCTGGGCTTGAAGTAAGCGCAGTTAAGAACGGGTGTTGCGGTCGGTCTTGGCTTGTAGGGACCGCACTCGACGACGAAGCGTCAGAAGCGTAGTGTCCTGCGAGATCTTGCAGAACCTTTGTGCGGGGTAGGAAGAGCGCTGTGTATGATAGGAGTGTGGTATGCACCCCGACGATGGAGATGTAGACGGGGATGGAGACCCGAGGCCGTGCGGGCGTTTGCGTTGACGGATTTGGCTGCTTCGCCTTGGATCCTTTTACATCTTTCGCAGCGTCTTTTTTGGCCTTTGGCTTTGTTTTTGGCTTATCCCATGGTGCTGTGGGCTTTTTGGGCTGCAGGAGGTCGGATAGGGACATCGTGGTTGTGGTCGAGGTCGACGCGGCGGACGACGAGCAGACTTGTGGGAGTTTTACGTAAGGCTCCGGAACGGACCGCAGCCGATGGGCGCCTATTTCGGCTAGCGGTACATACGGAGTGCGGCGAATTGCCGGGGAACGGCATGGTGCCGCCTGGGCTCCAGCCGCGGGAGGAGTTACTCAGAAATGTAGGTGCGATAAGACTTAAAAGGCGGGTCAGGCTTAGGGCAAGAAATTTCGCTGTTATGGATGGAACAGTAGGTAGAGTAGCCACCCCCATTGCATCTACATATGAAGGGTGCCCCAGGAAACTAGATCCATTGAGGGACAAAGGGAGATCCATGTGTCTGTCAAGCACATTATCCATATCCTCACTTTGCGGATTTCGGTCAGCCGTAGGCAACATTAAGCTTTCGGCGCTTGTTCCTGAGCCTACGCCAGGTATCACGGCACTCGTGTGTTTATTGTTGAGAGAAGAGAAGATCGTCGAATCAAGGCAGCTAAGTGGAGCAATGAGGTCTGAGGGTAGGAAGTATGAACGAAGGAGGCTAGACACTAAGTTTAATCAACACAGATAAGGCAAGGTGCGCTAGTCCAACAGAATGTTCTTGTCTGTTCTTGCCCACAACTCCATTCTGTAATCCTAATATGTCGCAGAGACAAGAGATGCCCAACGGGGACGGTAAGTTTTTCAGCAAAACTTTGAGGTATGTTGCGATCACGGACGTCAGAAAAAGCGTACTTATCTGGGGCTTGGTTTAGCAGTATGATACCGCCATCGGCGGTTTAGAATCGAACGGGGTTCATTTTATGAACTACGGACTATTGGGTATTGAGAGGTCAATCAAAGGTACACATGGAATCTATTGGAATCTATGGTCCAGCCAAATTCAGCGCTATCATAAATCAAACAAACGAAGTCGGCGGTAGCAGTCTCATCTCCAAAGTAAATTGATAAGTACGGTAAGCCAGAGAGTAGAGTATCTGGTCATCAAAACCGCCGGCCGATCCGTCCTGCGCGAGACTAACGAGCTGACTACCTTAATTTGCCTAGGACGCTCAGTTAGTGCGGCTGGGACCCGCTCCATTGAAGGAACCAATCTTTCACCCCTATTATCTGCTGGCCTTTCGGCATTCGAGGGCAGAGATGACACCACGTCGCACGATGATATGTGATACCGCAGCAAAACCTTAAATAAATCTTCCTGCACTGATAGATACAGCGTCCGTGATAGTCAGCACTGGAGCTCAGGCGGGCATAAATTCGAAGAAGCAATCTGTATGAAGGTGTGAGGGTAGATGGATGCCGATGCGGTTATGCTTTTATATGGCGCACATGACGGAGTTGCGCGGGCATTAGTGTTGATCGAGTCCACATATGGAGGAGAGAGCATATGAACCTCTGCGTGTGGAGAAGGGCCATGTGGGATCGTATCGCTTCAAGTAAAAAGATCACCACGATGGATTCAAGGAGGTGCTCGGAGGTGGTCCAGATTCTATGTCCGGCACCGGCGAAGTGGCCTCAGGAAGAAACACAGAAAAGACTCGGAACCGTGGATCGCCCGGACCAGCTGATCAGACTGAGAAATTGGAGACACCGGCCGAAGTAAAACGGGGGTCAAAGGAGGTGGTTTCACTCGGTATTGGAGGCTCTGTACGAGCCCAGCCAAAGCGTCCAGCAACAGCGAGTAAAAGCTAGCAACAGCGGAGATTATGGGTCCTTTTGATCGATCAGGACGGAGGCAAATTCGCAGGACCCACAATTGTGCGGGGAGGCCTTACCTAACCAGGCTGCCGGGCGGCTTCGGTGATTGCCGCCAAAACTGTACAGGTGAATCAGCCACAGTTGATCCTTGCAGACCCAGTCACCATCGTCGTCGCCAACCTCAAGAAAAGGTGAGTAATAATGCTGCTGGTCCGCTGAATAGATTTGCTGATAGACGTCTGTGCAGGCCCCTCAATGTGAGTATCCGTTCCGCTGGAGAAACTATGCTCGAACCCCGTTTCGTTGGTCAAATTGGTTGGAAGACTCTTCAGATGGCTTGGATCTTGGATTTGGGAGGATGGACCGATGGAGATTGAAAGAGCGTATATCTGGGCGTAGAGAACGATGCGGAGAACCCTAGGAGACCTTGTTGAGTCCGATTTCTGACATATACTTGACCTTGTAGCACCGCCATGGCCCAACGAGTCACCATCCGCAAGCGCACCCCCTACAACACCACCTCCAACAGGAGACGTGTTATCAAAACCCCTGGTGGCAAGTTGGTGTACCACCACTTGAAGAAGCTCGGAACCGCGCCCAAGTGCGGTGACTGTGGAATCGCCCTGCCCGGTGTATGTCCCCGCACCAAGATTTTAAGCGAAGCGGGAGATTCTGACGCAATTGCGATTGCTTTTAGGTCCCTGCCCTCCGACCCCGCCAGTACGCCACCATCTCCAAGCGCCAGAAGACTGTCCAGCGCGCGTACGGTGGCTCGAGATGCGGTGACTGCGTCAAGTCCCGGTACGTCTGCCATCATACGCGCCTCCCCGCCTTTCCACTTACAGATGCATTTCTTCCGATATAGCATCCTCCGCGCTTTCCTCGTTGAGGAGGCCAAGATTGTCAAGAAGGTTATCAAGTCGCAGACCGCTGCCCGCAAGTGATTTGTACATCCCCTTCCCTTTAATCATGACCATGATTCTGCCGTCCATGTACCGACAAAAGTGACCCCTCCTTGAGGTCGATATGAATATGTCACTATGGCTTCGCGTCCGCATCGCTTGTACTTTTGAGCCCGACTATGCATAGGGTTGCAATGACTATCTCTGGGCTGGCTCCGACGACCCCCTATGCACTCTGTCTCCAATATCTGACGTTCTGTGTGGTTCCGTTCCCTGCGATGGAAGATGTGTGGTGAGTGGCTATCGTCGATAAGCAGGGCAGGGTTATTGACACCGTCGGTCAGTGAACTATGAATTCGATTCGAGTGATCCTCATGAGAGAACCTAAACACTCCCAGTAACTTGAATCTCCATGAGCAACAGGACTTTTCTCTATGGCCGCAAGGCATTGTCCGACCTTCCCTATTACCTATCGTACGGTGGGAGATACAGCCTTTTGTGCCCAAGGTTTGACCGTGCATCCATCCTGATTTCCCTATGTCCTGTCTTACATTACTTCGCTAATGCAAGGTATTTAACTTCTCTTGTTCTCATACCACAACCGTCTCTGCTTTTACCAACGCTCTCAAGCCTGCCATAGTCATCTTCATCCACCACCACTACTACCTAAACCAACGATGAAATATACTAGCGTCCTCCGTGCCTCGCCATGAGTTTCATTCTATTCCCCTCCCTCTGTGACCTCCGTCTCATGCGCGGTCTAGATATAGATATCTTCAAGGCTCGCCTCTTGGTTTTTAGATGATACCTGCTCTACATCGTCTTCGTCAACCTCCATCGAGATGGAGTCCTCTTTGACGCCTCCCGACTGGTGCTTCGAAGCAGGTATGTGACGTCTCGGAGGCCTTCGTTTTCCCGAGTTTTATCCCAGCCAGCCTTTCCCTTCCCTTTTTTGTATTCATTTTGGTTGCTAGTCGAAGACCCCGCTGCGCCGTTTACCTCTGCGCGCGGTGTCAAGACTACCGTTGTTTCATTCTCTTCATCGAAGGCCTCTGACACTTTGAGGGAGGAAGCTCCCACTGGTGATGCGAAGGAAGTCTCTGCTCGTGAATGAAGCTCTACTGCGGAGCGAGGAGGAACGGGGGTGGCGTTGGGACGAGCTGAAGGCCAAAGAGGTTAGATGAGAGATCCGGAAGAGCGCCCATCCGAGGTCCCTCGTCGTGGAAGGGCGGACCCGACCCAAATCACTCTGGACTGGACTCTGGGTGGTGGGAGCAGGGGGAATTTGGCCTGGATGCAACTGAACCTAAACTTTCGCATGCCGCTCCTCAACAGCAAGGAAGCTCTCCCTCGCAGCGCGATTTGTGACGCCGTTTTGGGCACCGGACTTTGACTCAAGATGTTGTCTGGTCAGGACGTTGGAGCAAACCCCACCATGCGCATTAGCGATACAAAACCGATTATTTGTGGGAGTAATCTCGACGATGACTTAATCTGTGGAGAGTGGAATGGCTTAGACTTAGTTAGGAGGGTAGACTGGGAGGTCGACGAACCCACGGCTTTTTGCGACTGCCGCGGTTTGAAATCCAGTTGCTTTCCGGCGCTTAATCGGCATCACATTCTCACAATCACTGGCAATCTTCCCCACGCCGTTCCTTCCTTCATTCCTTCCACCTGCGTACTCCCTCAACTTCCCCTACACTGATCTCAGCACACGCCCTTGACTGGAAAACAGTCGGAAAGGCATCATGGACCTGCCTGAGGAGATACTGGCCAAAATATTCACCGATCTTCAAGAGGACGCACAGACCACCGGTGACTTTCGCCATTTGCGGATTGCTTTCACCTGTAGATCCCTCTATGCCAAGTTCCAACCTCTCGTCGAAGCTTCCCAGTGCAAGATCCTTATACAGGCAGCCGAAGAAAAGGTTCTGAGGGCACTGGATGACCCATCCCTACTGCGTTGCGCTATCCCGGAGCCGCTCGCTCAGGCGGAGCGAACGATACGGGCCCTCTTTGACAGGCCTCGTCCGTCGACCGGGCGTCACAACGAAGGAGCATTCATGAACAATGAACCATCTCTTCCCACTCCTGCGATCAATCCCCCATTCAACGTTGCGTTGACTGTCAAATCGTACGATACCGTCGCGGCGGATGTCAATCTCATCTGGAGTCTGCACGGCCTCATCGCGAGACGGCAAGTTTCGCTCCATCGGTTCTCCATCGCTTTCAAGACCGAATCGCAATGGCCATTGTGGGGCTTGAATCACCAAAACCAGTGGGGGAGGGCTGTACTGAAGCTTTTGGAGCTGGTTGTTGGTCATGGAGGAGTCGAGCTTGAGTTGGGGGCGCGCTCAGTGTACCACAGTCCCTTCGATGCCAGTCGGAAGGACTTCGACCAACTTGAATTTGCAGAACTAGTGGAGTGGTCCCAGCGCGTATGCGTGTATAACGACGCTCGGTCCAAGGCATATAGGGATGGTACATGGCCGACTCATGCACCAAAAGGTACCACCGTCATAACCGACGAGGAGTTTGACGAGGCGAATGGAACCTGGCACTTTCACAGCAAGTTTGCACCCCAGGCCCTCGCATATCGCCCCCCAGAGAGTGCACTGGTGAATGTACGGTTATCCACGCTTCACCTCAAAGGTCCTATGTTCCACCCAGCACTCTTGCCATTTGTCGATCCCCTCGTCTTCCATTCGTTATCCTCGCTGACGGAGCTCCATCTGAGTGACTCTGGGTTAAGTCCTGCCGATTGGAACGAAATGCTTCCCATGTGGACCTTCTCGCAGCTAACTCACTTCTCGATTGAGAGAGTTGAGACTATCCCTATCATCGCAATTGGTTTGTTCCTGCGCAACAATGCGAAATCCCTCCAAGACGTCCGGATGATCATGTACTCGGTGGTCGAGAACCTGGAAATTTCACTGGAAGGCCCTTCACCATTCACATCACGCACACCTCTTCCCAACCTTCAGACCCTCTTCGGTACCCCAGAGATCCTCCACCCCCTCTTTCAACAATTGCCACTCTCTTATCCAAATCTAGATTCACTGACTATCAGTGAGTACGGCAAAACGCCACATGCGCCTTTTGGTGATCTGGCCGACGTCACAGGAATATTCTCCCGCATACCACAGTGCGCTCCTGGCCTTCGACGGATCGCCCTTGACTTGACGTTTACCCCAGAGTTGATAGGGTGGATGGAGTCCGCGTACACCGGCAGTCGAGCCGCCACACATGCCCAGCAGACCCTGTATAACAGTCTCTCCGAGATCACGAGCGTCAAAAGTCTATCTCTGCGGGCCCACGTAATACCACAGGAGGGGTCTACTGGCCATTGGCCTCCACGCATATACGTCCCTTCGCAGTCGGTGTCCGCATTCGTGGGCGCGCTTCAATCTGTGGAGACTGTAGACATCGATACACTTTTCTACTGCCCGCCGGACGAAGAAGAATTTTGGTCAGGGATGAGGGAAGTTTGGACAGCAAGCAAAAGCTTGCAGAGGTTGGAGCTGAGCGGTATCAGGGGATCTAGCAAGACGGTGGTGTGGAGGAGAGGAGAAGTGAGTCCAAGTCCGGGGTACGAAACGTTTGCGCGCAACCTTCCCAGTCGGACTCGGAAACATTTTGCATTATAGCATCGTAATTTATCTATCTCCGCACTTATATCACTCTGGTATGTTAAGGTTGCACGGACACTGGAAGGGTCTGTCTGTAATCCGAGGATGTTCGTGACACCGGGGTACGGCTTGGCCTGGGGGACATGCGAGGACCTGGAAGGTAATTGCATCAACAGGCCAATTACAAGGTATGGTAGGGAAGCATCTGTAATGGCAGAAAGATCTATCCAATGTAAATCCAATGCACAACGGTACTTACCGTGACGCCATGGCTCGATGGGCGCTAACGTAGATTAGATTAGATGACCTACCCCGAAGATCTCACGGATGATGCCTATTGCTCGCGACGCCAGCGCACAGACCTGGCAGCGACGTCTGTGCTTCACCAGCCTATACAACGACAAGTGGGCGACCACCCCTCGCGCCCTCAAGGATGCTCTCCGAGTTCATCTTCGGGCATCTCCCGCACTCCTACAGCACCCCGAGGTCTGCCATGACTTGGAACCATGTAGCCACCCCTCGCCGCCTCCGAGCCTTCTTCACCAACCTCGCGGCCATCTATCCGCTCCCAACACCGCAATCCGCACAATGCTCATCTTGCTTCGCTACAAGTCTGACACCCGGGGCCCCAACATGGTCGCTTTCAAGGACGACGCCGAGGCGCTCTTCGACATTGCCTTCATCCAGGCCGCTCGGGACATCCACCCTTGGTTCCAGATCAATGTCATGCGCTACTAGTACCTCATGGAGACCTCGTCGGAAGCAGTCATCGATTCATCTATGAGGTCATGAATTCTCGCGAGCTCTTCGCCAACGTCGCACAGGTCTCCAGCAGGTCTCGGGGAGCTGGAGGACTCAAGTGACTTTACTAGTAGGGCGAAGGCCTTTGCCCATGTCAACGCCCCTCGACATCGACGTCTCTATCAGCGCCGATCAGGAGGCTGTCTTCTCCAGTTCCGATGTGGGGGCTCATGTGGCCTTGCCTTCGTCCAGCTCGCTCAGCACCAGGTCAGCTCGCTCAGCGGCCTGTCAAGCTATCCCTCGTAATCGACGATGGGACCTTCCGCTTTGGACTCAGGTAAGCCTCTCATCCGTCGGCCCTCATTCAAAGCCTAAACATCACCTTTCCTCATGGTCGGACCCACGTAGGCGGGGCGTACTGAAAAATCCCGCTTCCGTTCGTCAGTCGTGACAAAGATTGCTGGCTCTATTAATTGTGAGTCAATCCAACCGTTTTATTTATGCCTCCTTGGCTATTCATTCCCCCTTCCTTTCGTCTTGTGAAAGGCGCATCGAGCCACGCACTCCCTCTCAATCAACTGAGATTGCGTCTGGATCAGGAGTCAAATCGCGAACCTGGTACAGACAAGGCACCAATTAGTGCAAGGGCGAGAGAAAAGCCTTCTTCTCCCCGGGTTCACTTTGTGGAAGACCCTGGGGTTACTTCCAGGGCAGCGGCCAGGCAAGCGGCGGCTTGTTTTGAGACTTCTGCGTCGTGCAGTCAACCTGCCCGGCGCTCGATGAGGGGTAGAATCGCTGGACTTCTTGATTGTTTTTCCGGGAGTTCAAGCTTGACTCTTCAATTCTTCTTGATTCCGTATTTCGTTTCAATTTGATAAGAGCATTGAGCCGATGGTGATGAGAATGAAAAGTCTTTGGACAAGTGTAAGAAGAATATAGGTGGAGTTTGCCAAGCCGGGGAAAGTGTCTGTCGAGCCTGGGTCCTGAGAACCTGCTGAGCAGGGCACATCTCGGACCATATCCTCCTCAAAATCTGACCTGACGCAACATCAAGTATAAAGAT
The DNA here is from genome assembly GCA_013368325.1 of Ephemerocybe angulata. Classification (NCBI taxonomy): domain Eukaryota; kingdom Fungi; phylum Basidiomycota; class Agaricomycetes; order Agaricales; family Psathyrellaceae; genus Ephemerocybe; species Ephemerocybe angulata. The sequence goes on along the minus strand of JAACJK010000009.1, from coordinate 122,529 downwards.
TTTAGCATTGGGGAGTGAATAAGTGCAACGTTTCACGAATTACAACCTCGTATAGTATACGATTCGATCGCGGTACAGGAAAGCAACAACACCAATGAAAAGGAACATATCTACGATTCGATCACGGATCAAGGACTTAGCAACAACACAAATGAAAAGAAATGCAAGGAAAGTCACTTGCAGCTCTGAGAACCATTTGTACTCCCGAATAGAGTCGTCGACCCTGTGGACATTCCGCGAATGAAAACAGCCTGAATAAAAATCAAATCCGGGAGTCGGTTCCTTGTCGCCCTTGTTCCACACAGCTGGTACACCCTGAGTCTCCCACATCTCTCCAATCCCTCGTATCTCGAGCCTTTCGAGCCCCTTGGACGTGGTCCATATTCTTTTTATGTCCAACCAAAATTGCTGGGGATTGACGCCCTGGAGACAGAAAAAGAGTCCATCCAAAACCACGTTCTCCAAGAGTGGGAATGCCGCAAGGAAGCTGGCAACAGCCGCCGGGTCAACATATTTCTTAGGAGCGACGCTTTGCGACTGCATAAAGCCCGTGGACTTGGATGTGGCCACAAGGTGTATGGAGGTGATGTTAAGCGACGGTATGGTTCCAGCTCGAACTGGGAAGATGGTATAGACGAATTTGTTCGAACATATGGAGCGCAGGGTGTCGTGCAGGTCCCCGGCATAAGTTACTCGGACGGTGAGCCTTTGAAGTGATGACAGTCGACCTGGAACAAGGTGGAGGAGGGCCATGGTGTCGGAGAATTTGGCATCGTGGCGGGCGTCGATAATAAGCGCCTCCAAGTTGGGCGCGACCAAGTAGGATTCGAAAAAGCCCTTCAGGACGCGGGCAGTACCACCAAGGTAGCGTCGTCGTTGGAGGGAGAGCTGATCTCCGGGTGCCCAAGAGGGCTTTCGAAGAGGTCCAATATTCCCTCCTCCCAAGTCAAGGTCCACATGCTCCAACTCCCCGCAAACATTCAGTAACCTCAAAACTGCTCGTCCCCATGCTGCTTTGTCAGTCGCACCCCACCGAGGCCATTCTTCGTCGACATTGAAGTCCAAAGTGACCTGACCTAGGAGGGATTGGTCCAACCTTTGCGAGAGAAGAGTGCATATGCACCACATCACATCCGTGTCTTTCAGCGACCGCACGGTAAAGGTAATAGTGAGTTGACGTGGTTCGGTATCAGGTGGGAGTTCCTGGCCAGGGATGTAGTGCTCTCCTGGTGCAAGATGGTATGGGGCTCTGAAAAACTTGATGAGCCTCCTTGCTAAGGCGTCGGATCTCCAAAGTGGGTCCTGAAAGAACCTGTCGACCATGATCACTTGGGACACTGAGCCCCAGTAGCTAAATCGTGCGCCGCGGATACCCAATAGGCCATTTACACCCGAAAGAACGCGGACATGAATGTTTCGGATGATGGGTAGGAATTCGTCGTAGAGTTCTTTGCAGGTGAAGGCGACCTGGAGACCTTGACCACGGAGGGAAGTCGCCTCTTGAGCCGAGGCTCGGATGTAGGACATGATCTCGGCGATGATTTCTGCTGGGAACTCCACGCTGATGCTGGACTGGGTGCTCGCAAGCACTTGAGAGCTATCTTGGGGTTTGCTTCCCATCGTTTGAAGATGTGAGGAGGGAGGAGAAGTTGGTGGTAAATGGTCAAGTTGAGGACAAAGGGAATCGTGCCTTTATAACTCGTCGCTACTGATTCCGACGAGGCACCTTCTTGCAATCGGAGCGCCTCGCTTTTGCCTCGTGCTACTGGCAGCTTTCGAGTTCCACCCAAGGAGGCTCTGAGGAAGTATTCGCAAAACGCGAACACACGTTGATCGAGGCAGCAAGCAAGGAGGAAACCAAGCGAAAACTCAACGACTCAACCAAGGCAGTGTGGGAAAACAAATATTGGCTTGGCATCAATTCAAGGTTTAGCGCCCAACGTAAGGCACAGTGGAATACGGTAGTTTCGCCCTTGATCCTCTGTACAGTATACTCAAGGGATCCCGTGACAGAGTCAAAGATGCAAGGGCTCCAAATAGTGGCCGGGTAGTAAACGTTCACAACGATCAAACAACGATGGTTAGACCTGAGGCTTCGACGCATGTTAGACTTTCAGCAGAGCAATACTTGGACGGAGACACATGGTGCCAGTGACTGCTACATACGGTGTACGCTAAACTCCCAAGCTGTGGCCATGAGGTCTATTCCACACAACAACTGATATCCCGCCATATGACTTGATTTCTAAGCTTTTCAATTTCTTACATGCCTCCCAAAACTCCTTTCCTTCGTTCGATTCAACGGTTGGCACGAAGACACCTTGGAGGACCGCCGTCTCTAACGCCGGGGCTGCGGCCAACAACGTCGCCGCGTAGAATGTTGGGGCACCGATGAAGTTTGGGGCGTGGCATATACTCGATGTGCCGCTGCAGGTAAACTGGTCGTGGATGGAAAGATGTAGGTATTTGAGTTGGTGGAGGCGCTCAAGGCTTTTCACCAGAGTTGTGGCGACATTTGTGTTGTCGGGTCCCCGAATTTGAATTGGATCGAATAGTGCTTCTCGAAACTCGTTTAGATCGCAGGAAAGCCGAAGTGAAAGAGAACGAGGTACCGCTCCACGACGCGATAGAGCCAGGAGGACTTGTGGAATGAGTGAAAGACATCGAAAGGGTATACGAGGGTGCTCGCGTTCCTGGTTGAAAGAGAGATTCTGGAGATGTGGAAAGGTGAATACAGAAGCTCGCCCAAAGAGAGCGACAAGGAAGGTAGGGGTGCCAGCAAGGGTTCGAACTGCTAGTTTCCGGCTTTTAATATCCCTCCAGTCCGAAGGCATCCCTCCAAGGTACGTCATGATCTTGAGGTCCGTAATCGAGGTGTTGTTCTGTACAAATGAATAGATAGCGGGTAAAGGGATCTCCGTTTCTTCGACGCTGAAATTGGCCAATTGCGGAAGTGTCCACTGCGGTAGTATGGCACGCCAGTCGTTCTGCCCAAGCTCACACCTGTAGATTTGCAAGTGCGTGAGGGAGTGGTGGGAGTGTCGAATGAACATATCGAAGTGAGGGTAGAATAGAGGAGATAGTATTTGATCACGGATGAGTAGGGACGAGAATCCGCCATTAGATAGTGGGGTTTCTGGCATCTGGAATGCGAGTGCTTGGAGAGAAAGCGTGCTTCGAAACTTGTTGAACGGACCGAAGAACTCTGTGCTTGTGACCATGGAAGATGGATTCATGGTTGCGAGTGCCCTTCTGGAAAGGATGCCTTGAACGGAGGTAGTGAGCGAGGCGAGGGAGATTGTACGTGGAGGAGCTCTGACGGGCTCTACATAATCGTGAAGGAACAGCGGAATCGGTAGCTGGGAGGGTGGTTGATTGAGACATGCAACTCGTAAATCTATCGCGTTGTGCCTGACGCAAGTCTCCAACAGGCTGTGCAATGCTTTCCGCCACTCAATTGGGAACCGCATAGAACGCGAGGCGTTTAGGTGAGGCCAGGGAGCATCGGTGTTGAAGGAAAGGTGAATTCGAGGCTGCTGAGGTGCCGTGGTCGATGGTAGTCGTGAGAACAAGCTATGCATGCCCCGAAGTAATTCGGTGATGCTGTCGGTGTATGGGTGGGGGGTCATCACAATCTCGAGCTTCACAGCGTCGTTTTCAAGAAGGCGACCGAGGAGCCTGACAACAGCCCGTATCCATGCGACATGGGCCTTGGGTGGCGAGCCTGCCCATATCCACTGGTTATCGAGTTTCAGCGAGAGCTGAAATCGACGAAGACCAGCCAGGATCTCCGGATTTAGCAATAGACTGTGCACGCTCCAAATCGTGTCGGCATCCTCACACGAATGGGAGGTGAACACAATCTCCTTGAGAGGCGCGGGCGCTGGCTCGTCTGGATCTTCTGAGTACTCTGGTGCTCCAACGAATAACGCCAAGCTACGCCTGCGCTCTGCAGTTGAGCGCAAGTGAGCCATGACCTGCAGAATGATTGGTCTGAAGTCCTGATAGAGCGATTTGCATGCGTAGGCGACCTGGAGGCCGGTGAGTGCTGTCGGTTGAGGTTCACGGAGATACGAGAGGATTTTGGCAATGATTTCTTCGGGGAGGTCCATGTCTGGCTTGCGTGCGCCCAGAAATAAGTGCAAGAAATAGAAAAGGACTAGAAGATGGGTGAAGGAAAGCAAGGGTCGCTGCTGTGGATTCTGACGAGTTTGGAAGCCTCCATGATCCAATCAACCTCAGCAGGCTTCTTTGCTTCTATCTGCGAGATGGGGGGCGAGAGGCTGCTGCGATGAAATAACGCCATCGACGATATCCGTGTTCCATAAAGTTAAATTAGCATATACGCTTCAGTGTTACTACATCTTCGCAGCTGTAATCTGGGGGACCTTACAGAGTTAATGGCCCATCATTTTCTTGAATTCATCGAAATCAATCTCGCCATCCCCATCCCCATCTGCCTCTTCAATCATCTGCTTGGCCTCCTCCTCCGACAGCAATTCCCCAAAGCTCCTCATGACCTCCCTTAGCTCCACCTCACCAAGCGTTCCTGTATCATCCTTGGCAAAAATGTTGAACGCCTGGAGCAGCTCCTCCTCCTCCTCCTCCTCCTCCTCCTCCTCCATAGCCCCACTTTGAAAGCTACCAGTCGTACTCAGAGACGAGTTGCGAGTCATCACTTGGATAGGAACCGGTGGGGCTGGATCAGCTTTCTGGCTCTGCATGGCTTCCATCTATGGGCGGGGTAAGCGTGGGACTGCGTAAACCTCTAGACTGACAAATGTCACAGCGCGCTTACCTCGAAGAAGACATAGTTCTGTAAGAGTGAGGTTTGATCATGATGGGCGTAAAATATCTGCAGCATTTCTTGACCAGCGGCAGGAAGCAGTTCCTGCGTATCTCGGGAGTTGGTCACAGGCTTCCTCTTTTCAGTGTTGCTACACATCACCCGGTTAGGTATAAGGTAAGGCGCACGGCAGTCCAACCACACGTACTTGAGTTTGATGTGACTCAGCTTTGAGAAAGCAATATCCTTGACGAAGATCCACCGAACTTTGAACACTCCTTTCCACTTGTCGGAATCCCAGACGGTGCTGCTTTTCGTATAGTCAACCGGGGTCAACATTTCAGCCACGCCGCAGAAGTGTCCAGAGCCGTTGACGCTGAAAAACAGATATACAGGCCCGCGTCCACTGGTATCTTTGAACGCCTTGTCCAGGCGCTTATTTCCGGACTCGCTGGAGCACCAAATTTCGTGCTTCAATGATTTGTGCACGTCGGCTTCGGTATAAGATTTGATGACGAAGTAGCGTGCCTAATTGCATATCAGTTTCGAGGCTGCACACCTCATAGAGAGACAAGCATACGAAACCCGGATTAACGTTGAAGGTCTGGGGATTGTAACCTTTCTCCGCGATTAGAGTTGGGACGTCAATAGGTCGAATGCCGGGATCATCTCCTATACGAGGAGGATTGTCTACATTTCCAAGGAAGGCCACACCTGGATTTTATCAAGGTAGTTAGCAAGAGGGTAAACAATGGTATTGAAGAATAGTTTGTTACCATTTTGAATGTAAATGGCAGTTTGAGGGTTTAGACCTGAGTTCTCCTCCATGGCGGAAAGCCAGTCGTCGTCGTGGCACAACGCAAAGGGGCTGCCGATCTGGAACGCGAATGTCAGGAAGGTCTCTGACTACTGTCACTGCATGACTCACAAGCTCGAAGAGGGCCTCATTGATTATGTCGCATGGGTGGCAAGACTTGTAAATGCGTCCTTAGACAGTAAATTTGTACTGTGGAATAGGGTGCTCACCGTTCCACGAGAAGAGTCAGAGAACATCTGAACGTGTAAATCGTCAAGGTCCATACCCTCCGGTGAGCGAAAGTTGCTCGGACCGCCACCACCCCCGGCATTACCACCCTGACCCGAGGGAGCTGGTGGTTCACCGGGAAGTTCGCCTCCACGTCCACCAGGTGCACCGAAATTCGCGTCTACGCCCCCTTCTCCATCCCTACCCCGCGACATCGAATCCAGTTCGTGCCTCTTCCTCGCTCGAAACTCTGGAGAAAAATCCAGTTTGAAGCCTTCAAGGAACAACGACTGGTCCCAAACACCCTCGTACGGGCTCGAGCCCACCCTTGCTTCCGCAGTCCCTTTCTGAGTCCAAGCATAAAACATCGCCTCCTTTCCAGATTGCGTAGACACTCCTCGGGAGAGATGCTCCAGCCTTATAGTATCGTTCGGGGGAAACATGGGGTTTGAAAACGCTGCAAGACCCCATTTGTTGCATTTGATGCTGCCCGTGATGATGTAGAGCGCCTCGTCATCTTCGATCCGCCGTAGGTCATTTGAATGTGTATAGATAAGCTCAGCGTACTGAATGATGTGCTGGCGCAAGGCCGTACGGTCGTACAACCATTCTCGATCGGCTGGGGACGTAAAGGCCAGAAGAGCACCTTGGCCTTGGGCTTGACACCCGAATTCAAAGCGCTCGATCGTACTTAGGGATTCAAGATGAGTGTCCAATGATAAAGGGGAGCAACAAGTGTGCAACTCACTCGGTCCCCGGCCTGAATATAGTAGCGGCAGATGGCCCCTCGGCCACTGTATCTCCTTCAGCAAAGGCTTGGGTTCGGAGTGTCTGACGGCCTCGCGGGGCGAAGTAGATTTTCGAGTTCGGGGTCCCGACGGAAGACCTCCGAACAGTTTCCTCGACATCCCAGATGTTCCACATCTTCAGGAAACCCTCTCCAACGCTATAAGTGCCTACATCCCCTGGGATAATGCCCTGTGGACCTGCGAGTCCTTGGGGATCTGGTTGCCAACACGGCAGACCCCTCATTATATTCAGCATCCTAAAGACATAGACCTCAGGTGTTCTCAACCTTTGCCAATCGACCGATCGGTTCTCGATATCTTGCAGCAAAGACTAGAATGGTCCATATCTGTGAGTCGCTCGTGAGGAGGCAAGCATTGGAACACGCACCAGGGAAATACTTTCTTTCGAAGACGTAGCGGGTGTGGAGTTGGCCATCTGCGAGTCCTCTGTACCAGAATCCTCGCTCTCCATAGCTGATGAGGTCACTTGAGACGAAGGATCCTGGATCGTAAGGGCTTGGAGCCAATTCAGAAGGCGAGACAGTCCATTGACAATGCCAAGTCGCTGGGGCGCAAGCGTTTCTCGAGAATCTCGCGGAATCGGAATGCCAGAGATGGGACCGAAGCTCGGGTCCGCCATATGCACTGGGGCATTAAAGTTGAATACGGGCGCGTTACGGTGTGCGTCTCTTCCAGCTATCACACTGTGGATCTCGTTGACTCCGAAATTCTGGGCACCTTTGAACATGCTAGGCCCTGCTGGTGCATTATTCGCGCTGGACATCGTGGTGGCATCAAGGAAGAGGGAAACGGTGGGAATTGGCAACGAGTCAGCTGTGCAGTCCAACTGACAAGTCTGAGAGCTGTTGAAACGCCCGGTGTTCCTATTTGGAACGGAATGTCAACGGAGAGTACTAACTGCAGTTCCGTTCGCCCGTCATTTACATGCTCCTATTCGATGGCGAGAGAGCAATCACGTCCCCTTGCTCCATCAGCAAGTTTCATTTTGGTCACAGTCTTGTAGGTTAAGCAGCACTTGGGAGTTGAAAGGTTGAGCGACGAGAGGGATAGAAGATGGGGAGGATCAATTTCAGCGCCATGCTGTCGGCTGTTCTGTCAACTTGCATCGTGGGAGAACTCGAAAACGTGCACCGCGCCCCTATTTTTCGGGCGCTTACCCAGGTTACGTGCAATGAAATACCTTTCTCTCCCGCCAAAGCTTAGACCTTTTCACCAGAATGCCGCTCAAAGGAATATTTTGGAAAGTAGAAAGTTACTACTACGATAACTTGAAACTAGCAAGCATCTCCCTCATTGGCACCCTCTTTCTCTTTCCTTCAGACCTCACCCGAGTCGAAAAGAGGGTGGGTGTCTTCTCTAGATCGGGAATTTCAAAGCATTCGTGCGTCAGGGACGTGAAGGCCGACGTAAACGCCTGGGAGGGGGTTCTTTTGACGTCTACAACGACGGTGATAGTCGAGGTGGCGAGGTAACCCGCAGTGCTATAGCTGGGATCCTGGCACTGCTTGGACATGTGTCCATCGAGACTCGGAGGGCCAAGATTGGATCTGTTATGAGCTAAGGAAAGGAGGAGACAATAAGCACGTGTATCACAAGCGAGGGTAAGAATCGGGTTACTTATAAACGATCCCTGTAAGCCCCATGTCGCTTTAAGCAGCGATGGCGGCCAACTCCACCGTCGCAAGCTCCGGAGTCTCGGACTGACATGTAAAATGATGCTCTATGGTGGGAGCAATGCCAGGGAACGCGGTCGACTGAACAATGGTTTCATGGTTGGGGTCAGCGAAGGTCTTAGTCTGTCGTAGTCTCATATTGGACGAGGCTGACCCGACTTGGTTATGCCACGAGCTGAAAGAATGGTATGTTCAGCGATAAGATAGCTGTGAAGCGGATATGAGACCCACGGACTATCCCAGACACCCAAGCCCACTATAGACTATGGCAGCAAATTCCTCGTCCGTAATCTCTGATGTCTCGTCGGAAAAGAGACGAAGTTTGGACTCGATGGACAGAGAAAGCTCGAAAGCGTTTGTTACAATGAAAGCGGAGTCGTCTTCGGATTACGAAAGAGAAGGGGGGGACAATCCGAAGAGAAGTGGACGAACAGTTGGTTTGGATAGAAGTGAGTGAAATAATCCGAGTTAGAAGCATACCTAAGCCGCAGAACGAGGAGTCAAGGGACGCTGAGGTACTGGACGGCGATGTGGAGATCGAAGTCTCGTCAGGCCAGTCTTCTGTGGACGCGAGAGTCGAAGACGGGATCCACGTCTTTGGTAATGCTCAAATCCTCGCTTGTGGAAGATTCCTCGGTCTCAGACTCTTCAACGATAGGCGACATCGGCGCCCCGAATGTGTCTGCAGACAATCCCGTCGTCAGTTACCGACACAATTGGAAACAACATGGGATGCGACGACGAACATGGAATGTAAACGGCGTCGATACCGCTCGATTCTTCGCGCAGATAGAATTCCTCGCTCTCAGACTCTTCGACCGACGACGACGATAGGTGCCCCGAATGTATCTGCAAAGGACCTCGTCGTCAGCGATCAAAGCATATGAAACCACAGCGAAAGGCGACTACGAACATGGCTGGGGGCGGTGTGGGAGCGGCGGCGATCCACTGGGAATTACTGAACACATTCGTAAAGGTCATGCCCGGAGTCGATGGCAAAAGGCTTCTGGGCGTTGCGATGGCAAGCGTGTACAACGATGCTCGTGGTAGGTGGGCAAGAGAAGTTGGGGAAAGGAGAGTCGGGCAGGTTTTAAACAGTGCTCGCGATGCTGAGACAGGGCAAACAAGGCGCAGGGGTAAAGTGGAGGCATGCCCAAACATTTGGGAGGCCATTGGGCGTTCTCCTCCTCGTTCTGGGAAGTGCTGAGCTGGCTTCCGGCAGGTGGTGGCTGCTAATTCTGGTGTTTACGTCGCAAGAGCTTTCGGTGTTTAGTGTGCATTGAGATGGGTAAAGGGTGAAATCGAAAGTCCAGGGTAATTGGTTTCCATCTTGAAGGGATTGAGGTCGAGGACAGCTAAGCACATTCACGCACCACAAGCCTAGTAGAACACTAGTCTAGTCAACACACCTCTAGTTTAAGCTTTTCGACCAGAAACAATTGGCCGTAGACGCCAGGGAGGGTTTCAGACCAGCCTGGCTGACGAGAGCATGCCTCCTCAGAGCAGGGTTAGAAAGGGCCGAGACTGAGCATTATGTAAAAGCAGTAAGCTAGGATCGTTTTTAGCACGCTCCTCTTCGAGTACATTCAGAAGGCTCACCAGTATCGTTACACCTGTCTATAAGATGCAGATCGTTGTAAACCTCGTCAAGCCCACCAGACAAGTCCCCAGTAAGCCGTCACCTTCTGCCGTCATGGGTACCTCCCTCGATAGTCCGAGGCTATAACGGCTGGTCAAAATCAAAGTTGACTCGATGTCGGTCAGTGAGAGGAGTTGATCGTGAGAATTGCGCAATTCACACGCTCGGGCACTCTGGGAGTCTGGCCGACCCAATGGGCGCTTAAACTGCACCGCTCACCATTCAATCAGGACAACGCGATGTTGGCCTCACATACTGGCTGTACACTCCCCTTCACCTCGTACCCTCACACAATCGGGTTCCCAAATGATCGAGGTTCCTGAAGAACTCATCTCCGAGATCCTCTCCCATCTACGTGTCGACGTCGAACGCCCAACTGACCTTCGAGGCCTCCAAGTTGGGCTCACATGCAAGGACCTCTATGAAGAATTCCACCCACTCATTGCCTCAGTACACATCAGCCAGCTTCTCGAGGCTACCGAAGCCAGGAGGTTAACCATCCAACCACTCTCTTCTTCACAACATTGCCCGTCGCGACCCGGAGAGCCAGCGAGATGGCTTGAAGGAGGCGATCTGGGTGTCATGCGATACAGGCTGGAAGCCCTCTTCTACAGCCCAGCGTATCCCAGGAAACGGGAGATGCCGTTACTATTCGACCCCGGCGAGGCGTTCCCCGACGGCTTGCAAATCACCTACACCTACGGCCCCTACCTCAAACTCGAATCCGAGATGTGGAGCCTTCACAGCTTTCTGTCCAAACCACAGATCTCCTCCAAACTTCGGCTTGTTCGCCTCGGGTTCGATGCGGGGTGGTGGGCGGCTGTAAGCGGAAGACGTAGACACTCTCAGCCACCCTGGGGCCGGGTTCATATGAAGCTGCTGCAGCTGTGTGCTGAGCTGAGCAATGTTCAGCTGGAGATCATGGAAGATCCGCCGTTCTGGACTGACAAGAAAGATTCGACATCTCCTTCGACTTTCAGCTATACGTCGCACGGCCGAAGCTCGATCTTCATTCATGAGCACGCGAAACGGGAGCCAGTCGCAGGACGGGAAGGCGTTATTGAATCCCGCCAGGTCGAGGTGGCAAGGTCTGGATCTACCGGGGGAATCTTCAGGAAACTCACAACTGTGAAGTGCAGCCAATCTGAACCGTCTACCAGCACCCCTGTCGCTTCAGTTCTTCCTTCCACTCCGACAAGGCACAAAACATCGCGTAAGGGGCAAGACATGGTAGGGACCGACCAGGTGGTCAACAGTCGACTTTCCCCAAAGGCATTAGCCTCCCTGAAGCCAGCGTTCCCAACCATAGATGGCCAACTCTCCTCAATCCACCTCAACGGGCGTATTTTCCATCTCCAGCCCTCTTGGTTCCACCACATCGACTCACTACTATCCAAATGCTCCTCCTCCTTGGCACACCTGCGTCTCGAAGGCCTCGGGTTCACACACCTCGACTGGAGCGCGATATTATCGAAGTGGAGGTTTCCCAACCTTGCATCCTTGAGTGTGGAGAACGTGGAAATCCCGTTCCCCGTCTTGGTATCGTTCCTCCATTCACACCCGACCATCACATCTGCCAATATAATGCTCTTCAAGCACATCAGGTCCTCAACTCACCCTAGCGACTCGTCGGCTCGTACAGATTTCACATTCCTTCCCAACCTTCAAACCCTCACCTCAACTCCCCGGTTTATTCACGCCCTCGTAACTTCAAAGGTCCACTTCGCAACAAGGCTTAAACACCTCGGCATCAGCCAAAAGCACAAGTACCCCGCTCCTCCAGACCTCGGGTCATTCGAAGACATAACCAGTATACTATCACACATTGCATCATACTCCTCTTCCCAGTTCAAAGCCCTCGAAGCCCTCTCACTCACCCTCCCCTACACCAGAATCCACCTGGCGCGCTGGCTCTCCTCCTTCGCCATCGCCCAGGCCCCCTCACCCCCCACAAACCCAAGCTCAGGCACGCTCGTCCCCAAGTTCCTTAGGTGCAAGCTGACTTCCGGCTCTGAATCCCTCCAAGCCACAGGTCTTTTCGCCTCCCTACGCAGCATTAACACTCTAAGCCTCTCATTCTTCCAACTCGGGCGAGGTAAAAAGTACAGTCTGGACGACGATAACCTGATTCTGTACTCCATTACCGACTTTATGGCCGCCTTCCCTGCGCTTCGCATAGCGCATCTTGAAGGGCCTAGGGTGCATGCGGGGCCTGGGACTGCCGATGTGATATTGGACCCGATGTGGGAGAGGTGCGGGAGCCTGCAGACTGTGAGTTTTGAACTACCGTACCCTGGCCGCGAGCCCAGTGTTGGGGTGTTTGAGAGACCCGAACGCTATCTGAAGAAAGGAATGTCTTAGTCACTTACTAGTATGTTGTTATTTCTGAGTTGATCGAGACTTGAGTTGTTAACATTAAAACGTGAATTTGGCATTGGAGAATCGTAGCTAGTGGTCGTAAAATCGTAAAGTGGGCGTCGATAATGTACGTATTGGAGTATGTCATGAATAAAGAGAGTCTGCAGGGCAGTAAATGAACTGCAGACAGCTCTGGATGAAGTAGAGAAGTGACTCGGGGAACCAAGTTTACGTATGTATGGAATACTAAACCGAGGAAAACCCCGTCCAGAGATATGACAGGTCCTGCTTGAACTAGATAGAAGCGGAACCAGATCTGAATCGTGGGCAAAGACTACATAAAATCGTGGCCCCAGAGATAACAAGCACTAATAGTACTAGGGGCTATACGCGCCATAGTAGGAGCATGGGCATGGGTATGGTATAGGAGGCGCCCCGGTGAAAGTGCCGGTTGAGCCGCGACGGGGGTGGTAGGAAGCATAGGGAACGCGGGAGATGCGACCTTCAAACTCGTCGAAGCGAAGCTGGCATGAATGATTCCAGTGTCCATAGCCAAGAAAGGATGCATAGAACGACGCGTGACTCGGCAGAGGGGGACGAAGCCATGGGGAAAGGGGTGAGAGAAACGCGGCGGGGGTTATGGCCACCAAAGTCCGCTGGTTGAGCCTAAAACAAACGCCTCAACGCTATCTGTAAGGTTACCACACCACAGAAGAAGCGCCGAAGATAAGATGATGCGTGCCACAGGGGCTGGTGATGGCGTATTGGGAAGGGATGCGGCTGCAGCAGTGAGATAGGGTGGTGGTGGCCCTGCCCGTCGAGTCCGTCGAGCGTCGAAACCCAAGAAAGGAGTCGGATATCCGGTGAAGTCCGTCAAGAGAGGATTCTGAGGAATGTCTCCAAAACACAGTCGAGTGAGGTAGCGTCCAGCGCGCCTCATCATCCAGTGTTCAGAATCCAGACCCCAGACCTCTTCCCCCTCCCCAGGCCAAGGAAGACAGTCTTGCCGCGCAAGAAGTCGACCCTCTTCATCCCGCCCTTCTTCTCCCTGGTATACGCGTCCTGCGCACGGTACCTTCTATACCTACGCTCATACGCCGCCGTAGCCTCTTTGCGTTCGGCACTGGAGCGTAGGTGATCAAAGTCGCGCTGGTTGATGTTAACGCGGAGCTGCGCGTAGAGCTGCTCGAGGACGTCCCCGAGGGTGACGAAGGAGCCGTTCGCCCTCGGTGCGACCTGCAAATCCCATGCGGAGGGAAGCGAGGTCGGCATCTTCACGGTGAGAGAAGAGAGCGCGGGGCTCGTCGCGGGCTCGGCAAGGACAGCGGGCGAGAGCGTATAATGGTGCCTTGCAGCCATCGACGGGTGGTCCAGCAAATTGTACACGATCGCGGGATGCGAGCTCGCCAATTCAAGGTACCTGTGTATCGCAAACCGCTGAGAAGAAGAAGACGAGGAGCCACGGGAGTTGTGTGAGGAAGATGAGTGTGGGGAATTGGAGGAGCTGGGCGCGACGCGGATGGGCTGGACGGGCGCCAATGGCAGTCTCGCCGGAGGCGGCGCGGGCGGAGCTGCTTGGTATTTGCCGGGGACGACTGCGTGGGCTCCGTCGTAGGGTGCACCGTAGTACCCATATGCGTACGGTGTGGGCCCTGGGAGGCCGATTGAGGCACTGGGAGGTGTGATGGGCCCCAACGACGAGGCTGGGGAATCGGAGCGCGAACGGTAGAGCTGGGGTGTCGCGGGGAGATGCACTGTGCTCGTCCTCGAGAACCGAACCTTTTTCTTGAAGAATCCGGTCATTGTGTTGTGGTTAGAGTGCTCGTAGTGGTGGTTAAAGCAGCTGGATACGAGGTCTGCAAAGGGATAAGTAGTTGAGAGTGTTAGGAGCTGAGGGGATGTTGGTTTATAAACGACGTACTGAATTGACCTGGGCTATTTATACTGCGCGGAGTATTCATTTCGGGCACAGGAATGAGCAGAAGCGGTATACCATGGATCGGGATCCTGCGCAGCCTTCCCTACCGACTAAACCAATCAGGGGCCGCCGACGTCACGTAATAACCTGAAAAGGCGGCTCGGCACCTCCGCAGGTCTTCATTTCGAGTTCGCATTCGCGGTTTGAAGGAGGCTCAGCACCGAGCAGTGGAGAACAAAAACCATGGTGGCACGCTTGGAGTCGTACTCGGAATGAGCCAGGGAGTGCCAATGTGTGATGTTGGAAACAGTTTGATAGCGCAATGACGTTACCCTTAACTGCTTTCCCTTCGGAATGGGCGCTCTGGCTGCTCCGGAATGCGGAGGTAAGCATACCGAGAGAGGGCCCGTAGCACATGTGTGATGTGGTGGACCTGTCGTGGTGGTGAGTGGGCTATCCAGAAGGGAATGATGGAGTCGATCCCCCCACTACGACGACGGCAGCCCTCGGCGGCCACCCTGCACAGCACTATTTCCATATAGGCGTCCTGAGCGCTTAACGGTTTCCCTGGCATTGGAGAGCAATTGATAAGCGTCGCAGGCCCGATGACGTGCCCTGAGTCCTCTTTGCTTTGTCCTGTGGACTTTGAAACGAAGATGAGCACAGAGAAACTGCGCAGGAGAGTAAATTAAACCCACCAGACCTACTCAGTCGAACAAGCGCCTACTGCCATAAACCCGACGGACAAGGCGAACGGTGGCCGAAGGCCGCTATAGGCAGTGATGCTCTCCATGTCTGAGTCCCGAGCCGCACATTGACACTGCCCAACGCCTAAATTCCGTACAGACGTCAGGGGGACAACGAATCCGGTGCGCGCCTACACAGGCTCCATGGCCGAATCCAGGTGGGGAGCCTCGTGCTCGCTCCAAATCAGAGTTTGAAATAGGCGCGGTATGCCGGGGGCTTTTGCCCGGGATTCGCTGTGCCTCGAGGCTTGCAACCGTATGTGGCCTGTGTCAAAGCCAAGTCAAAGCGTCCGTGCGTATGTGTATGTGTATCCGGAATGGGATGGAGGTAGAAGTTCAAGGGAGATTTAGGGGAATTAAGGCTCGTAGCAAACCGGGGAGTGGTCAAGGTTCAGTGATAGGGGTGGGTGTCCACTATCAGCAGACGGGTTAATACACTTGCTTTGACCACAGTTGGAATTGAGGATTGCTGGTTCCTGCTTCAGGCATACTCGTGATTCGCTGTGGAGATCGCAACAGAAGAGAAGGCGAGACGAGGTCTCATCCTATGCATATAGTGGCCCCTATTTGGATCAGTCTCCAGGTGAGAGCAAGTCAAGTGGGCAGCAACGATAAGGCTTCCTAGCTTCCTCTGGGACGCATACGAGCCAGCCAAGATTCCTGTCACCCCATCCTACGATTACCATGCAACATGTCTAGAACCACCTCGGCATACTTCCGGAGCTCCTACTTTCCACTGCTGTAAACAAAATCTATATGACAGGAAAAGGGATGACGCGTCCTCCAACAAAGCAAGAGCAGCACAATAAAGGAAGCAGGAACCAATCCAATGCGGAATGAGCGCACCGCCCGGAAGGAGCTGGTGTGTAAGTGCCAGAACCCAGTCCAGAACAAGCAAGTCCCTCGACGCCGCTCCCACCTCTCATTGACATATAGAATCAACTTGAAATACTCTACGTACCTCAATCATATGATAAGATTACTCACGCGAATCCTGAAAGCTAAAGCACCATTTGCGGCCTCTTCCCCGGAGCAAGCCTCCCCGTACCTCTCCCACTACGGCACCAGCCGCCTGATCCAGGCTTTCTCCGGCCAGGAAGCAGATCTCGAATCCCCGAGATTAAAACCTTGTTCAAGTCCTCGCTCGTTCATAGGGCATATAAAGTAGATTTGGATTTGGATTGGTTATAGTACTAGGGTACGGGGCATGGGTCGGTACACGCAAGCGAACTCGGGGGATGACGAACGAAGCTAGCGGATGAAACTAGCACCGATAAGTAGGCAGTACGGACGGACGCATGATTAACAAGAAACGGAGCAGCGGGCAAGCGTTCTTGGCTGACGGCTACTTTTCAGAATAGGGCAACTCCCGAACTACTTCCGCACCTGGGTTATGGGCAAGCCACAACCGGATGGCGAAGCGGCTCGGGATGGATCTAAGGGTGGAACTAGGGTAGGCGGGGTACGGGGTGGGGGTGTGGATGCACGAACTGTGCTCTATGTGCGTGGCAAGAAGAGGGTGGGAGAACGAAGGCGAGAAGGATTCCGCTGGGGGTGGGAGAGCAAAAAGGTATCAACCATCCAACTCAAGAAACGGGCAGGGGAACAATAAGCCGCAGAGTAGAAATAGAAGCGCTACTATCGAATTAAAAGCATGGTTATCAATAATGAGGAACGAAGGATATATAATGAATAACCATAGAGCCTGCAGAAGGGGATTCTGGGGCGGGGGAGCGTTGAAGCAAGATAGGATAGTAGGAAGGCGACCCGGGTGGCGGAGGGGATGGATGGGGTATGCCGGGTGCCTGTCACACGACAGAGCAAGACGAGGCCGTTCGTTTTTGCGATTATAAGCGGGGGTGTCGAGCTGTGCGTGGGCGCGGGCGGTCGAGAGGTCGGTCTTCGACGTGGTTTTATGTGTGGTAATAGTAGTGTGCGAGAGTGGGTGGAGAGTGGGTAAGGATCGAGCAGGGTATACGTCCGTCTGAATCTTCCGCCGCAACTTCATCTTTCTTCCTCCTTATCACCATCACGATACGTTAAGCTCCCAGACGTCGTTGCCACGCGGGGTGACGCAGAGGCCCAGGAACCGGTTGCGCCCCCGGAGGAAGTCGACCCTCTTCACGCCCTTCGACGCCTCCTGGTCCCGCTGCTGCTGGTTCTCGATGCGGCTGAGGCGCGCAAAGTACGCTGCGTCCACGGCGTACTTGTCGGGGCCGAGTCCCTGGTATTCGATGTGGTGCACCGGAAGGCGAAGCTCCTTGTAGATGGTGGTCACAACGTCGTCGACTGACACATAGGCGTCGGGGTGGACGGCCGAGGACTTGATGTGGATGTCCCAGGGAAGGAAGTCCGGACATATAACGGTGAGGGACTGCAGCGGCGGCTGTGTGGCGGGCTCTTGCAGCGAAAATAGAGGGTATTGTTCCCTGACGTGGGCAATGGGCACGGAGAGGTCGTGGGCGACGGCGGGCTGGCTGAAGGGGTCGTAGGCCAGACATGCATGGACGTGCATCTCCTTGTCGACCTCGAACTCGGGGAAGAGGTGGTCGAAGTTCAAGTTGTGTGGGTAGGGCGAGCGTGGGTACTGCGACGGGTCGTCGATGTCGAGCTCTGGCGGCGGTGTTGGGAGGTCCGGGCTCGACGGCAGCGACGACGTCGAGGCGGAGGGCGAGGGCGTCCCTGGGACGGGCGAGTAGACCCTGTTCGTCGAGGAAAAGTGGACGCGTTTTGACATTATTGCGGTGGTTGATGAGGGTGGGAGGAAAGCCGTAGCCGGGCTTATATGGCAACCAAACTAAGGTCAAGAATTGCCCACGCGCAACCATCATCAAACGGAGTTACCCATTCAGACCCTCCGCCCAAAACGATTTCAATTGCCCAAACTGAGCGCAGAAGTCGGCCTGCTGGACTGCCTTGCAGGTGCTGTGGCAGGCATGACAATGGCCGTGGATCTGCTGGGAAGCGAAGGCACAAACGAAGGCCATTGTGGGCGTCTAATTTGGGCTGTGCGGCTGACCAAAATGAGCTCTGATTCAACAGAGGTTTCAACAAACAAACCACTTACCTCCGCAACAGGTACAGATCTCGGTCAATGCTTGGACAAGCTACCTGCCAATGAGGATGGCACACGCCAGCATGTATGTATGGCATCCCTATCTCCCTATCTCCAAGACTCCAACGCAGCAGGCTGGGCGCTGTCCCCAGGTGAACGTGAATCTCGATGGTCTTCGCGGCAACGCGATGCAGCCGGGCATGTCGCGTCCTCCTCCCCGCATCTATCCTGGTCCATCCGGATTCCAAAAGCCAAAGTGAACGAGAACACACCAGTGGCGAATTCCGCAGATGCAGATGCGCGGATGGCTGATAGATATAGACACATCCAACCACGCCGGCCGCAGTTACAGAGGGCTGGCGTCTCCCTTGGGGTCTACGAAGGTGGGTCGATGATCCATCTATCAAAGCGTTTCAAAATGTGATAGTTCCCCAGTACCACTCACTCTGAACTGAATGGTTGATACCCCTCCTCGTCCCCAGGTTCCCCGGACGCAGCCCCCAAAATAAACCACGAACAATGGCTGGCGTCCGACCTGGCGTGCGGCGGTCGAACCGTACGTTCCCCGAAAAGGCAACTTTTCATTTAACAGCATGGCCTGCTCATCCAGACCACGTTCGAGAAGACGAAGGCCGAATCCATCTGGAAGGATATTGCTGTAGAGGTTTGTGGGCGGAAAGAAGTGGGCGGAAGAACATGTTGGGCGGTGGAGACAGCGTTATCGTGATGAGTGGCTGCCTCTAAGCGCCTCGCCTCTTCCTCATGTCCACAAACCATCACGTGTATCAATGATGGCCACACGTGAAGGAGACAGGGGCCGCGACGCGCCAAGCGTATCCAATTAACGACGCGTCGCGTATTGTTCGCGAGAGGCTCGCGTCTTCCGCCGATGTCATGGCTTCACACATGCACTCAAGAATAGACCAAAGGTGTATTCTCTTCCTCAGATATCCTTTCAGGGTTCAAACCTTAAGCGGAACCTCGATGCGGTTCTGTTTTTGACTCCATCCAAGAAAACAGACGCAACCCCTGAGCTCTATTCCAGCCGCTTCTACAGGCGCTCACACGCGAGCGCCACTACTAGTACCTGCATCTATATGTCAGCCTAATCTAAGTGCACTGCGAAGCGCTCAAGAGCTTCTTCGAAGCCGACGGCTGGCTCAAAGCCCCACTGCGCTATTCTAGTCCTACGTCGCCCACTTGATGCGATGCTTACACAGAGATACTCTGTAATAGTGCAAAACTGGGATGATGGACTCCAAGCACTCGGGTGCGAGCGTCTACGGAAATGAGTCGTTATCTTATCAGAGGTATAGCGCTTACAGCTTTTATGTGATATGTGAAGGCTTCGAAAACTTGGGATGGGAGAATGATTCTTGGTCAAGTGTCAAAGCAATTTGTGGGCGGGCAAGACACATGATGATGATACTTTGGGTGTGCGGATAAATTGGGCTGGTGTGTTTACCCTATTCTAGACACGAATCGTTCCCGAGTCATGGACAAGAAAATACCATGGTCATCGGTCAAACAGAATCCAGACAGTCCAAGCAACGTGGTGCAGGTCCCAGCTGTTAATCGATAATCACCCACAAAACGAGCAAGCTGTAGAACTCTTTTCGGTCTGTAATCTCAGGGGCACCCCACGCCGTACAGAAACGTCCCCAATCCGAATCCGAATCCCCACTTCAGCGCATAACCCACGCTCCTTACCCCTTCTCGCCTTCCTTCCGACGGGGTAGCAGCAGCAGCAGAATGGACCAACAAAGAAACGAAGCAGCGTCCGCGCAGCTCCAGCCACGGGCCGCTTACCTAGGGCCAAGTCTCGAGTCATTTCCATCCAAGACGAACCCAAGCCACACTCAGAATGACACACATCCCACCGATTTGGAGTCAAGTGGTGGCACTTGACTGGCCAAGATGAGCGAACGTCGAATACACGACGGTGCTTTTTCTAGTCCAAAGGAGAGTTCATTTCGGTTCTCGGTGGTGCTGTAGCCGTTTGTATTGCGTTAGGCTCCGGTCTGCGGTCGCGTGCTCGCGTGGTGGAGCTAATGTTAAACGTTAAGCGCTCGTTGTATCATGAGGTTGGATACGGAGCCTGTACGTAGTTTGCCTTCGCTACGGTAAGCCACCGGTCATTTAATGTGAAGCGTCATTGTTCCTGGGCCTCCACATAATATACTACCATCACTGCATAAAGAAAGCTCGTTGCCGTCAAGCTGAGAGCATGGTCCTCGAGGAAGCTTCAATTCGATCGTAATCTAGACCAGATGCGACCTACAGAGCAAAGAAGTCGTGTAGCACACCACCCACCCCGGCCTCATGTTCTTAATACCGGACCCACAATCCAAGCGTAGCAACAGCCTACCCAAACGATCGTTCAAACGTTCATATCCCACCTCGAAGTAGACAGACCTTGCTGTGCACCTCGATCATCGATCGATAGGCGCCTCACTACGCTCACTCACGAGGCATGCCCGTAGTACACCCGACCGGCCTCATGTCCATCACATATAGAAGGTGCATGAAAGCGCCTCGCGGATGAGCACAAAAGGCAGGAGCGCAGGCGAGGACCGGACGGACGAGTGTGGCGTCGTTCGTCGTGGCCGCGGATTAAACTCGCTGATCGGCGGCGCTTAGATCGATCGATCGGCGCCTGCAGGGACAAACAACTGTGCTTTGCATCGGGCGAAGGTTTTGTACGAGGTGCTGTTCAGTCTCTGTGTGTGTTTAGAAGGGATGGCATTTTTGCACCGGTCTAAGGTACGTTGTAGGGTCGTGAACAGCATGAAGAATGGTGGTGTGGTGGAGAGAATACAAGGCTTGCTACTACTAGAAGCGGGTTGTACTGGTACAGAGCCGGAAGTCGTGAATGTGAGGGGGTGGGGGTGGTGTAACTCTACGCAGAAGAGCTATGGTGGTACTAATACAGGGGATGATGAATGCTGGGGTCCGTGCGCATGATAATGGTTAAGTATAAGAAATATGAGCGGTAAAACGGAAAGGGGAGTGATTAGCGGCGACGCGCGAAGCCCGGATGATGAGGAGGGGATGGCAACGGAGAATCGTGATGTGGAGTGAGCGTAACTGCGAGGCAAGTGGTACTAGGATGCGATGGGATATGATACAGTTGGAAGAGATGGATGGGGAGGGGGATGCAGTTACGAAAGCTGAGATAACCAAAGGCCCAAAAATAAAGAATAAAATCCGCAAGAAGAAGAGCAAGTAAGAATAAAGTATAAATCAACTGGAAACGGGTAGGACAGTAGTCAGCGAGCTGCGGAAATATAACCAGACGGAAATCCCACTCACAAAAATAAAGAGCACAAACGCAACACACGCGTGGCACATTACGAGTGCTCCTCCAGCTTCAGCTCCCACATCTGGAGCTTCGGATTATACAACAGCCCCCCAAACCGATATCTCTCCAACAGCAAATCCAACCTCTTCCTCCCATGCTCAGGCCTATCCCTCCTCTCATCCCCCTTCTTCCTCATCCGCTCCACCCTCCTCTCCGCCGCCAACCGTATCCTCGCCTGCGCCTCCCCCGCGACCCTCCAATTCTCCGGCGCCAACCCAATCTGCAGATCCACAAACAAGCCTTGCAGCACATCCCGCACTGTCACATATGGCGACGAACTTGGGGTAATGGCAACCGGCCACGGCGGGTGCACGTCGCTCAGAGGCATCACGGCGATCGTCATCTGCTCCAGCGGGGGCGTGACAGCCGGCCGCTCGAGCGTCGCGCGGGGTAGCACGGGGACTATGGCGTGCGGGCCCTGCGGGTCGCGCATCATGTCCCACACGAAGGGCGGGAGCTTCGTCGCGCCTGGGACTTGCAGCGCGGGGTCGAGCGCGATGCAGGGCGCGCCCCCGCCGAGGCCGAAGCCAGCGCCGTTTGGGGAAGTGGGAGACGTTGGACTGGGGAGGCGGGCGCAGCTTGTTGGGCTCGCGGTGGCGTCCCCGTTGTTGGCGACGCCGACGGTTAGCGGGAGACGGTGGGGGGAGAGGGAGAGGGGGCTTGAGAGGGGAGGGGACTCGAGCGTTGAGGTGGAGAGTGTGGGTGAGGGGGTGGGCGTACTCCGAGGCGCTTGGCCCAGAACCGTCGGAATGATGGTGTCTTCATGGCAGAAGCGGACGCCTCTCGGAGGCGTGACGGATGCACGAGACATCGTAGAGGTATCTCAGAGGAGACTTGGCGAAATGAGAAATAAGATACTATGTGTCAACAGTAGTGGGTGCGTTCAATGAAGAAAGCCGAGAGGTAGCACAGGGGCGGCTTTTTAAGTACAAAAGCAAAAATTGCAGTTAGAGCTGTATGCATCAGCATGATTGGTAGAGTGCCTACCTAAGAATAGGAAGCAGAACTTTATCTGTAGGCTAATGTCATGGTCCCACAGCCTAACAGAATGGAGGGCTCAAAGGGAATCAAAAAGTGCGGGGTGACGAGCGCTTCTACTTTATCTATCCCTACATCTGATGTGTGTGACATTCCATTTGTATTGAAACCAGAGGGTATAGGGCACTGAGGCACATGGAATGGGTGTGCTTAGACAAGAGGGAACAGCCTGACTCAGGGTGACCGACCGTCACACAATCCGCCAGGGGCTGTGACAATTAGTACGCAGTTCCCGAGTCAGTCATGTACCAGGTCCAGGGACTACCACCACGGTCTACCATCCCCTATGCCCTACGTCCAAGGAAATCCACGTGCAACGACGAGCGCCCACACCACAGCTCGATGACGACGTGCGACGTCGTGTCCAGAGGCTGTTTGTCGTCATGGAACGACTGCTCTGCACGAGCGCCTATTTGCACAGCTCCAAAAGAGGAAGGTGGGCGCACAGCCGATCGGCGGTCTTAGCCGCTTTCGGAAATGGCGGGCGCGGTCACACGCTCGCCCGAGGTCCATGCGTTCCACTTGGGCGCTTATTCGGCATCAGGGGGACTGAATGCATCACTGCGCCCACTGCCGTTGGGACTCACATTGCGTATGCGCCACCCCATTATTTTTTGATTGTGATGCGATTTACATTCGAATGCATGGGGCCACAATGAGTGCCGAATACCTGAAGGTGTTTCACCCTGTCCTCATCTTCTGTGCAATGAAGGTATGTCAGTATCATGCTGACAAAGAGCTCGGTTCGCAAGGTAGAGAAGAAGTTTTTGGCTGGGTTCACTGGATATTCCGACCTTTCGGGCTCTCCCAGCCTCCAGGCTAACGGCATGGGAATGCTAGGCATCTACCAGTTCTTTAAGCGCCCAAGGCGCTGTTTGTAGAGCCCCGGAGCCAACGGCAGCCAAACAGTTGAGCGCCAATCACGGAGGATGGACGAGAGCGCAGCTGCAGTGATACAGTGACACCTACTCAGGCCCCAGTGGTGTAGATGAGGCTACGTCGGGTCTGTTTCTCCGACTTTCGTTAGTCAACACCATTCCAGCCAAACAGAGGCATGCGTCTGCTTTGGGATCCTTCCCAAAGTAAGGCGCAGAAAAGGCGTCCAAGATAGGTTTGTAATGGAGACTGGAGCGCTTCGCAGCTTGCAAAGGCCTTCTAATTGTAACGTGTACTGTTAGGCGTGACATAGGCCTGCGCCGGGAAGACTCTGCAAGAGGCATGTGCGCAGACAAGGAAGGCCCCTAATTCAGTTTAATTCGCATTATCTGGTCACAATGGACTGCGCACCCCCTGTTTCTTGCAAGAGAATGATGAAGAGTCGCTGGAGCAACTGTGTTTGTTTGAATGTAGCCGGACTGCCATACAACAGTGGTGGGAGAAACCAAGTCTGGCTGCGTCGCTAGGCGTCGCTGCGGCACCCCAGGATCAAAAAATGATGGGCTTCCGAACCAAACGTTGGCCAAACAATCATTAGCGCCCACCGGCTGTGAATGGCTGTGACTCATTGCACGTCGAGACGAATCCGACAAGCGATAGCAGTGCGCTGCCTCCACTTCCCTTATCGAGGTTCGTGGACATAGCGTTTACAGCAGCGCTTCCCAAATCATGGAACCGTATAAATCTCCGTGGTTTTTGACGTCGGTCCCCCCACAATCGGGTTCCCCTCGTCGTCACCCACCACCGCTGAACCCCCACACGCGAATACTCTAGCGCAATGCCAGGCAAGCACGTACACTTTGCCGACCCCGGGCTCGACACACCGTCGCCGTCCTGGACCATCTCGTCGCTGCCCTCGAGCACCGGCCCAATCACCCCACCACAAGCAGCCGGCATCGCGCTCCCTTCGGTAGCGGGCCCGTGCTACGTGCACCCCGTGCTCGCTCCCAGCCTCAACATCCAGCTCGACTTCGACGTCTCGCTGCCGTCTTCGGCTGCGACCATCCGCGACCCGAAGCTGTCGCAGTACGCGCTCACACAACCAGCAACGGGGCCGGCTTTGCCCTACCTGGAGATCATCATACCCAGCCTGCCGTGGCGGCTTATCATCTACAATAACGCGGAGCGCGGGGGCGTCGTCACCGTCTCTGACGTCCTTGCGGGCATCTACGCCAACCTCCGCACGGGGGTGACCGGCCCCGAATTCAATGGCGTGTCGGAGGAGGCGCGCGCGGGTATTACGAAGGCGTATACACAGCGGTGCACGCGTGGGGCGACGAGCGATGCGGCGGCGAAGCAGCTGAAGAAGGGCGTGAAGCGCATCGATTTCCTCCAGGGGCGGAATACGTTCCAGGGGTTGACGCCCACCAAGCTGCCGCATGTCTGGGTTATGGACACTTCAGCATAGTGAGGGTCCGGTTCGGTTTTTGAGACGCTTTCTTTCCGTTCCGTTGTATCATTGCTTTCGTCGTCTTCATCTTCACTTCCATCCAGTGAAGCTATACCCAGTCATGCATCTATACCCCCCACATCGCTTGGACACATACCCCACACACCACCCATCATCGGACAATTGTATCATCATCGTAGCATTATTTTGTTACATTATTCTGTAACATTATCACCATCGAACTGTAGCATTACTAGCATTACCCCCAATCAACCCCATTTTTTTGCTCTGCATTGCACCCTTGCGCGTCAGATGTGTCACCAGCGTCTACCTTAACAGCATTGCGGTGCCGTCGCCCGTCGGTCGCGGCGGTACCTCAGCTGCGTGCGAACTTCGGAAGACCGTCCAACGGGTTTCCCGGAGCCGAATCGAGTTGGCTCTGTGCTTCTCTCATGCACCCACAATTGAGATCCTCTACCTCGATGCCGTACGACGAATGGATAGCTGTGAATGTGGACGCGATACTCGAAGGAAGAAGGTTGGATAGCCAAGAGGTGTGGAGGACTCAGTTCGTGGACGAGTAGAGCCTGGGATGGGCAGGAATGCGTCGCGGGTGTACTTGGTACTGGTGAGCCTATTTACTCTTACTTGGCTAAGAATGGACTGACTGTGCCTTCAGGTCCTAGAATACCTAGAGAATATCTGTGTATCTACTAGTCGCGCAATCACTACGTAGCGGAATGCCATCCCCACCCTCCGATCGGGCGCAAATGGATATCCCGAACCATCGGATATGGGATCCAAAACCTCTCTGTCCTCCTTCTTAAAGGCCTCCTGCTGTACGGCCAGGTCATCTGAATCGAGGAGCTACGCTACGATCGGGTCGTAGACCAGCCTGGCCTGGAAATCCTATTTATCTGGGCTACTTCGCGATCTGAGTTTCCTAGCGTCTACACCCACCCACCCACTCATTCGTCGCCATGCCATACACCAAGCTCGCTCATTGAAGCAGAACCTGGCGTCACCGTGGTTGACCTTTCATAAAGAGCTGTGAATCGTTGGACGGCATAGACATGGCTTCCGACTTCTCCCAACCCTGAAGCATTCTACGAGGTCCTTCAAGTGGATTCATTTGGGGCGACTATGTCACCTATCGTCGAAGAGTGAGAGAGAGGAACCTACCACGAGCGAGGATTTGAACACCACCAAAGTCGTGGATCCCGTCTCCGAATCGTCGTCGACTTTGACATTCGCGTCCAGGCAAGACTGGTCCGACGAGACTTCGATCTCCTCATCGCCGTCGTTGGCCTCGTCGTCCAGCACCTCGATCGGCGTGCCTTGACTCCTCGCTCCGCGGGTTAGGTATGCTTCTGACTCGGATTCTTTTACTCCCTTTTATCCAAACCAACTTTTTGTCCACTTCTCTTCTCTTCGGATTGTCGCTCCTTCTCCTTCGTCATTCGAAGGCGACCCCGCTTTCATTGTAACGAACGCTCTCGAGCTTTCTCTACCCATCGAGTCCGAACTTCGCCTCCTTTTCGGCGAGACTTCCGAGATTACGATTACGGATGGGGGGTTGGGCGCCATCTCTGCGTGTAGTGGGCTTGGGATGGCTTGGTGATACCACGAGCTACAAGAACAAAAACATTAAGTTCAGCGATAAAACAGCTGCGAAGTGGATATGGGGCTCACGGACTATACCCGACATCCCAGCCTCGTCCAATGACAAGATCTTCGCAGACCACAACCACGCCAGAACCAAATCAACTCAGTCGACCACGGAGTTGGATTGCTCCGTCCCCAGTACTCCTGCCATTGACGTCGCAAACCCATCCACGGAGTCGATGGCATTTGCATATCCGTCCTCCGTCCGAGAATATAGAGCTTACGACGGAGGAGCTGGCCGCCGTCGCTGCTTACACCAACCTGGGGCTTTCATGGAACCTTTGTAAGTATTCCGAAATGAATCTTACCATCGCTTGCGATAGACGTGCTTATTGTCTCCTTCTCCTTCGTTCTCCCCTTAGCTCGTACCAGAGCCAATCGTCAAGGCCCTCCTCACTCGATGGCTACATCCAAACAGTTTGAGGATCCCTACCATCCTACTGCGCCACTTGGAATATTCCCGTCGTTGTCGACGTCAACAGAATCCCCGCCCCGGCGTGTGCTTCTACCTTCACCTCAGTGGCCCTGGAGCGCTTCGCACCTCCCGATCCGGCGAGGACAGCGCCCATTCTCTCCGCCTGACTCCTCCCTCTCCCTTAACACGACCCTGCCGTGTTCACAAGCATTGAGACGACCATGCGCTGCGATCTCCGTGACGAGTGCAAGATCTCTTTTCCTGACTTTAGAGGAGGATGAGGGAGATGCTTGCTAGTTCCAAGTTATCGTACTAGTCAATTTCTGCTTTCCAAAAGAATAATTGAGCGGCATTATAGGGAAAAGGTCTAAGCCTTGGGTGGAAGAAAGGGTGTTTCATTGCACGCAATCTGGTTAAGCGCCCGAAAATAGGGGCTCACTGCACGTTTTCGAGTTCTCCCACGATGCAAGTTGACAGACAGCCGACAGCATGCCGCTGAAATTGATCATCCCCATCTTCTCTCCCTCTCGTCCCTCAACCTTTCAACTCCCAAGTGCTGCCTAACCTACAAGACTGTGACCACAATGAAACTTGCTGCTGGGACAAGAGGACCTGATTGCACTCTCACCATCGAATAGGAGCATGTAAATGACGGGCGAACGGAACTGCAGTTAGTACTCTCCGTTGACATTCCGTTCCATATAGGAACACCGGGCGTTTCAACAGCTCTCAGACTTGTCAGTGGACTGCACAGCTGACTCGTTGCCAATTCCCACCGTTTCCTTCTTCCTCGGTGGTACCACGATGTCCAACGCAAACAATGCATCAGCAGGGCCCAGCACGTTGAGCGGTGCCCAGCACGTTGGCGTCAACGAGATCCACAGCGTGGTAGCTGGAAGGGACGCACACCGTAACGCCCCCGTATTCAACTTTAATGGCCCAGTGCATATGGCGGACCCGAGCTTCGGTCCCATCTCTGGCGTTCCGATTCTGCGAGATCCTCGAGGAACGCTTGCGCCCCAGCGACTTGGCATTGTCAATGGGCTGTCTCGTCTGTTGACTTGGCTCCAGTGCCTTAGGATCCAGGATCCTTCGACTCAAGGGACCTCATCAGCTATGGAGAGCGAGGGTTCTGGTGCAGAGGACTCGCAGATGGCCAACTCCACACCCGCTACGTCTTCGAAAGAAAGTATATCCCTGGTGCGTGTTCCAATGCTTGCCCCTCCACGAGCGACTCACAGATGTGGACCATTCCAGTCTTCGCTGCAAGATATCGGAAACCGATCGGTCGATTGGCAAAGGTTGAGAACACCTGAGGTCTATGTGTTCAGGATGTTGAATATAATGAGGGGTCTGCCGTGTTGGCAGCCAGATCCCCAAGGGCTTGCAGAACCGGAGGGCGTTGTGCCAGGAGATGTGGGGACTTATAGCGTTGGGGATGGATTCATGAAATTGTTTAACATTTGGGATGACGAGGAACCAATTCGTAAGACTGCCGCCAGGACCTCGAACACGGAGCCTTACGCCGCCCCGGAAGGGCGTCGAGTCATCCACACTCCTGTGTTTTCTCAAGGCGACACCGTGACAGAGGGACCATCTGCCTCTACAATCTTTAGGACCGGAACCGAGTGAGCTGCACGTTTCTTGCCACCTTCAATGGTTCATACTCATCTAGAACTATTGCAGTCATATTGAGCGCTTCGAGTTTGGGTGTGAATCTCAAACCCAAGGCGCCATTCTGGCCTTGACCTCCCCAGCCAAACGCGAACGGCTATTTGACCACACAGCTTTACGCCAGCACATCGTCGACCACGCCGAGACAATTTATAGACATGCAAACAGCCTGCGGCGGATCGGAGAAGACGAAGCACTCTACATCATCACGGGAAGTATCAAGGGGAACAGTTGGGGGCTTGCGGCTTTCTCAAACCCAATGTTTCCCCCGAACGACACTACCAAGCTCGAGCATCTATCCAGAGGGCTTGCCAGCCAATCGGGGGACGAGTCGATGTTCTATGCGTGGACACAGAAGGGAACTTCAGATGCTCGGGTGGGGTCCAGTGCGAACGGTGCTGTCTGGGATCAATCCCTGTTCCTCGAGGGCTTTAAATTGGACTTCTCCTCGGAATTTCGGGCGAGGATGCGACAGGAACTGAACCCACCCTCACGAGGAAGCGACGCTCAAGGGGGGTCAGACCTGGGCCATTCTTCCGGTGGTGGTACGAGCTTCGGCGGACCTGGCGGATTCGAACGCGATTCTTCAGGTGAACCGCCAGCCCCATCAGGTCACCGGGGTCATGGTGGTATTGAGGGTGGTGGAAGCGGGTATCGCGGTCTGGACGAATCTAAACCGACGGAAGGTATCGACCTTGCCGGTTTACATATTCAATCCTTTCCTGACTCTCCTCGGGGAACGGTAAGCGCTTCATCCTGTAAGAGTGCTACAACTTACTGACGACGTGGTCGGAAGTCCTGCCACCCATGCGACATCATCAATGAGGCCCTCTTGGAGCTTGTGAGTCATGTAAATGCCGGTAGCAAGGAACATTACTGACTTTCGCATATTAGACGGGCAGCTCTTTTGCCTTGAGCCACGACGACGACTGGCTTTCTATCGCGGATAACGTCACAAGCGGAAATCTTCCTGCCATCATCTTTCACAAAGGTACACTTCTCCAATATCAATCCCTGTTCACATACTTTATCACTAACGAAACATAGGTGTCGCTTATCTGGGAAACGCAGGAGATGCTCGCCTTCTTGGAAGTGTCCCCGTGGGTCCCTCAAGAGTCAAAGCCAAGGATGACCATTTGGATGACCCAGGCTCCGAGAATGAAGGTCCTACTCCGAAAGGCACGTTCGAACGTCCCTTAGTCTTTGATATCTCACTCCACGCAAGAAGCAGCCTCAAGAGAGTCCGATTCGCATCGAGTACAGGGAGCAAAAATGAACTGTTATACGAAAGGGCTTCAGCCTCCGTTTCCAGTTGGAGCTCATCCCAGCCGTCGACCCCAGGCTCTGACCTCATCACACCGCCGCCGCCTTTTGTGAGCCACTCATACCAATACAAATCCGTTTACGCTGAGGCTTCCCCGAATGAAATCACGGAAAACACTGAGGAGGCCCTTCATGAGTGCTTGGCTTACCGGGCTACGGAACCTCCAATGGCCTACAACTTGGTCGACAACCCGTCGATGGCGTTATTTCATCACAGCAGCCTCTCGCCCCCCATCCTCGCCATGCCTGCAATAACGCCGGAGCTTCCATCGCTTACCATCCAGCTCCCTCGGCTCCCTTCATCCTGGGAGGTGCATGTCTGGCCTCAAGCAAATAGGCGCTTCGTTACCGTTGGAGACCTCCTCATCCAAGTCTACGAACAGTTGAGATGGCCCGTCCCACAGCAGGACTACCACCGTCTCAGGTCAGATGCAGACCGAAAGGAGGAAGTGGCGGCATATGAGCGACGGTACAAAACGCTCTCGAACCCGGAAGCGTACCAGTCGGAGAAGGAGGGCGGAATGATAAGGGTTGATTTCTTAGGCCGCAAAACGTTGTTCCTTGGCTTGGAGAAAGGGAAGAAATCTGGCGTGTGGATTCTGAACACTGGGTG
Source organism: Ephemerocybe angulata (assembly GCA_013368325.1). Classification (NCBI taxonomy): domain Eukaryota; kingdom Fungi; phylum Basidiomycota; class Agaricomycetes; order Agaricales; family Psathyrellaceae; genus Ephemerocybe; species Ephemerocybe angulata. The sequence continues at coordinate 92,106 of JAACJK010000009.1, read as the reverse complement.
ATTTTTCTTTCTCAACGCTATTGGTCCGGGCATGCCTTCCTACCCAGTGTTCTTCGTTTACCCCGCCTTTGATATATATGTCTTGTACTGTATGCAAACGTGCTGGTCCGTTACAATATATATTTTTGATTTATTCTACAGAGATGGAGGAGTTGATTGGATCATGGACGCTTCCAAACTCGTCAGAATCCAGACCAGCTACCCTTGCTTCCTTCCCCCATCTTCCAGCCCTTTCCTACTTCTTACACTTATTTCTGGGCGCACGAAAGCCAAACATGGACTTCCCCGAAGAAATCATTGCCAAAATCCTCTCGTATCTCCGTGAACCGCAACCAACAGCACTCACCGGTCTTCAGGTCGTCTACACATGCAAATCGCTCTATCAGGACTTCAGCAATCATTCTGCAAGTCATGGCTCACTTGCGCTCAAATGCAACTGAAAACGATCCTAGCTTCTATAATACCGCTTTCTGTCACAATATCTACGAAAGATAACATTCAATTGTCTATTTCGCTGGCAGCCTCCCATTGATACCCAGAACGTCCAGAAACTATATCTACATAATGCTCAGTCTCAACCCTCTCTAACCTTGAACCTGATCTGAGGAGGCATGCTCTCGTCAGCCATTCCTGGCGTCTACGTCAACCGTTTCTCGTCGAAAAGCTTAAACTGGAGGTGCGTTGACGAGACTAGTGTTCAACTAGGATTATGGTGCGTGAATCCTACATAGAAACAAAAATGAATCTGCTTCGCTGACCTCTACTCAAGGCTGCGACCATTAATCCCTTCAATATGGGAACCCTTTCGTTTCCACCCTTTAACCGTCTCAGTGCGCGCTAAACACCGAAAGCTCTCGCGATGAAAACTCCAGAACCCGTAGCCACCACCTGATAGAAGCCACCTCAGCGCTGCCTAGAACAAAGAGGAGGAGAACGCCCACCGGCCTCCCAAATGTTTGGCCATGCATCGTCCAGTTTACCCCTATCCCATGTCCCGCCCTGTCTCAGTAACGCCAGCACTATCTAAAACCTGCCTGACTCTCCTTTCCCCCAACTTCTCTTGCCCACCTATCACGACCATCATTCCACCCTCTTGCCATTACAAGCCTTTGCCATCGACCCCAACTATGATCTATACAAGCGGATTCAGTGACTTTCAGTGGGTCGCCGCTTCTCCCGCCATCGAACACCGTCCCCAGCCATGTTCGTAGTCGCCTTCTGTTGTTGTTTCATATGCTTTCGATGGCTGACGACCGGGTACTTTGCAGATACGTTCGGGGAGCCCATGTCACCTATCGTCGAAGAGTCTGAGAGCGAGGAAATCCCCTTCAGGGAAGAATCGAGCGGTGTCGAGACCGTTTACATTTCATGTTTGTCGTGGCCTTTCATAGTATTTCCAGCTGTGTCGGTAACTGACGACGGGATTTTTTGCTGCAGACACATTCGGGGCGCCGATGTCTCCTATCGTTGAAGAGTCTGAGACTGAGGAATTTGCCATGAGCGAGGATTTGAGCACCACCAAAGACGTGGATCCCGTCTCCAATTCGTCGTCGTCGTCGACCTCGCGTCCACGGAAGGCTGGCCTGGCGAGACCTCGACCTCCTCGTCGTCATCCAGTTCCTTGGGGTCCCTTGATTCCTCGTTCAATGGCTCAGGTATGCTTCTGACCCGGATTCTTTCACTCCCTTCTATCCAAACCAACTATTTGTTCGCTTCTCTCCGGATTATCTTTCCTTCACCTTCGTAATCCAAAGACGACACCGTTTTCATTGTAACAAACGCTCTTGAACTTTCTCTACCCATCGAGTCGAAACTTCGTCTCTTTTCCGACGAGACTGAGATTACGGATGAGGAGTTGGCTACCATCTCAGCCTATAGCGGGCTTGGGGTGTCGGGTATAGTCCGTGAGTCTCATGTCCGCTTCACAACTATTTTATCGCTGGACATAGGATTCTTCCAGCTCGTGGCATAACCAAGTCGGGTCCACCCAGTATGAGACCAAGACCTTCGCTGCCCCCCACCATGGAACCGAACTTATTCAATCCACCAAGTCGGATCCCTCTGCGGCCCCTGGTATTGCTCCTACCAAAGACGGCGCGAATCGATCCACTAGGTTGGGGTCGTTTTCATACCCGTCCGAGACTCCAGACCTTGCTACAGAGGAGTTGGCCGCCATCGCTGCCTGCAGCGGCATGGGGCTCTCTGGCATCTCCAAGCTTGGCCCTCCTGGTCTCGCTGTGTACTACATGTCCCAAGAAGTTTGAGGATCACAATTATACCGCTGCGGCTTCCGCCGCCACCTCGACTGTTTCCGTCGTTGTCGACGTCGATAAATCTCCACATCTACCTTCATGACCTTGATGCGGGAGCGCTTTGACCCTCCTGATCCGGAGAGAGTCCCTCGGCACGACCCAACGTGGCCACAGGCATATCTATACGCACCGCCTTCTCCGTGACGAATGTTCGATCCATCTTCTTGGTCTAATAGAGCCAAGTCTGAAGGGAAGAGATGAAGGGTTCGATGAGGCAGATGCTTGCTTCTTTCAAGTTGTCGTAGTAACTCTTCGCCTTCCAATGGAAATCTTTCCTCGTCATAGTGCCTGCTCTACTCTACTGAGGGCTGAGCTCTGAGGCTCCCTGGATGAGAGAGAGAGGACTCCAACCTGGATTAAGCGCCCGGGAAACAAGGTTTGCGGGGTCACGTGTTGGCCAGTTTTCCACGCTTCGATGCTGAGCGCTGAGCAGTGAGCGAGCTTGAGATTTTGAAAACGATGACGTTCTTCGAGTCTTATTCTGCTCTGCCAACTCGTTAGCCAGTATTTCCCAAGCAGTTCCTGATCTACAACGCCGTGTTCTTCGAAACCTGTCGACAAGAGGACTGGAATTCAATGCTGTAGAAGAGTAAAAGCACGTAAATGGCGCACTTGCGAAACGGGTCAGTACATCCGTTGACCATCCATTTCAGGCATAAGGCGCTTGCTTAACAGCTTAACAGCTTATTGGGCTTATCAGTGCAATGGATCCTAGGTTCCTTCCTTTCCCTCCCCTTCCCCAGTGTTGTCATTGCAGATGACTGGCCCGAAGATATCGACAAGCCTCAGGAAATTCCCAGTCCCTACTACGATGGCCACCCAAAAGAATGCGTCAGCAGGACCCAGCACATTCAGCGGTGCTCAGAATGTAGGGGTCAACGAGATGAACACCGTGGTAGCTGGAGGCGACGTCCACCGCAGCACGCCCGTATTCAACTTCAACGGCGGAGTCCATATGGCCAACCCGAGCTTCGGTTCCATCCCTGGCATTCCGCCTTCGAGTGGTTCTCGAGCAACGCTCGCACCCCAGCGCCTCGGGATTGTTAGTGGACTATCACGCCTGCTGACGTGGCTCCAAGCGCCTGCGCCCCAAGGCACCGTGCCTCAAGAGACTTTATCAGCTGCAGAGGTCGAGGACGCTTCCACAGATCACCACATGATCATCTCTACGCCTTCCACGTCCCAAGAGAGCATATCTCTGGTATGTTGTTCATTCACTGTATATCCAGAGGGTCTCACGAGCCTTTATCGTTCTAGTCCTCGCTGCATGACATTGAAACCCAATCGGTTGATTGGCAAAAGCTAAGAACGCCAGAGGTCTATGTGTTCAAGATGTTGAACTCGATGAGAGGTCTGCCATGTTGGCAACCGGATCCGCAAGGACTCACAGGGCCACAGGGTGTAATTCCAGGAGATGTGGGGACTTACAGCGTCGGCGATGGTTTCATGAAACTGTGGAACATCTGGGATGACGAGGAAGAAGTTCAGAAAACCGTTGCCAAGATCTCGAACGCTGGAACCTACATCGCCCCACAAGGCCGTCAAACAGTTCGAACACAGGTCTTCGCCGAAGGGAATACAGTGGCCGAGGGTCCCACTGCCACCACGATCTTTAGGCCTTGGAGCGAGTGAGTTGTATAGCTATACCCCCTACCTTAATGTTAATGTTCAATTTGCGCAGCCGTATTGAACGCTTTGAATTCGGATGCCAAGGCCAACCTCAAGGTGCCGTTCTGGCCTTGACGGCCCCGGCAATTCGCGAACGACTGTATAATCACACAGCGTTGCGCAAGCACATCATTCAGCACGCCGAGACAATATATGCACATTCGAACGGCCTGCGGGATATTGAGGACGATGAAGCGCTCTACATCATCACGGGCAGTGTTAAAAGCGAAAGTTGGGGTTTAGCAGCTTTTTCGCGCCCGATGAACGACTCTATCATGCTCGAACATCTATCCCGCGGACGACCTACCGATTCGGAAACGGAATCAACGTTTTATGCTTGGACACAGAAAGGAACTGCCGAAGCTAGGTTGGGGTCCAGCGAGATCAAAGGGGCGAAGGATCAGGCCTTGTTTTTGGAGGGCTTTAAGTTAGACTTCTCTCGAGAATTTCGAGAGAGGATGACGGAAACGAATCCGAGCTCGTGGGAAAGCGACGGGCAGGGCAGTCCAAGACCGAGTGGATCATCCAGCGGACCAAGCTTCGACAGACCTAGTGGGCCTAGTGGACCTGAAGACGATATGCCTGGTACACCGCCGCCCGCATCAGACCGGAGTGGTGGTGCTGGGGGTGGGAGCAGTGAACACGGCGGTCGATACGATTTTCACCAAACAGAGGGAATCAAATATCGTGGTTTGCACATTCAAGAATATCCCAGATCTCCTCGTGGAACGGTGAGTACATTGCTGCGTGCTGTATTGGTGCTGTTAGGATGTCCCTTATGATGTTCGCTAGTCCTGTCATCCTTGTGATATCATCAACGAGGCCCTCCTAGAAATTGTGAGATATCACTGTGCCCACTTTCGAAACAGTGCTCACCATCTTGGATTCTAGACAGGAAGTCCATTTGCCTTGAGTCACGACGACGACTGGCTCTCCATTGCCGAGAATCACACTAGCCAAAGCCTTCCTGTCGTTCATATTCAGCAAGGTACGGAACTTCACAAGACTCTCGCCCACAGATTGAAAACTCAAACGTGAACCGAGGTGTTGCTTTTCTCGGGCCTGCGGAAGGTTCTTCGTTAATCGGGAGCAATATCGAATTGTCGCTGGAGCTCAAGGATACTCTTTATCCTCCGCTTCCCGGCGGATCCTTCAATGCAAATGAAACGGTTCAGTCTAGAAACCACGGAACAGCTTCTTCAAGGCTGCCTAAAGTCCAGAAAGTCTCTCGGTCCAAGAAGGTCACCTTCACCAAGCCCAAAGGTGCCGTTCGGGCAAAGTCCGGCTGTTACACCTGTCGTATCAGACGGAAGGTCAGTGAGAGCCCGCCTTATTCCCCGCGCCCAAGTCTCAAACCATCTGTGGTAACTTGTAGAAGTGTGACGAGGAACGCACGGACCGCGATACCTGCAAGACCTGCGATCGCCTGCGCCTCGAGTGCCTCGGATTCGGCGTTAAGCGCCCCGAATGGCTAAGGGTATGTCCAGTACTGTCCCCTAGTTGACCTGACTTACACGCGCCGACAGGAGAAACAGAACGTGGATACCCTTCGCGATAAAATCAAGACCTTTCTAGCCAAGGAAGGCCTCATCAGGGGTAACTCTGGACCCAGTCCCACTGATGCGGAGCCCCGGACTCTTATGCTGTCGGCTGCGGGAGAGGCCCTCCAGGCTGGATACGGTAACCAATATTGCTCTGACTCAGATAGTCTGTCCTCCAGCTCGCTATCGCTTTCCGACGACGATGATGATTACCATCGCTTTGTCACCTCGTCCATTCGTGACCAGCCTGCCGTCGCCGAGGCTGCCTGGTTCGGCACTGGTGACATGAGTAATTACGGTTCCATCTCCGGTTAGTTCTGACTTAATTTTCTCATTCACAAAGTTGACACCTCCTCTGTGTTTCTAGCAAGTATGCGCTCCGATTCACCCTACTCGAACAGCAGCGCCTATGACCACTCCTTACAATCAACCAACTTATACGCGCTCCCCTCCACTTCCCCTGACTTAGATGATTCTTCAGAATCTATGTATTACTGAGCTCCTGTTATGCTACCTTGATATTTGTTACATAGTTGGCCTTTTCCACAACATACATTCGCTTTTTTCGCACTTTTAGTTGATCTTTAGCTGCAAGGAATCCTTTAGCAAATTTGACCCTGATCACCATTCCAGCGTGGTTTAAACTGTCCGCCATTTTGTTTTTCCAAATCGTTTGAATGTGGTACTGACACGATATATCCTGGCCTGCGCGGGGCACCCTTTCAGTAATGGAAGGCAAAATGAAACGCTGTATGGTTGACTAGAGATGTCACTCTACAATTACATTTCTTTAGCATTGTCCAGACATGGTCCTTCACGCACAATTTAAATAATGTTCAAGGTCCAGGGCCAGACTGGGTGATTCCCGCCCAAGGAAAGGCGCCCCGATACAGATCAAGCCCTCCAGCAGGGCCTTCCTTCCTTCCATTTCTCCAGACAGCTGCACCTGACTCCGATCCCTCTGTCAAATCTCTAATCTCCAAAGTTCGCAACGCTGAGCACACCTCCCATAACCGAGCCAGGGCATGCCAGAAAGCACTCGAATTCTTGCCCCGGTGGTCATCTGGTGGGTTATAGAAAAGACCCTGCAGAATGACGGTTTGAAGGGATGGGAAAGCCGCGATAAAGTCGACGACAATGTCCGGATGAAAGTAAAGACGTCTTGGGACATCACGGGTCGAGACGTGCAAGAAGGTTAAACTTGGGCAGGATGCTAAAGCTTTCACCAGTGCGATCTCCCCTATTGGTTCTCGGAGCGTCCCATCTTTCCCAGTCCACGGAGATGCGACAGCGTTATACAGCCATTCTTCCAATCGGTATTCGTCTGAAAAGGAAAGTTTCAGCCTTTGTAGCCTCCCCTGCGCACCCGAATGCTTTGGAAGGGTGTTATGCTGGATGAACTGCGCGATCCGGTCCCATTCTGTGGTACCCTCTTCCCACACCGAAGCCTTGACCTGGTATATCTCCAGACTTTCTAGATGCGGGAGGATTGGATGGAAGGAGAGGAACGCGCCAAGGTCCCAAGGAGTCGCCGTGAGCTCCTTGATGTTCACCTCCAATCCCACCAGCTGGGGACTTGTTTCCAGAAGGTTGTGATCGCGCACGGGGGGAACGAGGAGCTGTACGACTTCCACACTCGGATTGGCATGCAAGAATGAAAGAATGACTGGTATGGGTAGAGTGCCGGTATTGGTAACCTTGAGATGGGTAAGCTTGTCGAACCGCGGCCAGGTGGCGATCATGGCGTGCCAGTCCAAGGGAGCCAAACCGCTGAAGGACCGGGTAGGGCAGCTGTCTAAGTGCAGATGTGTCAGGGTCGAAGGGGAGTGGAAGATGAGGTTTTGGAGATGTGGGTACCAGAACGGTTGAATAATGTCTGGAGGTAAAGTCTGTCCAGCCGGCTTGTCGATTCCGATGCGCCCGAAGAGTGCTTCACGTTGCCAAACGCGGTGAGCTTCGTTTTGCTATGAACCTTCCAGCAAGGAACCCAACCAGGCTCCTTCCGAGGTAGGTCTACTTCAACCCCAGTCGGCGCATGCGCAGTGCTGCTGGACAACCTCCCCACCAACTTTTTAATGAATGAAACCTCCTTTCCGTCAGGGCGACTCGAGGTGAAATTTGCATTCATGATAGAACGGTTAGCACCCTGCGCTTCGACATGCGAGAAGAAAGCAGACGGTTCCGCCAGACCCCCTTGGCCGAACCACAAGCCGTTTCGAGAGCACGTCCCAATGAAGCGGAGCTCGACTCCAGGGTTTTCATTCGTTGCCTCCATGCCGTTCCTTCTCGAGGTAAACGCCTTGATTAGCTTCTCCAACGCACGCTGCCGCTCAGAGAATGCTTGTCCACCAACCCCTTCGCCGCCGACTGTCTCCCATAGACCGCTGCCCCAGATGAGACGCACACGGCGTAGTCCCAAAGAGACACTATTCTTCGAAACGAGACTTTGCAAGGACCATATCTCCGGGATGTTTGACCTGTTGCTTGGCTTGAAGGTGTACGCGAGCTGGAATTCAGAAGGGAATTGCTGGGTTTCATCCGGGTTTGGGCCAACCAGAGTCGATGAAATGCCAAATGCTGCCTCCAACTTTGCTCGGAAGGCGCTTTTCATCAATCTCTCGGGTTGGTAGAGTGTATCCCACGTAGGTTCGCTACCCTTTGACTTGGAAAGGTTTTGAACGATCAAGTCACCTCGGCCTTGGGCTTCGATGAGTTGGTTGACCTGGAAATGTGCAAGGGCAGGTTGGAGGACGCCATAGAGGTACCGACAGGTCAAGGAAAGTTGAAAGCCCTGTAAGGAAGTCCCATCCTGGATATAGGACACAATTTCAGTCAGAAGTTCGGAAGGAAGTGAATCCATGTTGGTCGCACGGCCCGGGACATATCGAGCTGGGGATGGGAGGTGCGGCGTGCTGTGGGCAAAGTCCCCGCTGGGCTGGAGGGCAGTGAGGTGAGGGGGAAGTAGATAACCCGGAGGAGGGGTGTGGCCTAGTGGGGGGTGGCCGGTTGGGAGTTCGCGGATACTGCCATAGGCCCTGTGCGTAGTGTTCATGTTAACCGGAGCCAGGCCGTAGGAGTAGCACTTTTCTGGCGATGGAGTTGGGCGCATTGTGGGTCTCGAACCGTAACCCAGTGTCATGCGTGCAGGAGCTAGAGAAGAGGAGATGGACGAGAGAGTAAGGGTGTCCAAGGGGCCCTGTTCAAACGCACAGACCGGATGTCGGTCCACTTATACTTGTCGCGACGCGACGCGCCCCTCGTCTCACCGTTTACCTGACGACGTGACGTGACCTTCCCGTCTGCAGCAACCTTTGTCAGTTCTGAAGGAGTGGCGAGAAGGGCCCTTGAGGACACCGTGCCGGAACGCGACGAAAGCGTGAATTCAGGTTGAAGAAATGGTGAAGGTCAAATAAGTATGTTAAACTGTGACGCACAGAGAATCGCAAGCCACAGGCCATAACGCCGTCCATTTCCTTGGTACGCAGTCTCCCTCATGTCTATCACTCGGAAACGTTCGCTGACCCTTCCTTCCTTCCTTCCAGTTTCAAAACGAATAAAAGAGTGTCATTTTAGGAAAGAATAGGATGAAAAGACGAATAGCTGTGTCGAGGGCGGATTAGAGGGTGGGGTGTCTGAGGAAGTAGGACGCGACATACCGAGTAGGTTATACGTTCATGAAAGAGTTTCGTCGGTTCCCCACGACCTGGTACCCTCGGACTGCTTTCCTCTCCCGGTTCTGCTCCTCCGCCGACCTGACCATATGCGCCGGCACGTTTTCCACCTCCAACAACTCCTTGACCTTCAAGATCATACCCGCTGCCTCCGGTGTGTGTCGGTGGTATACAGTCTGGAATCGACGGTGCAGGCCGAGAGCAAGAAGGGTTCCCTTGACTTTGTCACCCATCGAGATTCCGGACCTTCGAAGGGTAACTTTGAAGTGGGTATTGGGTGCGTTTTCGAGGGTCGCTGGGGCTGCCTGGGTTGAAGAGGAAGCTTCAGGTTGCTCCTGTGTCGTCAAGGTCGCCATGCACCGAGCTGAGGACCGTTGTACCCATGTTCGGGATGACAGCAAGAGAGTCGAGGTACGGGATTTAAGGAGGCCTGACATAACCTTGAAGGCAAGAAACTGTCAGCAGCTATTCATTGTGGGTTTGGGGGTCCTATGTCGTACCAGAGATGAATTCGCTACCACTTGGATGGTTTCAACGTCGCGGTAGGAGCTGCGCGCGAAACCAGAAATTCGTGGCGGCGATGCGGCACGGCCAACGGCTCTCGCCGGGATATTCTCACGCTTAGCGCCCGCGCCTTCGCCGAGGCTTTTGCAGGTGGGGGTAGGAAGGAAGGTGAATGGCTCAGCCATTCGTCTATTGGGACAGGCCGGACGCTTTACACACCTTTCACCTCTCCACAGCGCTCCGGCCTCGAGGCTATGTTGCGCTCGACAGATGGTATTTATCTTATTCATTCGTAAAAAAGGTAGGGGTTTGGGATATATACGTGAAGCCTGAGATCATTAGTTCTTGCTTTCCATTGGTTCGTTCATAGCATATTTGGGATTGAGATCCTAATGCTTAGGTCGAGTCGTTTCGCCTCTTGTCAACATTACTGCCGTCGATCCATTTTCCAGGTCCGGGATATCCATCGTCTCCAAGGATTTGCATACCCGCCAAGCCGCCGCTGCGTTTTCGGCCGTTCCTGCAATGGCAAACCCTTGAAGGAAGACACCGCGAAGTGCTGGGAAAGCGGAGAGAAACCCGAGCACATCATCCAGTGAGATAGTGCTGTTACCCTCAGGGGAACGGGATGGGGTGGAAACATTTGAGTTCATCTGACGCACAACAAGCCGAAGAGTTCTAAGGGTTTGAAACGACCCAAGGACCTTCGCCAATTTGTCTGGGGAATCATTGTCGACGCCGGCCTCACCTACGGTAGGCTCGACACGCGTCGCGCTGCCCAACCATCCATGTAACCTTCCGTCGTCCACAAGCCTCAGCTCGAGCACCTCCAACTGTTCCACCTCCGCGACGCTTTTCAAAACCTCTGTAACTTCCTCCCAATGCACACCACGATACTCTCCATTCGCATCCCCTTCTCCTTTCCTCAGACTCTTCCAGCTCCGGGCCTGACAACATAGTACCAGCCTTGACAGCCCCTCGAAAACAGGACTAAACGAGAATAATGCCCTTAAAACCCAAACACTTGCCCTTATCTCCCTCACTCTCAGAACCAAGCCCTGTATCTCATCCCTCGATGACGGATACCATGTCGCCTCGATCCCGGGCTGGGTCACCAGGGGCGGAATGTGAGCCTCCATGAGCTCAATGCTGGGATTGGTATGCAAGAATGAGATCAAAACGGGGACGGGAATTGCTTCGCTACCCGCCACCGTGAAATGATTGAGCTGTGTAAATCGTGGCCACCCCTTCACCATCGCATGCCAGTCGAGGACAGAGAGCCCGGCGCATCCATCGAGATGTAAGTGTTGAAGCGTGATCGCGGTTTGCCGTAACAGTGTTTGAAGGTGGGCGAACCAAAATGGATGAAGAGCGCAAGACTGAAGGTGTAGATGAGTTAACCTAGAGATCCGGGGATTGGGCGGTCGTAAATCAGGAGAAGTGATAGAGAGGCGAAGGAGGTACTTCGGGGGGAAGGGGTTCGAAGTTACGATGAGGCTGTCCAGTTCCCAGCAGTCAATCCAACGGAGCTCCTCAGCCTTCCATTTCCTCTTCGTCGCCTTCAGGCTTCGCATCGCAGCGGATAGAAAAGAATTCTTCTTCGCCTTCCCTCCATGAATCTTGAGAGGACTGAAATTTGCATTCCCTGCAGACCAGCTCGACCATACCGCTGGTCGCCTCCATTCATGGGAATACAACCCAGACGGGTGGCCCCGCATCGATTCCAGCACATACTGCTGCCCTCCCTCGGAAAATATCTCCAGCATCACTCCCTTTCCATCACCACCTAAGCCCTCAATAACCTCCAACAGCTTCGCAAACGCATGATGCCACTCAGGAAAGTACCCTGCTCCAAACCCCTTCTCCTGAATGTATGCCCATAGGCCGTCGCCAAAAACCAAGCGTACGCAACACAGCGGCTTGATCACTGAGTTGGAATCCGTGGATAGGAAACTGTGCAAAGACCACATTTCCTGCGATTGAGCCGCGTCGAAGGACTGAAAGACATAGGTGAGTTGATAGTGTGGTGGGAGAAGAATACCAAGTCCGCCGTTGTTGACACCCGCTGCGCCTCCTGGACTGACACGATTTGCCAGTATTGTCGGTTCAAAGTCGCATCCAAACGCCACCTTGACGCATTGTTTGAACTGTTCCGTGGAGGTTGCGGGGCACCCGGTGTCGCTTTCCGCGGGGATCCAGTCAGAACAAGTCTGGCGTGAAACCCCCTTCTCCTTCTCGTGAGGCCCTATATCAAACACCTGCGTCGACGGTCGCTTCTGGGCCTTCATCTCAGCAACACGTAAGTCGCCCCTTGCGTATGCCTCCCCAAGGCACTGGGCTTTCAGCCCAACCAGGGAAGGTAATAGCTTGTCGTAAAGAGCCCTGCAGGTCAGAGCCAGCTGATATCCTTGGAATTGAACAGGGTTCCAGCGCGACTGAGCTTGCACGTATGCCAGAATTTCAGTCAAGAGCTCGGCTGGTAGTGAATCCATGGCAAGCGGAAGACATGATCGTCACGGTGGAAGAAAGAGGTTTCGCTGTGCAACGTGGTTGCGATTTCTCACGGGGTGGTTTATAATCGCAGCACAGCCGCCAGGCGCTTAACTTGGGGGATAGTGCAACTTGAACTTCACATTCCCTTTGGCCTGCGCCCAATCAAGACTAGGATGCCCGGTTGAAAGAGCTCTAGAGGTAAGCGCCAGCTGAATTCCGTTGAACGACTTTCATGGACGTTGGAGGTATGAAAAGATTTCGGCAAAGAGCTCCAATGGGAGTGAATCCATGACAGAGAAGCTCGGGAATGAGGACAGGAAGGAACCGCTACGGCGGCGGGATTTGTTGGATGTCAGCGAATCCCACACGGTATGATTCACTGAGGTTCGACCAGGGTCCGAGTCGCACTGTGCACCCGTGACGCGGCATAGCCAGAGCGAATTACCTACAGTTATACGATCCTCACATGGTATCTCCTAGACGGATAAACGGTTGCATACCTCTGATAGCCTCTGATACATTTTTTTATTTTGGGGCTCTTGGGACGAGAGGTGTCGCGACGTAATTATAGAGCCCTTAGCCGATCGACCGAGATGCAACTGAGATGGCCTTCATTCGCAAATTGTCACGTACATAGGCCATGTTTACCGGGTTGTACGGACTCGGGCAGTAAGTATCTTAGAGAGTGCGAAGCATTTTAGGGACAGTATATGATAGTAATGAATTACCGCGGTTTGTTCACCTCCGGTCCCATCATCATGGCGGGGTACGTTACTTGGTGGAATGCACCACATAGCACTCTTACGACACAAATAGGGAAGAGAAGACACATTGGATAGCCTCAAGAAGAAACTAATGCATCTTATAACCTAGATAAAGGATGCTTCTGTCTCTCCTTTTGGGGGATAACGCCGCTGTGTGTTACTTCCTGGATCAGATGTCGGGCGTCTCTTTAAGCGCTTACATTGCTCACTGTTGCCATATGGTTTAGGCAGTAAATCAAAGGCATAACATACCATACAGGAGTGTAAAATAGCCTTTAAAGGAATATATGTATGTATCAAGGGTCTGGATTGAAAAAGAACAATGCCAACGGCTCTTATAAAGTTCATTCCAAAATGCCGCTTAAAGTACGGAATGAATCAGTGTACTTGTGGAACATGCTCAAATCAGAGAGTCCGCAGTACGAATTTCTCCAGACCCTTCACCTGGGTCCGACTCCCTGACTGTATCAAACTACAATCGGCCAACCCCACGCTATGCACATCCCTTTTTGCGAGCAGATCAAATGGATCAAAATATCGACTATTAGCCCTAATACACTGCTGAGTGCGGGGTATGCAACCGCTCCAATGAACTCTAGCGATTGAAACATCCCCCGGCGTTTTTCGGCGACAGTCGTGATATAGATCAACCCCATACTAAGCCCCCAGTCACAACAAAAAATCCCGTAGAACGAAAGATGCAAAAATAATCATTTGTCGAACTTCGTTATGAAGAACATTAGTCGTGCGTAAGAACTGGTCTGCGCCCTGAGTTCGCCGCTTTTTGGCAAGACCATCTGACCAAAACGCCGGACAATGCTGTCCTCCATCCCCGCACGGGGCTGGTGTCCGCATGGAGAATCGTTACTCTCAAATAGGTATTTAAGGCGAGCAACAGAGCTGAAAAAATCAGTTACTTCGCTAACTAACACACTCTCAACTCATTATCCCTCTCCCTCTCACTTTTGCTCACCATGCAGTTCACATTTGTCAGCCTTGCTATGGTCCTCGGCGCCGCTCTCCAAGCGTCTGCTCAGTCTTTGTCTGTGTGAGCAGGATGTAATGCTTTTTTCAGGAATCTCCGTTGAATATGCTGTGGTCTACAGTGTCTCGAGCTCTTTCAGTGGAAATGGATGCCCCCAAGGAAGCGGCACGACCATTTCTGTTACCTGTAGGTTCACTGACTCGCTAATCTACGCGCAACCATCTAAAAGAGTCGCGCCCACTTTGAACGCCAGCTGGATCCATTTCCTACACGCCTCCCTCCACCTTCACCGCCGCTGTCGGACCTGGTGTCCCCGTGTCCGCCAACCTGGAGGCTTGCCGGATTGCAATCTCTGCAAAGTAGGTTGCCCGTGACTTTGCCTCGGATACGTGCAAACGGAAATATTTTGCCTTTTAGCATCCCTTCCGGCTTCAGGTTCCGTTTCGCTCAAACCAATGTTGTGAGTTACAACCCTCTCTGAGTAGATCCTTGGCCCCAGCTCAATAGAGAATTAGCCCGTTACAACCAGTACCGGCAGTGGTAACTCCGAGCAGGTGACCGACACCTATTTCTGTGGGATCCCTCTCAGGTTACAAGTCGCGTTCTCGATGCTAACTGCTACAAGTTTCTAGCGCCGCGGGAACCACCGCAACGGTTACCACCACTCTGACCAGCACCGGTAAGGTCTTGGCTACCCAGCACATGTCAGACATACTGATTTTCAACCAGGTTCTACCACTGTTTCGAATGTCTACTCGCCTGCCACCGTCTGGAGCCCCTGCGGTGGATCGGATATCATCAACATCAACACTCAGCTCCGTGCTATTGGAAGCTCTGCCGGCAGCATCACTAGTGCTGGTACTATCGTAAGTTTTTTCCAAGTTTATGCGCAGATGGGCTCGCAATTAACATTTTCAATAAATAGGTCACGCCCATTACCTGGCAGGCGTGCTAAATGCTAAGCTTTCACCATTCGGAAAATGAGGTTGGAATGCAGAGCTAGACCGGCAGAGTGCTTGGATGCCCACTTGTCGTAAATGTGCCATCGAAGTTTTCTCTTCATCATATCGACCCAACCTATAACAACACCTTTGCGTATATATCGAATATGTTCCCAGATATCCTGTGTTGAGATGCCATTGGAACTGAGCATGCAGAAGCAGGCACCACACCTACTAATCAAGTCATCATTAAATCTCAGAATAATATATCTTCAGTCCACGCGTAGGCATCCTGGAGCGCCCGGAAGGGTCACGCTGGCAATTTCCTTGCCTACAATACCACGGGCGCTTAAATGCGACAGGGGCTAAATTAAAGGTTCCCACGCACAGGATTATGAGCTGACGCAATCACGAGGCTGCCAACAGCACTCCGCACTCATCTCCACCAACTACCACATCATGGGCAGCTACTTCAACCATGCCAGCAACTTCAGAATCGAGAACGTCGACATCCAATCCACCACGTATAATGGAACGAAGAGTGCCTTGGAACGTAAGAACACTCCTTTCACCGAGTCAGCTTGACGACGGGCGGCTCATGAAAGATTGGCTAGGTCTTGAAGAGCACATCTCCACTGGTGCTGCCTTCAACTCTGATGAGCGCTGTGACGCTCCCAAGTGCCATCCGGAAACCAGACTCGCTGTCCAAGACGAGACCATGAGCTGGATAACCGCCGGCGATACAGACGCAGAACCGAAGCGGATTCTCTGGCTCACAGGGCCAGCGGGTACGGGAAAGACGGCCATCGCAGGGTCGGTGGCGGAGACTTGCAGCAAGGCGGGTCTTCTGGTGGCCAGTTTCTTCTTCTCGTCCTTCTCAGGATCGGCGGATAGGCGCTCGAAGCGATTTATCGTGCCGACTCTCGCGTATCAGCTCAGGAAGCACCAAGGGCTAGCAGCTGTTGGTCGGGGCATGCTTTCGACAATCGAACACGATCCAGCGGTCTTCACAGCAAGGTTGAAGGACCAACTGGAGGACCTTATTTTGAAGCCCTTTCGCCAACTTCATGGCCAGCTCGATGCATCCTCGATCCCGAAGGTTATCATCGTCGACGGGATTGATGAGTGCGAGGGAACGAACCTTCTCAGCAGGGCGATGACGGAGGAGGAGGCCCGGGCTGCAAGTGAAAGGGACCACCTCGAGATTCTCGACGTCCTGTTGCAGGCTGCCAGCGACCCCACTTTCCCATTCCGCATCATCGCAGTGAGCCGCCCGGAGCGTCACATATCCACCTTCTTCGACTCAATTGCTGCACGCGCAGCGACGCTCAAGATCTTCCTAGATGAGACCTACGATCCTGACTCAGATATCACCTTATTTTTGCAATCAAAATTCGCCGAAATACGCCGCCGATATCACCTCCCTCCCTCCTGGCCCTCAGAGAAGGACATACGCACCCTCGTGTCAAACGCGTCTGGTCAGTTCATCTACGCTACAACGGTAATCCGCTTTGTCGAAGATCGCACCGAGCGGCCTCAGGCGCAGCTAAACTGTGTGCTAAATCTGACAAGTGGGGCCGGCATAACCGCTCCGTATAAAGCGCTGGACGCCCTTTATATTCATATCCTGAAAGGTTGTCCAGACCCCACGTTGACAGTGAAGTGGATCCGACTAATAACCTCCGCTAATCGGCCAGAATATGCGGCTCATTTCTGGAGACTATACCTCGAATCGACTCCTGGAGAAATGGAGTACGTCCTGGGATGTATTGCCTCCCTAATATACCTCCCTGACCCTGAAGACCGGCAAGCGCCGCTCCACCTCTTTCACAAATCGCTGCAGGATTTTGTCGGAGACGATGCTAGATGTGGTGAACTATATAGGCTGGATGCTCATGAATTCCATAAATTTGTTATAGAGCGATACTTTCGCATCCTTAGAGGTGAGCGCCCATGCATCCTAAAGCCAACACTTCTCTTCGCAATCTTACGACACTGCCACAGCGAAAGGCCCACCCATCCCAGGTCCAGAGCCTGAGCGCGAGGAGTTCCTGAACCACTTTATCCTGCTTTATGGCATGCGCGACCGGGCACCAGCGATCGGTCTGACTCTGGCGTTTTTGCCCTACGATCCCGAACCGCAAGCACATTGTGATGCGCGTTGGTGGGTTGACTGGATTCTCGACAATAGGAAGTTCATTGGAACTAACCGAAGCGCGTGGGCGACAACCCTTCTGCACACTATCCATTCCACATACGTGAGTCAGCTCCTATTACTCACACATCGCCGTCCAAGCGACTCCGAGCCCATACTAACATATTTCTCTGATTTGACAGTGCTCAAGGTTCCGCTGCTTGCCAGGATGCAAGCTGTGGAGAAAGGCAATCATCGAAGGGTGCAAATCACACGGCTATAAGGTCCCTGGACCACTTCAGTTGCTTTATCTTCGACTGGCGAAACCCTGGTCGCCGTCTTATGCTGGGGGTATTCGCCGATTGTTCGACGCGCGTTTTTTTGAAGGCTCTGCGGGCGACGAGCATTCCACCCCGCCTGAACCTAGTCGCGTTTGAGTCTCCGAGCTGCTGACGCTTACCTCGCAAATCCAAACCCCGTTCATTCCCTACTGCCCGACTTTATTCTGGAGTGCAGCAACGACCCGATCCCCCATCCTTCCCCAAGTTCCAACCCACATACACCAAAATGCAGCCCACGAACCGGCGCCGTGCATCTATCGCCCGCCACACGCCCCAAACCTTGAGGCACCCCATCCAAAGCACAAGGTTAACTGGAATG
Organism: Ephemerocybe angulata; assembly: GCA_013368325.1. Lineage (NCBI taxonomy): Eukaryota > Fungi > Basidiomycota > Agaricomycetes > Agaricales > Psathyrellaceae > Ephemerocybe > Ephemerocybe angulata. Next base: position 74,433 of record JAACJK010000009.1, on the reverse strand, counting down.
GCCACTTTACATGATGGGCCAATGATGGGCGTATTCGCCGGTGGTCCCGAGCGCTGCGTTTCTAAATCCCTTTGCCGGAGTATGAAGAGTGGGTGGCATCTCACAGGCCGATGGAGCACCCCCTTAACCGTCCACCTTGAGTCTCCAAGCCGCTGAAGGTTACCTCAAGATCCTTCCCCATCCATTCCTACTGCCCGACTGTATCTTGAAGTGCTCAACAACAACTCGATCCCCCATCATTACCCGATCGCAAACCTCGATACTCTCCTAGGAAACTTAAAAAATACATAGTACAGCTGGCCAACAACATTCGCGGAACCCATACTTTCACCGCACTCCCGTCGCCCCTACTGCATTAATCGCCTATCCCAGCTACTTACTTATCACGATCATGATACCAGCAAGGTATCAAGATCCCTCGTAGCCCCACTATCCAAGTACATTCAACAATTAATAGACGAGCGCTTCTGGAGGTGTGTACAATCTCGTAACACTGACCCTCGAATCAAAGCAAACGTCCCTGTTCTGATTTCGACGATCATCTATTTGAAATGCCAAGTTGATATAAGTGAGCTTGCTGCCTACGTACGATACCTACGTCTGTACCTGCCTACGCTCGACCTTCATCGTCAGGCTTCAAGATAATCACGATAAGCCTTCCATCCATCTTCATACCAGTCTTCGAAGCAGCCCCTCCACTGATACTTCCCGCAGAGTCATTCCCTCGAGCTCTGAACCCTCATCATACATCTCTTCTTCCGGATATCTTCCACTTTCACTCTCTTCCTTATGGTGCCCTGGCCCCTGCGTTCCAAGTTCCGAGTCTCTCCAGGTCCCTGCTCGAACGTCTGCTTGAACAGGGGCTCAGGGCAGGCAATCAAGGGCATCAAACCCCCACGCGCTTATCGAAAGGCGCCCGTGCCCCCGCTCGATCATCCGGCGCGCGCTTTCCCCACAGTCTGATCGGGGATTAAGATGAACTGCTTCCGCTACTTAGCGCCCATGCGCCTGTGTATCTCTCTCTGTCTGCGTCTTTCTGGGTATGTGTGGGTAAGTATGGAGCTGTATGGAAGCCTCTATTAGTATGTTTTCGGTCATTACAATCAGCTTGCCAGGAGCTCTCTTCGTTCCAGCCATACATATCGCGTGTTATTTCTGCGTGAGGAGCTGTGCGGGGTGCGGGTGGCGCCGTGGTAGTGCATACGCTGGTGCGGTGGGGTCTATATTTAGGGGAGAGAAAGGGAAGGCTTGAAGGGAGGAGCGTAAGTAGTTTAGTGTAAGTTCGGCACCGACCCTGCACCGAGGGCCGACGAACGAGAACGAAGGATCTACATGAGCCCTCAACTTGAATAGTCCGGTATCTTCCGGTATGCAGCACACATCCCAACGACCCCTGCCTGCAGAATCACAAGGCGAACCTCCGAACCTCCATCCGAGGCTAAATAGGCGTCGATATTGATATTGATTTCCATTCTCCGTCCGTCGTCCTCCGTCACATGGATGGTCATGGACGTCCGCCAACGTCTACCGCGCGACGTGTGCCGCATGGGTCCATTGGCATGAGTGTCAGTACGTGCCTGGCCGGCGTTCCACTGCTCCTATTCCCTCCTCACCACAGTATGTACATACACCTACTCATGTACGACCGACCGCAACGATCCATCCATCTTCACGAACGCACGAAGCGTCTGGTTCATGATCATAATCAACGATGGAATGAACGAACATCCACAACTACAACTAATAACACAGATACCAGAAGCCCCCCAACAGAACCCAGAACCCAGAAGCACCGCCGTCGACGTCGATGCAGATGCAGATGGACACGACGCAAGAGGACTTCGCCTCCCCGCGTGTCCTTTGACTTCATCCCCAAGGTCCCCGCCGTGCTCGATCCCACCCAAACACCACTACGCACTGAGGCAATACTGCGCTCCTTCTCCCCACCCCAAAAGAACAATACAAACGCTATAAAAAGACTTCGAAAGTCGTCCGATTCCTTCACCCCACGGTGACTGATTTCCGCACACATTGACATTCCAGTCAATTCGCTCCCAGCGCTTCCGAAGTCCGTCCCATCCATGATCCATCCATACCATCCATCCATACCATCCCCCGGCTCTCCGATCATGGAGACATGGGAGCTTTGGATTTGAGTTTGATTTCAATTCATAAGGCTTGTTTGTATGGATGGATGGGCAAAGGCGCCCGGTGCTGCTCCCATGACCTCCTGCGCTCTCCTGCGTGTCCCTCGGGAACAGTGCGTTCAGGTGGACTCATGTCATAAGACTCGTAGGACTGTCGTAATACTCGTAACAAACAAAGATTTCGCTGTGTCGTTCGTAAGACTCGTAAGACCTCGTAAGACTCGTAAACAAAGATTTCGATGTTTGCAACGAAAGATTGAACTGAAGAAAGAATCGGAAGTTCAACAGTTCAACGAAGATTCGTTTCGTCGTTCGGAAGTTCTGTTCCCCTGGAAGCGCGTGCGCTCCACGGCTCTCCATGATGGCCATGGGCTCCTCCAGGCTCCTCCCTAAATCCTCAATACATCATCATCATGAATGGTCCCATGACGCAGATACAGAACGAACCCCAGAATCTCATGTGGATGGAGCAACGGATGAATTTGATTGTACGGGATGAACGTAAAGTGTTCGAGGGAGGATCCAATAACCTGGGTATTATCGAGAGTCTACTACACAGTCCTGATACAGAGGAAGGTCGAAAAGACAGGATGGTCGGTAAAAGTGGACTCCATGACCGGGGGGTTTGGTATAGGTCATAAATTACGCGGGGTACTACCAGGAAGGAAGAGCAGGTGCAAGCGACCAACCGAGACGCTTAGAGGGCGACGGCGGCGAGGGCGATGGCAGCAATGCCGGCGGCGGCGGAGATGCCGTTGGACATGGCGCCGTTGCCAGCGCCGGTGGCGGAGGCCGCGGGGGTGGTGGAGGTCGAGGTGGTGGAGGTGCTGGCCTTGGTGGTGGAGGAGGTGGTGGCCGCGGGGGAGGTCGTGGAAGAGCCAGCCGGGGTGGTGGAGGTGGTGGCGCTGGTGGACGAGCCGGTGGGGGGAGTCAGGGTGACACCCTATGTAATGAGACGAGATGAGTGTGGGTTCAATGTGATGTTAGGGGCTGTGGCACGTACCTCAGCAGCGCAGAGCGCTTGGGCGGCACCGAGAGCGGTCTGGAGGTCGGCGTCCTTGCAGGTGGACTCTATGCAGGAGGTGGCAGCAGTGACGAAGGGCTCGTTCTTGCACAAGCAGGCGTTGTCATCGGCCTTGCAGTCGCCAACGGGGGCGGAGGTCAGACAGGTCGCGGCGCAGGCTGTAGACGTCGAGTTAGCGCGATGTCGACGCGTCAAAGGATATGAATGCTACTGACCAGGGAGCCCGGCCTGGCGGGCGCTGATGGAGGCAGCGGAGACGGAGGCGGCGGCGCCAAGGAGAGCAACAACAGCAGAGAAACGCATTATGAACGAGATAAAGTTGGGAGAATAAGGGGTTTCAGAGGAGTTGTGCGTGGGGGGATGGAAGAAGAGAGACTCAAAGGACGAGTTGGAGTGCTCCAATCCGTTTCCCCGCAGTTTATATAGGGGAATCGAGATGGCGCGTGCCCAAACGGGGAGTGCCTGACTTCTGCCATGCCTGCCATTTTCGGACTTTACTTTGGCACCTGAATTCGCGCGGGGATGGCTTCCCCTCCCCACGCCAGACCCTGCCAGCGACCGTATGTTCTTCCCAAAACACGTATACCGTTGTCAAGCCTGGCTTCGCATCTTCTGCGTCGGCTGCAGGCGGCGAGTACAAGGGCGCACAATCGAGCGCACAGAGTCAGAGAACAAGGGGACAAAGACAGACCCTGAAATGGAGATCAGAACCCTTGTCGGAGGGTGGGAGCGCGCACACGCACACGCCCCCCTGAAACCCCAGGCCCGCTGCCGCAATGCCGGGCGTGATGGCATCCGGCGAATCCCGAGAACTGGCAAGCCACCCGAAACCTTAGTTTGTTTACACAACAGAGGGGCGCCAAACAAGCTAGGGAGACGTTGCGACACGCTTACTTGGTTGCTCACCGTCCCCGCTCTCGTCAAGACCAATGGTGAGTCCATGCCGCACGACGCCGGCGCCCTTAGCTCATCGCTGACCCCGCCCAGGCCCCCACCAACACCACGAAAAAGGTGCGCTCCTCGTCGCGGACAGGTCATGAGCACGGCACTTAAGATAATCGATTGTTAGACCGGCGGCAAGCAGCGCTCTGCCCTCCAGGATGTCGTCACCCGGGAGTACACCATCCACATGCACAAGCGCGTGCACGGGAGGTCCTTCAAAAAGCGCGCGCCCTGGGCTATCAAGTCGATCGTCGACTTCACCACCAAGGCGATGGGCACCTCGGATGTGAGGATCGACCCCAAGCTCAACCAGGCTGTGTGGGAGCGCGGTATCAAGTCGGTGCCCCACAGGATCCGGGTCCGTCTCGAGAGTGCGTCGCAATACCCCTTCCCCATGCTCGTTTGCTGACTGTGTCATTTAGGGAAGCGTAACGATGAGGAGGGTGCCAAGGAGAAACTCTTCACATACGTCAGCTACGTCCCCGTTACGTCCTTCAAGGTGCGTCGCAGCCGTCTCTACCCCGCATTCCCTACTCACACCTATTTTCTTTCGTTTGCAGGGCCTCCAAACCGAGGTCGTTGAGGCCGAGGAGTGATTGTATTCCCATCCTTCCCATAATCACTTTTATGCATCCACGGTGTCCATGTCTACATCAATGCCTATGTCTGGTCTGAGCAATCATGAGTCCCGAGTCCCTGGCTTGAGTCGCTCCGTGGTGCGGGGGAACGCGCTGCCCCCGGACATGTAGGTATCGCCCATTTCTCCAATGCTCGTTAGACGCTCCTTATCTTATCCATTTCGTGAGCAGTTTTTGTTTGTACGTTCGCAATGCTATATTGACGTGACCTGAAGTGAAGTGCGAACGCATGTGAATTGAGGATTTTTATCAGGCATGATGATATTGAGGAAGGATCGTCGACGATGAGCGTCAGTCAGTCAGTCAGCGGGTCGGACGACGTCACCCGCCTTGGTCCTTCTGCGATTCAGCGGAGCATGGTAGAGCATGGTGGGGTGAGGTGACGTCGGACGCACAAGGTCGGTGTCAAGTCTGTCGATCATGGGGTCGATGCACCTTGTGTCTGGCACTCGTTCCATAAACGCACCTTTCCATGTGAATTTAGGCGCGGTTATATCTGACCGACGTTTAGCACGCGCCTCCGTTGAACAGGAGTTTCGCCGTGCTCGAGACGGGTACATAGGTAGGTGGGCATCATGATCAAGGGATACCTGGCGGACGTTATTTAGCACACACCTCTAGAGGTGAACAGGGGTATCACCGTGCTCGAGACGGGTAGGTGGGAGGCATTTGCCATTAGCGACGTTGTTTAGCAGAAGCCGGTGCATTGTTGAACAGGAGTTTCGCCGTCGTTGAAACGGCTAGGTAGGCGAGCATCAAGGTAATTTGTCCGACGTGGTTTACCGCGCGCTTTGCGTTGAACACGAGTTTCGCTTCCGCGTGGATAGTTCACTGCTGACGTTATAGGTGCCTGCACGATGCAGGTTGGTTGCAGAAAACCTTGTCGAACGTTATATATTGGCGATTGTCTTTGCGAGCCTCTCCAGGGTTTTGCGTTATCGAAGTTGCCCCCGATCCGGATGATGTTATGTTCTCCTGGTACGTTCTGCAAGGGCGAAATATTTGCCAGCAGTCGTTAATTAACTCTCTATTAAGCATCCTAAGAGATAAGTTACGGCGCGCAAGGACACGGTATATGAGAAGGGTGTACGAGAACGAAAAGAAAGAAGAGTGTCGTCCGGGTGGAGGGGGAGGTTTGTGGTTGGACATGTGGTTGGACATGTGGTCGGTCGGTGGCCGACGGTCACTTTCTTCGTCTGGAGTAGTCCTGTTGGATGTGTTGGGTTTGTGCTTCTGGTCGTCGTTCCTGGTCATGCAGGTGTTGATTTTCCTCTACGCGACCCTCGAGGTTTGGGGTACGTGGCGGGTGAAAGAGGCAGGGTGCGGGAAGGGTGATTATTGCTGTGCATTCCTGCACTCCAAGATACAGTCGGCGACTGGTGAATGAATGGAGAATGGAAAGTTTGCGAGGTAGGCGTCAGCTTCGGAGGCTCAAACGGGACTGGACTCAGGCGAGGTCCTCGTCGCCTGAGGAGACAATGAAGGGTCAGAGGGTGTCACCCGCTCCTGACACGGCCAGCTGTTATAAAGCGAGTTGAAAAATCGGCGAATATGATCTGCGACTCGCTGGTGAGGCGGCAAGTGCACCTGCCCCAGCCGCCCAGGGACTCCATAGCCGTGTGACTTGCACCCTTCAATCATTGCCTTTCTCCACAGCTCGCATCCTGGCAGGCAGCGGAACATTGGGCACTGTCAAAGGAGAGAGAAAAATTAGCATGCGCTTGGGGTCCCTTGGACAGCGATGTATGACTAGTAGGAGCTGACCGACATTTTCGTGAATTTCGTGCAGAAATAGAGTCGCCCAGTCCGCGTAGGCATATCGAGTGTGGTTCTCATCATCTAGAATCCGGTCAACCCAGTAACGCGCGTCGCAAGGTGCTTGCGGTTTGGGATCGTAGGGTAGAAATATCGTCACATCAACCAGTGATCTCACGCTGAGGTCGTCATAGGTAAGAAACCCAAGAAAGTAGGTCAGGAACTCCTCGCGGTCCGGCTCTGGGCATGGGACGAGGGGGCCCTTCGCTGTTATGGCAGATTTGTGAGAATAGTGAAAGGAGAGGTGGGTTTAGTATGAATACTCTCACCTCTAAGGGTCCCAAAGTATCGCTCTGCCATAAACGTTACCATTTCAAACGAATCCACATGTAGTTCGTCTGGGCATCTGTACTCGAGAAAATCGGGGAGCGACTTGTGGAAGAACCGGGGTGGCGCTCGTTGGTCATCAGGGGCAGGGAGATGTACTAGGGAGGGAATGCATCCCAGGACGTACTCCATTTCTCCAGGATTCGATTCGAGGTATAGTCTCCAGAAATGGGCGGGATGTTCCGTATTATGGTTGGCTATTTGTCGTATCCACTTCGCTGTCGACTTGGGGTCCGGACAACCTTCTAGAATATGAGTATAGAGCGTGTCCAATGCTTGAAGTGGGTTGCTTCCTGCCGATTTCAAGTTAAGAACATGGTCCAGCTTCATTTGTGGGAGTTTGGAATTATCCTCGACAAAGCGGATGACCGTTGCAGCATATATAAACTGACCCGAAGCCCTTGATACCAGTGTGTGGATCTGCTCCTCGGTGGGCCAGGAGGGTGGAAGCAAGTATTTGTGGCGTATTTCAGCGAACTTCGATTGGAGAAATAGGGTAATGTCCGAATCCGGGTCATAACTTTCATCGAGGAAGATTTTGAATATCGCTGTGCGTGCAGCAGCTGGGCTGAAGAAGGTAGATATGTGACGCTCCGGGCGGCTCACTGCGATGATGCGGAATGGGAAAGTGGGGTCGCTGGCAGCCTGCAGGAGGATGTCGAGAATCTCGAGTTGGTCCCTCTCACTTGCTGTTCTGGTTTCCTCTTCCGTCATCGGCCTGCTGAGAAGGTTCGTGCCCTCGCACTCGTCAATCCCGTCGACGATGATAACCTTCGGGATCGATGATGCATCGAGCTGGCCATGAAGTTGGCGTAAGGGTTTCAATATGAGATCCTCCAGTTGGTCCTTCAACCTCGTTGTGAATACCGCCGGATCGTGGTCGATTGTCGAAAGGATGCCCCGACCAACAGCTGCTAGCCCTTGGTGCTTCCTGAGCTGGTATGCAAGCGTCGGCACGAGAAATCGCTTCGAGCGCCTATCCGCCGATCCAGAGAAGGACGAGAAGAAGAAACTGGCCGCTAGAAGACCCGCCTTGCTGCAAGTTTCCGCCACTGATCCTGCGATAGCCGTCTTTCCTGTACCCGCTGGCCCCGTGAGCCAGAGAATCCGCTTAGGCTCGGCGTCCGTTTCGCCTGCGGCGATCCAACTCATGATCTCGTCTTGAACAGCGATCCTGGTGTCCGGGTGGCACTTCGGGGCGTCGCAGCGCTCATCGGAGTTGAAGGCAGCACCAGGAGAGATGTGCTCTTCAAGACCTAGCCAATCTCTCATGAGCCGCCTGTCGTCAAGCTGACTCGGTGAAAGGAGTGTACTTACGTTCCAACGCACTCTTCGCCCCAGTATACGTGTTGGCCCGGATGTCGACGTTCTCGATTCTGAAGTTGCTTGCATGGTTGAAGTAGCTGCCCATGATGTGGTAGTTGGTGGAGATGGGTGCGGAAGGAGGAGAGTGCTGTTGACAACCTCATGGATTGCTTGTAATCCTGTGCGTGGGAACCTTTGATTTTGCCCCTGTCGTGTTTAAGCGCCCATTGATTTAGCTTGCGCCTCCATGCGAATCTCCATCCCCGCCTAGCCGCCCCGCTATACACAGCAGATTCTGTGCGCCCTCGGGAGGTTGAAACTGCGTACTTGGTGCTGACCGCGGGTGGGGTGTTACAGTAGTGAGAGATTTGCTGCAGCATGGTAGGAATATCCTTTTAGTGCATCAGGTAGAGTGCTTGGTGTGCTAAATTGACTCGTCTGTTACAGTATCTGAAGTCAAATTACCCCGAGTCAAACATGGTGCATGCGACCCAGAATGAGGCCTAGCTCCAGGATTCGTCGATGCTCGTACCTCAGGGACACTGTGCAGAGAAGCAAAAACACAGTTACATGACTATTCCTTGTTCGCTCACGACGAGTACTTGCCCTGCCCTTAAAAATACTCATGGCATAGCCAAGCGGATTTGCACTCGACCACGAAAAGCGCGTAACAGATGGGTATACAGAACACAGAGACACTAGCCTCGTCGCTTTCTAGCTTCGTCAGGCCAGTAAGCACTCTCGCAGTCTATACTTACGCCGCGCTCGAGACTCCTAGAGTAGTTACGGCTGATAAGTGGATGTGAAATGTCCGTGTTTAGCCGTACGAGACCCATATTTAGATGAGTTTTATAATTAAAGAAATGGTGAGAAGAGCGTCATTCTTTAATGGATCCCGATTGTAAGAAATAATAGCTCTGGTAGGGGCGGAGAAGGCAAGTGTACTACCAACAACTATGTGACCTCCAACTAGCAGACAGGTTGGTGCATTATCCAGCTTCATACTAGCCACCACCTCCTGGTATAGCGAGAGGACATTCCCTCCTAACCTAAACGTCCGGATCCCGATATTTCGTTCTCACATCATTCTCGTACTCCTCTCCCGATATTTCGTTCTCACATCATTCTCGTACTCCTCTCCTGGGATGTAGCAATGCACAAGGCGCCACCTGAAAGGTGGTATTATGCGAGTCGAGGGCCATAAGTTTGATGTGCCAAGTCGAAAATAAAGCATTTTGAAACCCCCCGGGACTGTGTAGCCCCGCGCCTTGCACGCTATTATTATTGCGCTTCTCCACTGTTTGCATGACGGTAGGCACCAGAACCTCGGACACTGATAAGTCAAAGATAGTTGTCAGTATGGGTTCGGCAGGGAGCTAGAGCAACAGTGATGCTGAACAGGAAGGGGTAACTGACGTTATTGTGCATTGAATGCAGCAGGTATGTCGCATTAAGACCGCGCTCGTATCGACTATAGTACTCCTCGTCAAGAAGCCGCTCCACCCACCAGCGCGCATCACAAGTCGCTTCCAATGAATCAAATCTGGGGTTGTAGCTCAGCAGGAACAACGACAGACGTGCCATGGGGCGTAGTGGATCCCATCGACGGAGAAAGTGGTTCAAAAACACATCGCGCTCTGGTTCTGGGCACGGGACGGGAGGTCCTTTTTCTGTGATACAGCGCCGTCAGATTATGGGGAGAACTGGAAGGTTATGAAGGGTCACCGGTCACCTCTTAGGACGCGAAGGTATCGATCTCCGTCAAGTTTCATCCATTCAGACCATTCCAGATATAGTTCACCACATCTGGCCTGAGTCTTGAGAAAATCACTTAATGATTTGTGATAGAAGTGGGGCGGAGATTCTCGATCCTCATGTGGGGGGAGAAATAGAAGGGAGGGAATACATCCCAGGACATACTCCGTTTCTCCGGGAGTCGATTCAAGATATTGTTTCCAGAATTGAGCGGGTTTGGGACGCATTTCGTGACTGATTATCAAGAGCCATCGAATTGTCAGCGCAGGGTCCGGGCAAGCTTTCAGAATATGCGTATAGAGCATGTCCAATGCTTGAAGTGGGTTGCGTCCTACCGATTTCAAGTTAAGAACATGATCTAGCTGCATTTGTGGGAGTTTGGAATTATCCTCGACAAAGCGGATGACCGTTGCAGCATATATAAACTGACCCGAGGCCCTTGATACCAGTGTGTGGATCTGCTCCTCGGTGGGCCAGGAGGGTGGAAGCAGGTATTTGTGGCGTATTTCAGCGAACTTCGATTGGAGAAATAGGGTAATGTCCGAATCCGGGTCATAACTTTCATCGAGGAAGATTTTGAATATCGCTGTGCGTGCAGCAGCTGGGCTGAAGAAGGTAGATATGTGACGCTCCGGGCGGCTCACTGCGATGATGCGGAATGGGAAAGTGGGGTCGCTGGCAGCCTGCAGGAGGATGTCGAGAATCTCGAGTTGGTCCCTCTCACTTGCTGTTCTGGTTTCCTCTTCCGTCATCGGCCTGCTGAGAAGGTTCGTGCCCTCACACTCGTCAATCCCGTCGACGATGATAACCTTCGGGATCGAATATGCATCGAGCTGGCCATGAAGTTGGCGAAAGGGTTTCAATATGAGATCCTCCAGTTGGTCCTTCAACCTCGCTGTGAATACCGCCGGATCGTGGTCGATTGTTGAAAGGATGCCCCGACCAACAGCTGCTAGCCCTTGGTGCTTCCTGAGCTGATACGCGAGAGTCGGCACGAGAAATCGCTTCGAGCGCCTATCCGCCGATCCCGAGAAGGACGAGAAGAAGAAACTGGCCGCCAGAAGACCCGCCTTGCTGCAAGTCTCCGCCACCGACCCTGCGATGGCCGTCTTTCCCGTACCCGCTGGCCCTGTGAGCCAGAGAATCCGCTTGGGCTCGGCGTCCGTATCGCCTGCGGTGATCCAACTCAGGATCTCATCTTGAACAGCGATCCTGGTGTCCGGGTGGCACTTGGGGGCGTCACAGCGCTCATCGGAATTGAATGCAGCACCAGGGGAGATGTGTTCTTCGAGTCCTAGTCAAACTCATCAACGCTGTCGCCCGAACTACGCTATGGCTCTGCTCACGTTCGAGGGCGCTCTTCGTGCCATTGTACGTCACACTGCTGGACCGGATGTCAACAGTGTCGATCTTGAAGTTACTGGAGTTATTGAAGTAGCTGCCCATGGGATGTCGTTTGCGAGGATGGCCGCAGAATTGAAAGCTAGTGGGCGCAAAGTGGGCGGCGACAGCCCGTGTTGCAACAGCTCGTAATCCTGTGCCTGGGAACTTTACCAATAGCCCCTGTCTCGTTTAAGCGCCCGACGTCGTTGAATGCACTGGAGAACAGATAGGTCTGAAGTATTTGCGCTGCTACTATCTGTAGTCCGATATGGTTGACACTACTTCTTAACGCCTCTCCAAGAGGCTCAGAGATCAATTCTACTATAACAACGCACTGCTCCAATCCTCAGTCCAATGGGGCACAATCCTTACAGCCGTACTTTCAATTCCTGTCCTCACGGCTTTCTAGCAAACTACTCGCACTGCGTCGGAGCGGAGCCTTCCCATCTCCTCCCATCGCCTTCTGCACCAGGTCGGTATGGAAAATGAAGAGATGACCTCGCCGGTGTATCCACCACTGCCTGTTGGTAACTCGCACGCCATGAGACGTTCCCGGCCTGGGTCCCGCAATCTACGAGACCTCCTTCCCAGTTATTGCCGTTTTTAGATGCTGCACTAACTCGGTCGGCCCAGAAGTATTGGCTGGTATCGTTATCGAGTACCGTCGAAGTAGATGTCGGTATACAGGCCATGGCCGGGCGAGCTTGCTGTCACTGTCATGAGCTTTGACCGCACCTAGAGAGAAAGGTGAGTAATTAAGGTTCCCAGCTCGCCAGTTGGCAGTGGGATACATACTTGAGCCAATCCTCGCCATGATATATTGCTGTGGTGAGACCGACCTTCAAGTTCACCGTTGGCATCTCGCCGACGATGCGTTTGGCTCGATGCAGGTACAAGCCAGTACGGAATCGATGAGGAACCCAGAGAAGGAGATCCCCCGATAGGTTTCGAACCCAGTCGTCTGGAAAACAGAGAGTGAAAGTACCCGCGGGATAGTCATGAAGATACGGGAGTCCTACAGGATCTTCACCCTCAGCCTCCTTCATCGTGAACGCCTGCAGTGGCCGCCTCCGTATCCGCACTGATTTATGATTTATCGGCTGAACACGAAACGATCTACATGAGATAGCTGCGCGCACGTAACGCGTGCGGGGTGTCCGCGCAATTGAAGGGAGGCAACTCCGTCAAGCTGGATATCCCACACTCGTACGGTCGTGTCGTCCGAGGCTGAGACAATGTATTTATCATGATGGGCAAAGGCCAACGAGTTGACCCCGCCGGTATGCCCCAGCATTTACCATCGCCGGTTCCCCATCCTGAGCATTCCCCACACGAACGCTCTTATCCAGAGCTATCCAGAGAGCCTGAAATGACGTATTTGCCATCGTTCGAGAAGGCAACGGAGCGCACAGAGTCTGTAGGCGTCAAGGCTGATGGACCTGTAGAGGCGCTCCACACCCGCACAGTCTTGTCATCGGAGCCGTTCCCCTCACGGTGGTCGGTGCGTTGAGCTTTTTTGGAAGCGTAAGCTCACTAGACAATTGGATCCTTGTGAAAGACGTACCTTTTCATTGGCACTCGGGTGATAACTCCCTTCTACTGATACTGCTCTACTCGTATCTCCCGGTGTTTGAGTTCCGACTGTGAAACCCACCTGAAAATGGCCTTGAAAGATTCTTTAACGGTTCCTTCCTTCCAGATTCTTGTCCAGAAATAATATCGTAACCTGCTTATAGCGAAATCCCGACATTCCACTATCCGAGTGTGCTCAGTAGGCAATTTGGTATACTGTGGCTGAGACTATGAGTACCGCAAAACGCGATATATTGTCGCGATCACTCACCATGTATGTATTTCATTTGGCGTCGCCCCAAGAGTACTTACCTTTCGCCCTCAGTGCTGCGAGAAAACGAGTCCCGACGGATTCACAAGACATTGGTCGCGATTATAACAAAATGGGGGAAAGCAAGAGACAATGCACCCGAACGCGCCGCCTCTGGCGGCCTCGGCCCTGAGAAATTCAGGGGTTACCTAAACCCTGTGACAAAGCAGGAAAGTTCGATCCCGCTCAGTCGCTTGCGACCTTGCTCCCTCCGCCCTGCTAGGTTGCCCACAAAACACATCGAACGACGGCGGCGACGACAACGGCGACGAGCACAACGCACATAAATTGGTGTTGACGACGCGGAAGACGTTCTACTCACGACCAGCCATTGAACGACACCCTCACGATGTCTTCTTCCTCTGGAACCCTCGAACCACTCTTCAGCTTTCTTGCACAAGCGCTGGCAACGGCCGAGGCGACATTCAACAAATTGCCTGGCTCAGCAGTTATTCAGCGTTATGTGCGGTCGTCGCATCAGAATGACCCGGGCAGGACACTCCTCGAACTCATCCTAGTCATCTTTGCGATCAGGACTCTCCTCCAGTCTCGAACACGGGCAGACAGGAACGGGACACATTACATTCAATTTGAAGACAAGGTGAGGGTGGATCAGCAGGATGAAGGGTATACGTAGACTAATATCTGAGCAGGAAGTGAAAGAACTCGTCGACGAATGGGTCCCTGAACCTCTTGCCCCACCCCTGTCGGCCACCGAAGAAGCCGACTTGTACGCCGTCCCAGTCGTGGTAGGGCCCAACTCTGCAAAACCAAAGCTGCTTTCGACAGGAAAGACAGCCCTGAATCTCGCAAGCTTGAATTTTGCAGGCCTTGCTGGCAACGAGCACATCAAACAGCGCGCAGTCGAGACCCTCAGGAAGTATGGTTTGGGCAGCTGCGGCCCCCCAGGTTTCTACGGCACACTGGACGTCCACATGGACCTCGAACGCGACATCGCCGACTTCCTTGGAACCGAAGCCTCCATCCTGTATTCCCAAGGCTTCTCCACCGTCTCCTCCGTCATCCCCGCATTTTGCAAGCGTGGCGACATCATCGTCGCCGACCGCAACGTCAACTTCGCCATCCAGAAGGGCATCGCAATCTCGCGTTCGACAGTCCGCTACTACGACCACAACGATTTGAAGAGTCTTGAAGAGGTGCTTCAAGCCGTCGAGAAGGAAAGGAAGAAACGCAGGGGACCTTTGACCAGGCGCTTCATCATTACCGAGGGTATCTTCCAGAGCGACGGATCCATGTCTGACTTGCCCAAACTCGTATGTCCTCTGCACGTCCCGCACCCATGGGATGCACCTAACTATGCACTATCGTTTGCAGATTGAACTGAAGAACAAGCACAAATATCGACTGATGTTGGACGAGAGCTACTCCTTTGGCGCCGTCGGCCGAACCGGCCGCGGACTCACTGAAATCTACAACGTTCCTGTAAGCATTTCTCTTTGCTTTTGCATTGTCATTTCACTAATGGCGCTCTTAGGCTTCGAAAGTCGACATGATCCTGGGATCGTGCGCTATTGGCCTTTGCGCTGGAGGCGGTTTCTGTGCAGGTTCTCAAGTCGTCGTCGACCACCAGCGTATCAACGGCCTCTCCTTCGTCTTCTCCGCGGCCATGCCTGGCCTGCTCGCTGTCTCTGGATCGGAAGGTATCAACGTTTTCCGTAATACCCCCTCCATCTTCGAATCCCTCCAAGAAAATGTGCGCGCTGCCCGCGCCATTCTCGACAAAGTCGACTGCGTCACCATCCCCTCCCACCCCGCGTCCCCGCTCATCCATGTTAACATCCGCGGAGCCACGTCGGCATGGACGCATCAGTACCCCTCGTCTCCGCCCACAAGCGCCGGCCTGCACCCGCATTCTGCGTCGCTACTCAGCCCTACGAAGCATGCCAAAGATATGGCTTCGCGCGACTGGGATCTGGATTTGGAGGAGCGGCTCCTGCAGGAGGTTGTAGAGGAATGTCTCAGCCAGAATGTGATGGTGACCCGAGCGAAGACGTTGAAGAACCAGGAGCTCGTACAGGCAAGGCCGAGTTTGAAGCTCGCGATTACAGCAGGCCTGACAAAGAAGGAGATTGAGAAGGCGGTGGGCGTTGTGAAGGCGAGCTTGGTGAAGGTAATTGGGAAGAGGAGGTAGGCCGAGTTGGGCTCCTGCTTGATATCATTATCTGACGGAATGGGTGGATGGCCTGAAACATATTTTACACGTAATGTAGCATTTGAACTAATCATAGAGGATTTTTGGATTTATGCTGCCAGGTCCGGTTTTCCGATACCAATCGAGAGCATTCCCTTCCATATCCCTTCAACTTGTTGAAGATGGTTGTGGTTTACGTTGGGTCCCATTCAACCTGTCGACTGCCGTGAACTGACCGTCCATTCAAGGTCCGACTCATCGCCCGTCGTTCCTTCCCCCCGTCACCATGGACTCTCTTCCATTCGATCTTCTGGCCGAGATACTGTCCTATAATCAAGACGAAACGACCTTTGAAGGGTTCCAGCTTGCCCTGACATGTAGAAGTGCTTACGACAAGCTTCAGCCATCCCTTGCACGCATCCAGATCGACGAGCTCCTCGACCTCCACGATCGCGGGCACTTAGGTGTCGTCCAGCTTCGCCGGTCGGAGGCCGACCATGGTGACGAAGGGTTTCACCCGCGATGGACCCAGATGGGCAACGAGCTGCAAAGGCTCTGTCTGAAAGATTACTTGGAGGCAGCCTTTGGTATATCCGCGCCTCGTGGTGAGGGGGAGGAGCTCGCAACTTTCCCTCCCCACTTTGAATTCAGATACGTTCTCCATCCTGAAACCGGATTTTCCGCCCGGAAGTACTACTCTCTCCACAGTCTACTTGCGCGAGAGGTCGCTTCCCGGGGACTGTGTCGCGTGCGGCTGGTATGGGGGAAGGGTCTATGGGCTCACTTGTACAAGGAAGGGGTTGGTGGAGAAGAGAAGCGACAGAACATCCTGTCCAAGCTGCTGGAGAAGCTCATTGGGATAAACACGGCAGATGATTCATTGAAATGGGAGGGGATTGAACTGCAGATTGTAGGGCACTGCAACCAGTCTGGCCGACCGTTTAATTTAGAAGCGATGGCACCCGGGAGCCATCCGCCTTCTTTTCTCATCATCTGCGGGAGCCAAACCACACACTTCCGGGCGGGTCGTTCAACGTGAATTTTGGCTCAGAAAGCCCGTCTAACGCCAAGGAAGCCAAGGAGGACAACATCGTCAATCGCCTGCTGGGGAAATTGAGGGACAAACCGAAGTTGAAGTCGTCCTCGATGAACGTCAAGAAAGGCAACTCGAGAAAGCCGCCTGGAATGATATCGTGTTGGAATGTACATTCCTCCGCAACATCCACCCAGTTTCCAGGTTCCTTTCTGACACCCACTGCCGGGTCAACCTGCGTGAGCCGGTTAACACATATACACCTCGAAAGCTGCACGATTCAGCCATTCTGGTATTTCCATCTCCAAATCCTCATCCTCCGCTCCTCCTCCACTCTAACTCATTTACATCTCGACTCTTGCCCCGACCAGTTTTATAATGGATTAGCTGGACCGCTCGACTGGCATGCTATGTTTCGCTCTTGGCCGCGGTTTGACAGGCTCACCCACTTCAAGGTGACGAACACCGGGACACTCCCTGTGCCGGTCATCCTCTCATTCCTTCGTTACAACCCCACTATAGAAGCCGTACACCTCGTCATGCACCCAGTGCGCGACTACCACCTCCCCAAGACGGTTGCTGAACTCATGGGATTGGAGGTACACTTCAAGGATCTCGCCGCGACGCCGTGGGTTCTGAGTGCCTTGCTCTCGTTTCGACCTGTTCTGTGCCACCTGGAGAGCTTGGCGATCTGTCAAGTGAAGGCGTCGGAATGGGACGAAACCACCACGGAGTGGGAGAGGATCACTCAGTTCATCTACGCGCAATCTGAAAGGCGCTGTGGGTTGGGGAGATTAAAACTTACATTCGAGGATGGGTACCGGTTGGAAGATTGGCTCCGGTCTGCCGTTGCTTCTTCAACATTTGGTCAAGGCGATGGAGGTAGCACTCTTCAAGAACCGGCCGGGGAATACGCAGTGGCAAAGGCATTGACATCGTGTCATGAGATCACCTTCATACACCTCTCCCTCAGCAAGGTCCCAGAGAGCTTCTACCTGGACCCCCATGTTGTGGTGAAGTTTGCCGCTGCCTTCCCACAGCTTCAAACCCTCGTCTTGCAGGGCACCTTCTATAATGCCCCTGAGAGCCAGCGATACGAGAGCGCAGGAGTCTTCTGGGGAGTGCTACATCGACTCTGGGATTTATGCACTCGTTTGCAGATGCTGGAGATTCGAGACTTGAGTGAGGGGTCGAAGGCGAACGCGGCGGTGTGGATTGGTGGTCGTCAGCAAGGACCTAATGAAGGATATGATATCTATCTCGGCGCGTTTCCTTGGATTAATCTTAGTTAGTAGCTAGCCTTGTTAATGCCATGGTGTGTTGATGTAATGAGAGCCTCGCATGGGCGCTTAGTAGTTCTCGCCCAGCGTGGGGAATCTGAGTTTCAACAGCATTGTCATTTTCGAGCACTTTCTCACCCTCAGCTTCCTTCAGACCACACCGTCAGTACTGTCACCCTCCCAATCTTTCCAACCGTTCCATGGATCTCCCTGGAGAAATCATTGCTGAGGTCTTGTCCTACTCTCGCGCAGTCGCTCATCATTCACGGTCGCTCGTTGGACTCCAAGTTGGATTGGCCTGCAAGGATCTTTACCGACAATTCTATCCAGCAATCGCCTCATACCAACTTGATGCCCTTTCTAAATCCCTCGCGTCGCGTCGCCTAACTATCCACGTTTTACATCCCTCGAAGGCTCGATCATCGACTAACAACCAGAGGGAAGTGGTTGTCGGGAACGAGGTGGAACGACTTCAAGAGCGATTCGAGGCCATCTTCCGTCTTGCTCTCTCAAAACATGGATGCAACGGAGGCAGTGCGACAGAATTGGTCACAAAGGCCTCAGAACTCGACCCAAAAAACATATTTCCCTTCGACTTCCGGCTCACCTACTCATTTGCACCTTCAGATGATATCGAAGGGGAGCTCTGGAGTTTGCACAGCTTTCTCTCCCGCGAATGGGCCATACCGAGGCTTCGTCGCATTCGCCTGGGCCTACAGGCAGGGCATTGGGAAGACAGTACAACGGGAAGACAGGGCCGCGCACACATGAAGCTTCTACAGCTCCGCATGGAGCGAAAAGGCGTAGAGCTCGAAGTGGGAGAGGGACCTCCATTCTGGGCCGACGAGCTCGACTGGAACCGGACGGTCCGGTATTTAGCTAAACTTGAGCGAAGCCCAGTGTTCGCGCATGAACTCGCACCTCTTTCATCGATGGTTGCGGCTATATTCCAGCCATTCAAAAGCTTCAATTCTGACGTAATGACCTTACTGAAGAGGGCTTCGATTGGAAGGGTGGACGATCATGAGCAACCGCTTTCCCCTGCTCAGATAGCGAGGCCCCTCACCAGCGATGCAGAAGGCTCGACCCGGCGCGATGAATGGGACGAACGGTCAGAGGTCAATTCTACCCTCCTCAACCCACAGGTTCTAGAAAACTTGAACCCCGCCATACTGGACGCAAAAATCAACGTGACATCGTTCTGCCTGAGTGGGCGGGTGTTCCATCTCCAGCCGCTATGGTTTCCCCACATCCATTCACTTATGTCCTGTTCTCCCTTAACCCAGCTTCATCTCAATGGACTGGGCCTTACGCATCACGATTGGAACGCAATGTTCTCGAGTTGGACGTTGCCGAACCTCAAGTTCTTCAAAATTGAACATGTTCAAATCCCATTCAGTGTCTTAATGACGTTCCTTGATAGGCACCCCTCTATCATATCGGCAGCTCTTATCATGTTCACTGTCGTCGGGAAGTTGAGGGTAGCCGAACTTCGTTCGTCGAAGCTTTTGCCAAGGTTGAAGACCCTCACCGCAGCCCCTCCTTTCCTTCTTTCCCTTTTCAAGTCAGGTCTCAAGTTAGGGCCTGACCTCCACAGCTTGACTATCAGTCGGGAGGATAAATACTTTCCTGGAACACTGGAGGATATAACCGATGTTTTATTCCAAATCTCGCGGAAAGGGGCTACTGCCAAGTGGCCAAGTCTCCAGACCCTTTCGTTCATCCTCCCCTATGAATATCACTGGCTGGAGGCTTGGCTATCCTCCTTTGTATCACAAGGCGGGAGGTTCAGACCAAGTGGCAAAAATCGAGGTTCAGTACTTCGAAGAAATCCTGATCACAAGCGATCTACCAACGGGATGCTGAGGGAACTCCGCCACATCAGCACCCTCAACCTTACCATCGCGCACCAGGCAAATTACCCCGTCCCTACAATGGACGACAGAAGCATGTTGGAGGCTATTTCCGACTTCGTGGCTGCTTTCCCGGCCCTGATAGATGTTTACATGCGAGGTCACGCTCTCCCCGCGGCCAATTATAGGGGCCGTGTCAGGAAACCTTGGGGCGATACTGCTACGGCGATGTGGAATAGATGCGATCGTCTGGAGAGGCTGGAATTTCACGAATCTGGATTAACGAGAGCAGGGTGCGAGACTGATCCTGTAGTATGCGAACGACCGTCCTGGTTAAAGAAAACGTGACAGTTCCGTCTTCACTATGGAACCTTATTCCGAGAAAAAAACCTGGACGTACCTGGACGTACCTGGAATGTCCAGGCAATGTCCAGGTATTCTTCCTGTTCCCTGGGAATTCCAGGTAAGCGAATTTCCAGGAAAAAGTCCTGGTAAACGTTGATGCCAGGTACTGTCCAGGTAACTTTATACACCTGGGCAGAAGAACCTGGGAGGTACACGAAATTCAGGTACCTGGTAAGTCCAAGGAAAACGAGTGGTGAACATAGGTAAAGTTGTATATTAGCATGCAGGGTGTACAGTGTGATACTATTGACTTAGGCCATTCTGATAGGAAACCGTCTTATGCACAACTTACGCATGTGCTGGGTGAGGGCAAGGGTGGGCCGGTCTTCAGAATACAGCACGAGGGTCGGAAAAAAATTTAAGCCCTCAAAAATTGAACCAACCACCTATGTAAGCGCCAAGCCTTCCCAAAAAGGCAATTTACATAAGCTTTTTCAGCCTCCGCTCAACTCGCCGGCATCCGGGGTCCACCCAAAGGTCAACTGGAGGGCGCGAGTTCAATTCCCACTTGGTGCAAAGTATTTATTATCATTGTAACTACATATTTAAGCACTGTAAATGGTCCAGAACTTTACTATCATGCTTTATATAATTTTTGAATGCCTTTACAGCTTAGAACTATACCAAAATTAGCCTTTCGGGACCCATTTTAGGGTTTATAGAGGGGGGTCCAACAAAATTTTAGCAGCCAAAAGGCTGAACCAACCACCCATGTATGGGCCGGTAATTTAAAGACCAGCCCACCCTTGGGTGAGGGGCAGGAAGGCATGCCAGGACAGATATCGATCGACACCTAAGTCCATTAAAGCGGAGATTTAATTGCGGGTATAATCATCGGAAACTGAGATCGGCCACCCACCGTCATCCTTTCCTTTCCTCCGCCATCTCCCATCGGCTTCAAGGCAAAGAGTGGGGCGCAAAGCAAATGTACGTCTTTCATTATTGTCTGAGTGTATCCTTTTCGCATCGCTTTAGGCCATACTGAAAATAGTGCAGCCCGTTTATAGTTATACGTGCAAACGGCGACCGCTGACAGGGCTTTGGCAGGACGAGGGAGATAGTGGGCTACGCCAATGGCGATGTTAATTTAGGTGCGTATTCACAACCCGCCATAGCTAAATTGTATCTGATCATCGTTTAATCATCGTTCCTCAGCTGAATCATGACGTCGCTCCCTCGGACCTCGCCTCCAGACCCACGCCTCTATTGAATATCATTTCGGTGAGTGCTCCAAACATTCAGGCACCTAGACACACCTCCTGTTTCCTATTCGCAGTCAAATGGTGTGTACCCCCATAGTATTTTAGCGTTTTATCAATCCCTGTAAATACCCTGTAAGAATACCTGTGAAATACACGCCTTTTACCTGTCTTATCTGTGTGAATACCCTGGGCATTGGAACTACCAGTAAAAGGTTCCTGGATATACCTAGGAAATTTGCATGTACGGCTCATGGAAAGAGACCTGTCTAATCCAGGGCGGATACCTGGTAGCCCCACGATTTTGACCGTCCAGGTAAACGGAAGATATCACAAGTTATCTACCTGGACAGTACCTGGTCATAATCGTACCTGGGATTCCCAGGTGTATACCTGGGTATTCCAAGTATTCTACCTGGTATATCCAGGGAAGTTTCCCCGGTATGCCCAGGTCACCTGTACAGGCTTTTTTCCCGGCCCCGAAGTTTATAGTGCTTGATGTTAACTTCTGTCGTGGAGGACTAGCTTAACTATCTTCAAATGTATCATTTCTTTGCTGTTATTTTGAACCCGATCTGGACCAAGACCTACGATCGGAAAATCTAGTCAAGCCCGTTACCTCCCAACTTTATATCAATCGCACCATCCTTAGGGATACGCATCAAATAAGCGCCCATAATTAGAGACTACAAACTAGACAGCAGAGGCAACGTATTATGTGCTATTTGATTTATCTCGCAAACAACTCTGGATAGCTTTTGAAGTTAGGTGTGGGTTCGTCTTCTCCCCTGTTCCATACCGCCTTTTCTTGCGTATGTTCGCGACCGATTCCCATAATTTTCATCCTCTTCAAAGTCCGAGATGCAGTCCATATCCCTCCTAAAGACTCCCAGAATCCTAGCTCTGCCTTCTCCAGATCCTCTTGGGAGGGGGACAGGAAGAAGTCATGGATGCTGACCTTCTTCAGGGTCGGGAAAGCGGCGATGAAAGTAACCACTGAGTTAGGGTGAACAAAGATCGCAGGTGGCCAGAAGCTACTTCCATACGTCCTGTGCGCTCGCATGCGGAGTGATGCTACGCTTCCTAGTCCGGATAGAGCGAGTTGTAAGTTGGTCGCAGGCTCTCCATCTTTTGGTATGGCGGAGAGGAGCCAGCTGCCCAATGCCTCGGTAAATGCGAGATTGAGGCGAAGTCGTCGGAGCGCTGGTGCTCGGCAGGGAGTAAGAGCTAGTGCAGACACGATTTTTTGCAGATCTTCTCGATGTGCTTGCGGTGACGTCCCGTGCTGGCTGATGATCTCCTGAATGGTGAGTTTATCGAGGTTTGGAGAAGTAAATGGTGAACTGAAGAGTTGGAAGAGCATCTCTGGCGTCGCAGTGAGATTGCGGAGTTTGTGGTGTACGTTGTCGAGATCTGTGATGAGTTCGTTGGTGCAAGCGGGGCTAGGAGGAGGGTCGATCATGAGCTCGAGATCTGTAAGTGTAGGGTTGTTCTTCACGAAAAGGAGGATGCCACTAAGAGGAATTGACATTTTCTTGACGGTGAAGTATGATAGCTGGGGGAGCTTCCACGAGGGTAATATGTCATCCCAATCATAATCAGCTAGGCCACAACCATCGAGATGGAGATGCGTTAAAGGGGAGGACCTGATGACCAGGTCCGTAAAGCTGTAGGGGGCAGGATGGAAGATACGGTCCGTTAGGGAGAGCGACGTCAAGCAGTTATCAGCCATTGAGCACTTTGGGATCTGGTACTGTAGTTCTTGGGGGATGAACCGACATTCGAGTTCTTGGCAAGTCGTATCGTCGAAAATGGCGAACGGTACGATGGTAGTACCTTTGGGAACATGTGTTTTGGCAGCTTTTAGAGCGTTCATGGTATTTTGCAGCATGGTGCGATATGCAATTAGCTTGCTTCGATGTCTGGCGATGACCTGGGGGTCCGAGTTGCGTGTCAATTCAGCGGGAAAGGTGGCGTGGTATGTCTCCCGGGCCGACAGCTCAAGCTCAAGCCCTTCGAGCTTTACCACGGCCTCTAGGAGCTTGAGGACGGCTGAGCCCCATTCCGCCTGGGACTTGGCCCCCCAATCGGGCCACTGGACGCTGGTCCTGAAGGTTAATTGAAGCTTGGCCAGCTTGGACGAGACCTGCTTCCTGGAGAGCAGACTGTTCAAAGACCATATTGCGTCGAGGTCGGTACTGCTGGGATTGTGTGCCTCGAGGTGGAATCGTATGTCTAGTGGAGGGACCTTTGGTCGCGCCTTCTCTTCTCCTGGGGTCTCGGAACGACGCACGTTGGGGATTGTGGGCAACACCCCTTCAGCTTGGGGGATATCGTCGGTCCTGTCCAATATGGCAGTATCCCGGAAGACCTGCTCGAGCCGAACTTCGGTCGTCTCCGTTTCTAAGGAATAGCCGTGCTCGATGAGGTCTATGGCGTTCCGAAGTCTGCTGGCCTGCAGACGAGCTATCTCTGGCTGGAACATGCGGTAAAGAGCTTTGCATGTAAATGCGACGCGGAGATTTCGAAGCGGCTCAGAGCTTGAAAGGTTGGATCTAAGATCGGAAAGGATTTTCGCAATGATTTCCTCGGGAAGGTCCATGGTAGGATAGTCTAGATGATAAGTGCGTGGCGTTGCTTCTACACAGCGAAAAGGAGGGGGTGGTGGGCAGGAAGGAAACATGAAAGGTCAGATCACTGCTGCTGCGGTGTGTGGGAGTTCCTGGACGGGTAGCACGGTGTGGGCACGAGAAGTATGATAGCTGAAGTCGGTATCTAGCAAATAAGTACTACTGAAGCTACAAGTAGCTAATACGATAGATTCAAGTCTGTATCTCGCGCCGAGCGCTGATCGATGATCTTCAAAGGACTCACATATGGGCACCCGTATGAGAACCTGCAAGTCAAAGCATCACGCCGGGAAATAAGCGTCAAAGCCCGGTGATGGCTCCCGCTCTCCCCTAACCCACACACAAGGCACAGTAACAGCTCCCCCCACACCACTCAGCTCCAGTCTTTGCAAGGATGACGCTACATCCCATACACGGCGGATGGAGGCCCAGAATATTGGGCGCTCTTCCCTCGGAGGATTGTAGAAGAGCCTTTGAAGGACTACTTTCTCCAAAGAAGGAAATGCGGCGACAAAATCAACCACCAGCTCTGGCGAAACATAGATATCTGGGGGCCACTGGCTTGAGCGGACCGTCCTTGTTTGATGTACTGTGAGCGTTAGCGATTTGACATTCTTCAGGCCTGAGAGGACGTCATGTAGGTTCGAAGTGTGGGTAGAATCGCCACGCTCGATCGGAGAGGTGCTCGTAGCGGAACGGAGCCAATCATTCAAACTCTCCTTGACGTACGCCATGTTGAGCGAAAGGTGATGAAGAGAAGGAGCTCTTAGAGGTAGGAGAGAAAGGGAGGTCGTGACTTCAGCGAAGTCAGCATCGTCATTCTGTATCTGCCGAACTGCCACAATGTTCAGCGCTGGAAGCGTGAAGGATTGTGTGAGTTGGTGAAGGCCAATGGGGTATGCTTCAAGGTTCTGGAGATTAGGAAGAACGCGGCTGGGGGACTCTCCGCCCATGCAGGGTTGGTCCGCCACCTTGAAAGCAGCCCGTAGGAATAGTTTGGCGTCCACGATCGAAGGGTGGCGTTGTAGGAATAAGATCATCGGCTTTCCTATAGCAGACGATGTGGTGAGATGGAGATGGGATAGGCGGGTGAACGTCCAGGTCGGGAGCACTGCCTGCCAGTCGGGTTCAATGAGCTTGCACCTGTGGAGTTCCAGGTGGGTTAAGGAGTCGAACACCCTCAGAGTAAGCAGGTTGATGTGAGAGTACATAACAGGGTGGAACGCGAGACGACGGAGTTTGATATCAGTTGTTCTGGCACCTGCCATGGCCAAGGGTGGAACTGAATATACGAGCGCTTGGGGAACAAGTGTGCTCTGCATGGTATGTCCGAGATCGTCAACCCATTCTGCGACGCTCTGTATTGTGAATGGTGTGGAAGCAAGGCGGTCTCCAAGAAGCTGCGACGCGTCGTCGAGTGGCGTGGTAGGAGCTTGATGAGTCTTGCGATCATCAACTGCGAGAGCTGTTGGTGAATCGGGAATGTAGGGGTGATGGTTGAAGAGAGTGTGCTTGAAGGGCTGGTCATTGTCCCCAAAAGAAGCCCAGTTAAACAAGGAGGGAGGGGTGGTGGAATGCAGCTCTCCGTCTATCACGAGCTCGATGCCAGGATGTTGCACCAACAGTTCGAGAAGTTTCAACATGGCCCGCGACCATGCCGTCTGGCCCCTCGGGTTCCATTGCAACCACTCATCATCAACACGCAATAACAGAATGAAAGTGCACACCCCGTTCAATCCATCCTTCCCCGATAGAAGGTGTATTAGGCTCCAAATTGTGTCGGAGTCGTCGCAGGACCTCGTTACAAATCGAACGGTACGTATACGTCGATCTGCGCCTGGGTTGTCGAATCGCAATTCATTTTTCCGCTGGGCCTCCGAGAGAAGTTTTGTTCGTAAGGCTGCGATAACAGGCTGAAAGTCTTGGTACAGAGATTTGCATGTGAGCGCTATCTGAAGGCCAGCAAGGGCGCTAGTCCCATCCGAGCGTATGTGTGACAAGATCTCGCCTAGGATTTCCTCAGGCAAGTCCATGGGGGGCGGGTTCACAGTATCTGGTAAAGTGTGCCATGTGTTGAACACGTATTCTGAGCCATCTAAGGCATGGACCCACCTTGAATAGTACTTTCAGAGCCGGGGGTTGACGGTCGTTACAGTTGAAGGACAAACAGGCGTTCTGGGAATCTGGCATAGATTGGGCCAAAAGTATCGCCGAGGATTACCCGTTCGGCCGTCAATAATGTAGGTTAGCGAATTCTAAGTGCATTCTACGAACGGTACAGTAGTCAAAGTGATATAGAGACGCTATGGCACAGGGAGTCGACTAGATACAAAGCGTGGTCAGTGGGTATTAATTTTCGGCGAGCCAACAACATTACACACACACACACACAAATCTCGCTCGCGCTGTAAGTTCATCGTAGCCCTACTCTTGCTGGTCATATTCCAGTACAAACGAAGGTTACATATGGCATGGCCAACTACATAGTCGTAGGGTAGACGGGTAAGTACTAATTCATGCCAAAAAGACAGTAAAAGGGTTCGTCAGCAAAACTATTCTCAAGAAAGCATAATGCATAATCCATAGCACAAGAACGAAAGAAACCTAAGAAAAGAGATACTTATATCAATGTTAAGTATTACCGCACACCCTCTTCATCTCCTCCCCCTCTTATCCTTGTCCTTATCGAAGAACGCAACCAACTGGTTGACAGCCAACTTCCCCTTCGAGCTCACACCACCAGCATTCGCACCTCCCGGTGTCCCGGCTGCAACCTCCTGCTTCCTGCGCAACAGCAAGGGGTCAACAAACTTCGCGCTGTTCGGCGTCGGAGGCGTAGAGCCCGAGAAGAACCCAGCATCGCTATTCAGACGATCCGACGACTTAGACCGCAGACGCAGGGGCGCAGTAGTGCCCGGGCTCGTCCCAAAGGTCGCAGTGACATTGGTCTTCGTAGTCGAAGTGGTCGTCGTCGCTGGGGTGCCAACGTTGCTGGTGCTGCTGTTGGCCGACGAATTGATGAAGCTCGACATCCCATACACACTTTGTGCCTTCATCCTCCTCTGTGAGCCTAGAGTAGGCGTATTGTACTGGTTGCTGCTAAAGTCTCCCCCGACCTTCCTCGTCGGAGGCGCAGTCCCTCTCAAGACATCCTGGTCAATACTGCTCACACTGCTGATACTCGTATTGCTTCTCTTCTTTTGCACAGTCAGCTTGCGCGTGAACCTTGCCGATGCACTCTTTCCGATCGTCTCCCCTCCATCTTCTTCCTCTTCCTCGTCATCAGACTCGGGGATAGTGCGCGCTGACGATTTGGGAGTTGCGGGCAGGCGTCTCCCAGAAGTGTGCGACGATGCGGGAGGATTCTCCTCTGCATCAGGAGGAGAAGGAGGAGCCACGATGGGCCCTCCCAAAGCGACAGTATACCTCTTGCGCGGGGTAGGACTGACACTGCCCTGACGAGGAGCAGTGGATTTGGGAGGCGGAAGCCCGGTATTCTTCGTAGGGATGGGGATCGGACTCGACGTCCGGTTGGTGTTGGTTATGGTAGCAGTAGTGGTCGTAGCGATGGGGTTGGCTTTGGCACTAGGCCCAGAGGGGGGCGACAATGGCCTTCCAGTCAAGGTCGAGGCGATGTTGAAAACACTGGATATGGGAGAGCCCCCCGCGCCAGCACTGATTCCAGCGTAAGAGTGGGATGGGAGCCCCGAGATCGACGAGATCGACTGGCCTCGCCTCTTACTGTTGAGAGACGCATTCGGAGAACCCGTCGGGGAGAAAGTCTCGGGGGGAGAGTTGTAGTCTCCAGTAGGATACGGGAGCCTCGTCCCGGACGGCGTCCGCGCTGAGGCAAGTGGTGGACTCGTTGATTCACGGGCAGACGACGGCAATCTCGTATGCCGAGGCGTGGTGAATACTTCCGCGACGGATGCCTCGATGGTCGGTGATTGGGCCTCGTGGACGAGTGTTGTCGACGCCTGTCTGGGTGCAACGCTGACTGCCGCTTGGACTGTCTGTGTCTTCGGCCCTGAGGACAAATTAGAGGGTGCAGTCGCCATCTTTGCCATCTCCCTCCCCAACTCTCCGACGCGCCCTTGAAGCTCAGATATTTCGTCCCGTATCTCGGTTAGCTCCTGACCAACAGCAGGCAGAGATTCTTGCGGCGCCTTGCTACTGTTCGATTTATCCTCGTCTTTCAGATTCTCCTTCTCAACCAACCAGCGCTCCACATCGTTCATTCTGTCCTCGAGTGCACGAACATGGCCGATTGTCCACTTCTCCAACTTCTCGAAACGTTTGGCAATGGCCAAAAGAGTCACAGGAACATCAACGGTTCCTTGAGGAGTGAAGGATACGTAAACAGGAGGCGCCTCCCGAGACGGAGAATTCGCCAAAGAATCGGTTTGCCGCATTGGAGATGGCGACAGATTCGGCGTCGAAAGACTAGGCCGAGAAGGAGTCGGAGACGACGGGGATGCAGGAACGGGTTTCCTGGTCGGAGGCTGGAGGGGAATGTTGAGATTTGCCGTTGGTGGAGGGTCGGTCTTTTCTTTCGCCTTCGCATCGAGGATGACTTGCTGGGCTGGAGTAATGGGCGACTCCCTGTCCTTGACTGGCGTCAGACGGTTCTTGGCGGCCTGCCACCACCCTCCAGTGTCTTTGTAAGAGCTACCAGGAGATGGCGTCGTTGGAATGGTATGCGAGTGCGAGGACGGCGGGGGCGGCAAGCCTTTGGCGTTGTCCATCATGGCGAGCATGCGCTCTTCAACCTGCTTGCGCTGCTGTGCTTCACGCATCAGGATCGCCTCGGCTTCACGGCGGCTCCTCTCCCGCTCCCGCTCGGCTTCAGCTTCAAGCTCAGCATCAGACAGCATGTTTGGAGATTTCGGCGCGATTCCCCCAACGAAGGTGTTGACGCGTTGCACAAAGCTAGCCGCCAGGTTGGAGACGGAGGATGAAGGCGATGGAGACTTCTTCCATTTGCGAGGAATGCGTATACCCTCTTCGTCGGATTCGTCGTCGGATTCAACGTCGTGATCGATCCCAGTCGAAGTATTCATCGTAAACGAGTTCCTCAGAGGAGATGGCGGTCGAGGGGAGGGCTGGCGCCCACCATCTGGCTATAGCCCTGGTCAGCAGCAGCCTTTAAATCCATGTACTGAACACATACCAAGCTTAACGAGCTTTGAGATCCCACCGTCATTCGCCTCGCACGATTGACATTCTGGCTAGGCGGGAGGATACCTCCTGGTGCCTGGAGACTGAGGGATTGATTTGAGCGATGCGCCGGAGATGACTCGTAGCCTTGCATGTTGAGGAGACCTTGAAACTACCCTGGCCAGTTTGCCGCTCCTAGCCCGCTTGACCTGGGCTACGCGCTCGTCGGGGAGCTTGGACGCGTCGTAGGCGCCGGGGTTGTTGGTGGTCGTGATGAAAGCAGCCAACAGTCGTTATTCCCACGCCGACTACTGCCTTAAATGTCGAGAAAGGCGCCGTTTCTGGCTCGAAACCGTCATGCGCGGGGAGAATCCTTATACTCTATAAGTACGATGAAGAGCTGATGTACTTGGGAATAAAAAAGGTATTGTCTACTACGTAAATTTCTTTGGCAGCCAAGGCGGTCTTTCACGGACAACAGAGTCGAACTCGCACCCAGAGCCAGTAAGTCCAGAGCAATGAATCTCTAGCCGCTCCAAATTCGCGCATCTTTTCCGCCTCATTAGAACAAGATCCCCCAGTTGTGGATAGAAATCGTGTGCCGCTTCTGGGAGAAACTGGTCCAACGACCCACGCATGTAAACATCCTTGAGAGCAGGGAACGCAGCAATAAAGTCGAAGGCGGCCGTTATCAGGGTGTCCCCATCAAGCCTGAAGTCGAGGTTGTTCCTTTGCTCAGGGAAGAAGAGGTTGAGCGTAGTGATTTTATCCAATGCCGTCAACTTGCTATCAGCCCTCTTGTCGGAACCGTAGTTTCTGAATAGTCGGAGGAAAGGTATGTGGATTTCGCCTCTGTCGACGTGCGAGGGGTTCGAATTCAATGAGTGTGACAACCACTCATCCAATCCCGACACACAGGGAAGGACCAATGACAGAGTACAGAGACTCGGCCATATCGAAGGTGAGATTTGCGAGAGAACCTGTGTGATATCATCGAAGGTGCCAACATCCGGAGGCGGCGGATGTCTGTGCTCTCGACTGATGTTCAGGCCGCCGATGTTAGGCCCAACACGGAGCCGTTGTTTGAAGAGGGTAAGGAGGAAGGGGGGAGTCGCAACAAGTTGCTTCAGCCTCGGGAGATAATCCAAGCTGGGGGAATTGGACATCTTCAGGCTTCCGACGATGGTGAATATCAAAAGGGTTGCAGATACGATGGTGGGATGCCTCTGGAGGAAAGCCATCAAGACAGGAAATGGGATCTGAACATACTCGACTTTGAAGAATTCGAGGGCGGGGAACGTCCAGCTTGGGAGTATCGCAGCCCAGTCATGATAATCAAGCCCCAGTCTATCGAGATGGAGATGTGTCAATGACGCAGCAGAACCGGATAAGAGCGAGTGGATGGATGGGAACCATAATGGCTGGAGGTGAAAAACCCGACCCCTGAGACAGAGTGAAGACATCTGAACTTTGTTCTCCACCAATGATAGTCTGGTTCTGATCTTGACTCCTTCGTCCCATATTGCATGTGGTTTGGCCCTAGTGGAGCTTCCTGCTTCGCTCAAGAGAAGTTCGGCGAGCTCTACAGAGGAAAGAGGTTGATTCCGGTGACGCTCTGCCTGACTCCCGAGCTTCTTCATCAATCCTGCGGCGTTAACATTCAGACGTTTGAAGGAGGTTGAAAGAGAGGCTACCGGTGGAGTGGTATGCTCGTGCATGAATATTGGACTAGAACCACCCGATGTAAAGTAGAGGGAGTTGAGTGTGATAGAGTTGATGTCATCGGACAGTAACGAGGGATCCCCGGCCGCTAATATCTCGAACTCAACTCCTTTTCGTTCCAAGCTGAGTTGTAGGAGTTTTAGTTGCGCTTCCCCCCCTCTTCCGGGATTGGCAGTTGAAAGTGACTCCCGCAAATACAAGCGAATGCGCCGAAGACGCGGGAGCGCCCATTCTCGGGAGAGCCAGCTGTGTATACTCCACAACCTTCGGCATCGTCCGAAGGTGCACAAAAGTACGTGACTTGGAAGTCGAAGGGAAACAGGTCGTTGGTGTCGAGTTCTGCGGGTAGCGCCAATCCACTGGCGTGCCCGCCTCCGTGTTGACTCTGCCCATTGTTAGGAAGAGCAGGAAGAAATAGCGCCTCTAATCGTTCCTGTAGATGCTCAGGTTCCTTCCCTACAAAAAACTCCTTATCGCTTGTTGTCGATCGGGCCTTGGATGGGTGTAGAATGTTGATAGTCAGTCGACGTGATGCAATGGCCTCGGCCAGTGCATTAAGCTGGTACGAGGCAATGGCTGGATAGAATTGTTTGTAGAGATCCCGGCACGTCAATCCCACCTGGAGTCCTTGGAGGGACCTCGGATGATGAGCGGGAGCCCGAATATAAGAAAGAATCTCAGCGTAGATTTCCTCGGGGAAATCCATAGACCTGAAGGAAGAGGGGATCAGTTGTGGACCGTGGTGGTCAGGAAGAGTGCGATAAATGATGAGGTTGCTAGAGAACCGAGATGGAGGTGGAAGAGAACCAGGCGAGGGTGAGAATTACAGGCATCGCCATCACACTTTAATGCCGTTCAAACCCAGCTCATCAGCCGGATACGGAACGGAGAGGTTTAAGCGCCCGTGCAGGTCGGCATAAGGTTACACCGTGATGAGCGAGTTTGAGGGGACTTCTGTGCTATATACCCCCTATAAGACTTGTATCTTGCGTCTGGGAGCCTCCTTATGCGGTAGCTTCTGCTGGAACCGGGGAAATGAGCCTCGATTGCAGGCATGCTCCGGCGCTCAAATTGAACCTCCGCAAGGCTCCGATGATGGCACGGATCTCTGACTCACACGATATCCTATATAGAGCGGGGTGTCTTTTCCTTCCACGATGCCCAGTTCTCTCAGTCTCCACATTATCAACACTATCCCACTTCCATCTTGCTTCCACCTCCCCACTCACCGATGGACTGCCCCGGTGAAATCTTGAACGAAATCGCCTCGCACATCCGAGTAGGCAGCACAACGTCTCTTCGGGACCTCCAGATGGTCGTGACGTGCAAAGCACTCTACTACGCAGTCCGGCCCCTCGTTTCAAACGTAATGGTTCGACTCCTTGCGAGGGCAAAGAAAGACCGCGTCCTGATGCTCAACACCTTCGAACATGCGAGTTCACGGAAGGTGTTCTTCACAACTACGCCGTGTGACGACGTAGACACGATTTGGAGTGTCCACCACTTCTTCTCAGAGTCGGGGCGATTGGATGGGGTTTGCACCTTCGTTTGCACCTTGAAGGTCCACCCTCAGTGGACCCAGTGGCGACCAACCGACCTAGCTGCGTGGACACGAGCACTTCGGAGGCTGCTCGACATCGTGGCTGGACACCCTTCTGTCGAGCTTGAGCTTGTAGGCTTCAGATCGCCGACACCGAGTACATTCTACGGCGGATCTGCGTCGTCTCTTTTTGTACATGAGCGCTCTCCGCTGGCCGGAAGAGTGTCTGTGACTTCAGCTTCAGTCGATGCCCAGATTGATGATCTCGCAGACAGTCTGAGCAACCTAACTATTTCTTCGCAGCGTCCTCAGCCCCTTGGTTGTGCAGAGCCTGATGCTTATACGCCCTTCGCAGAGTGGGTTGATGAGCTAGGGTGGAGGGTGCGAAATAAGCTCACCCCTCGAGTATTCGTACTCGATACGGTCAACGCGGCTATAACAGACACCCGGCTCTCATCGCTCCACCTTTTCGGGGGCATATTCCACCCGGTTGTCTTTTCCAGCCTGGACCGCTTTGTCCGTAGTTCAGTTGGGTCCTTGACGCAGTTGCATATCAATAACGCTGATCTCACTGCGCCTGACTGGCATGCAGTGCTGCGGACCTGGAGATTCACCCAACTGACTCATTTCAACCTCGAAGGGAAGGAAATCCCGGCCCAGGCTATAATGGCTTTCCTACGGCAGAACACCTCCCTTTCCGACCTCACGCTGCTTATCCACGAGAACTCCGGGGCTGTCCCGCTTCTCATCGACCCGAGATACTCGGAAGACCCCTCCACCACCCACCTTCCCAACCTCCGCAGCATCGTTGCAAACACAGGCATTCTTTGCCCCCTTCTCGAGGCGTCAATCACCCTTCCAGTCCTCGAGAGCTTAACCATCTCGGAAAATCCTCAAGACCTTGCCAAAGTAACGGCCATCCTTTCCCTCCTCCCCAAATGCGCCGCAGCTCCCCGGCACATCTCGCTTTCCCTCGCGTACGAGGAACACCTGGCAGACTGGCTTTGCACAACAGGGGACGAAGCTGGAAGCCCTGCTAAAGGCACTG
This sequence comes from Ephemerocybe angulata, assembly GCA_013368325.1. NCBI lineage: Eukaryota > Fungi > Basidiomycota > Agaricomycetes > Agaricales > Psathyrellaceae > Ephemerocybe > Ephemerocybe angulata. The sequence goes on along the minus strand of JAACJK010000009.1, from coordinate 41,196 downwards.
CGGACGAGTTGTACAAGGCCATCTCATGCCTTTCCTCAGTTACCTCCCTGCATTTCACGGTCCATAAAGGAACACCTATACCCAAGTCAGGTCATTTTGGCTACCACCCGGTACCGGTTTATGTATCCCCTGCCGCAGCGATTTCCATCGCTTCTGCGTTTCCGTCATTGGATAAACTAGTCCTAAGATAAAAGTAGCTTCTGGAAGGCACTTACCACCATTTGGGCAAGGTGCCCAGCTCTTCAGACGCTTGGGGTAAAAGGTACTTGGTACTCTCTTACCCCATCGTTGTGGAAGCGATTTGAAAAGTTTAGGCAACCATTTTGATGGGTATCGATGCAGATGTAGTGCATTCGTTCCATTAATGACACGAGCCACTAAACTATTATTTATTTATTCTTGATGAACTTGTATACCAACTATTACAATAGAAAACTGAAGCTTCAACCAAACCGTAGCGAGCCTGCCCGATGGTAGCAGTTTGGTGACAAGGCATGGGACGTACCTCATAGACATCCTTGCCCCTTTGCCAAGAAGGAGTATTATAGCACTTAAGTCTTATGTGGAGGAAAACAAAAGCTGGAGGGTTCGACAAGGCAGGGTCAGCTTCCGGCCCCAAGAACCTCTGACTATTCCATCCTAGAATAAGTAGTCCTCATTCCGCTTTCAAGGGAGAAAAAAGAAAAAAGAGTGGACACTGTGGGAATTGAACCCACGACCTCACGCATGCGAAGCGTGCGCGCTACCCCTGTGCCAAGAGCCCATATATTTCCCGTGATCCTCTCCCTTTCCCGTTCAATGGGCGGAGTTCATCCTCGCCCGGTGGAGAAGCACAGCTTGCTTCCGACCACCATCCTCTCCTTGTCGTCCTATGAGTGCCTCCGGTCACAAGCAACTCACAACCCTCGTTCATCCTGGGAACTGGGGAGGCACCTGACAGACCCACTGCTAGTCTCTAGACCAGGTAAACCGCGGTGTTCTCGACGTCAGACGCCCATTTAGTTCCTTCAAGTTCCCTTCTTGAAGCTCTTGCGTTCCGTAACCCTTCCGAAGTTCTCGATACGACGCAGGTACGATGCCATTGCGATGCCATATCTTCAATTGAGAGACGTTTTCCTTGGATTTTCTCCCCAACAAACTGAATTGAGTGGGCAGGACGCGGAGCTAAAACTCGGGAGACTGAAATGTTCTACATAGAAGGATCCTTTGAAGCCACGAGCACTGAGCGGGGTATACGGTATCAGTCAAACGCGTGAACGAAAAAGGAGTCGATGCTATTCATAGGTTCGGGGACATGGCACCGTGGAGAGGCATTGCAGGTTACACAGAGGTACCACGGTGCGCAGTCTTATTATATGGCCTTTAAGCTTGAATTCACTCCTATACCATAGGGAGGACCAGTAGGAGGAGTCCTATACTTGTGTACTGTGTTGAGGCCAGTTCCTTTTTCCATGTGATCTCATACGTTGCGCTATTATTAAAGAAGGAGAACCCGGCATGATCTTTCCCTTCGACCAAAGTTATCCACCGCTGACCATAACCACCACTCCTGACCGCTTGCCATGGTGCTTATCGGGCAGCTGATAGACACGCTCCCGCAGATATGGAATTCAGCCTGCAGGAACGTTGCGAATCTTGTGCGTATCTGTCAACGTCGCCCGCAGCGTACATGGCACATCAGAGGACAGGTCACGGGCGCTTAGTAGGATCGAGCAATGTGCCCGTTACTAGCAGCCACTAACGAGCGGCGCCTGCATACCTCCGACATTCGCCCTGCCAGAAATGCGTTCAAAGTTCAGCCTAGGCTCCGTCTGTAGTCTAATTTCGTGGCCAATGTATTGTTATCGAATCGCCAAAACGGTCAGGCCCTATCTGCCAGGTACGAGAAGATATGGCTGAGCGGGACGCGGCAGTCTTCTTGAAGACAGTTGCATTCCAAGCCCCTTCCCACCGTCTGTTCTCCCTTCCGTCGAACATTTTCTCTCTCATATCCTAGTCCTGCTGACTTACGCACCCGCACCACAATGTCCGCGATAGGAACCATCCTGGCCAAAGCGTTTAACGGGCTCCAAGCCCATGTCTTCCTACCAGCAAGTCTTGCTTTGCTATCACTCATCTCCATCTTCAGAAAACGTCCTAACGGTGAGCTGCTCGTTGTCAAATGAACGAACTTGGAACTGATATGCCGGTAACGCAGCTATATCCATGGGTCCCATCCCCGCCAATACTGCTACTCCCCGCTTGGAGACGACAGGCCGTCAACTGCTCACATTGGAGAAGGATGGACCCATCCAGATGGGATTCTGGGTTCCTAACCGAGTTTACGCTACAGTCAAATACCTCGTCCCGCTCAGGCAGCATATTGAAACTCTCCGTGCCCAAAACGCCCTACGACCCGTTCATGACACTATCTCCACCTTCAAACAATTTATCGAGGCGAATGGCATTTATCGTATGCTGGTCAACCGCATGCTGGACGAGGCCAACGCCTTTATAGCCACTTGTGACCCAGCCACCATCGCTGAGATACAGGCTTTCGGTGACACCACTGTCTATAGTTACGACGACTTCTTCACGTACCTCAACGAGATCATTAACACAACGCCCTCGTTCAACGACACTGCCCAGGTCGGAACCCCCATGAATGGCCTGCTCGCTGTCGCGATGGGTACTCCCTCTGGCGCCGACTTATTCCACGATTCGACCTTCAACGCCCAGTTCAAATTGGTTCTGGACGCCTGGAACTCATTCCTCAAGAGCCCCCAATCTCTCGATAAACTCGACATCCAGAACCCCGAGAAGCAAGGATCGTGGATCTCCCAGGCCGCGTTCGCTGCTGGCGTATGGAACCAGATGTCGTATGATCCCACCGAGCAGGGGTTCGGCTACGAGTCGTGGAACGATTTCTTCATCCGTCCTTTCGTCCCAGGTGCGCGCCCGTTCCTGGGCGACCCAACCGTATCTGTTGACGTCGGTTGCGAGACGACGCCCTGGTCATACGCCAACAATGTGGATGCCGAGACGCCGTTTTGGATCAAGGATGTGGAGTACTCCCTCTTCGATCTCTTTGGCGGTCAACAGGACAAGGCCGACCTCTTCACCGGTGGGCAGGTTTACCAAGGCTTCCTCTCTGCCACTCACTACCACCGCTGGAGCGCCCCGCTCGACGGCCAGCTCATCGAGTCTTGGGTCCAGCCCGGCACCTACTTCGCTCAGCGCCCTGATCAGGGAGAAGGCGTCGGCACCTGGGAAGGCACGGAGTCCCAGCCGTACCTCGGACACGTTGCTTCCCGCGCCATCTTCATTTTCAAGCACCCAACCTGCGGGTATGTCGCCTTGATCTGCATTGGCATGGTGGAGGTTTCCACCTGTGTCATTGCGCCTGATTGTCTCGTCCCCAGCGGTAGCCCGCCGCTGGACATCACCCGAGGAACCGAGATTGGGCATTTCGAGTTTGGCGGGTCCACCCATATAATGGTATTCCAGAATGGCAAGGTTACCTTGGCGGACTGGGCTGTGAATGCAGCCCAGCACCAGAATGACCCCCAGCCCACCCCGATGGGTACCGTTATCGCCACGGCCATCGTCGGTGACGACGCTGACGAGTGCTAATTTGGTTGCTCTCATTTCCATGGATTTTTTACCGTTCACCCCTCTTCCCGACTGTCGTCTGGTTTCATTGACGTTCCATACGATCCTCTATGACTTGCGAACCTTTTGATATCAATGTAACTACGAATTTTGTGTGTAACACCACCTTTCTTGTTCGACTGAAGCACGAACAACTTGGTTCAATCAATAAGCGCTCGTCGGCCTTGGACGGGCGCTTGTAATGATTCCTTGGGCGGCACGTCATGAACCCTTCACTGAACCTGTCGGCTCACCAACGGACTTCATGGCACCGTAACGAGTCCAAGTTCAGCCTCAGGGGCTGTTTCCTCTGTTTTAGCGTCTAAGGGTAATAGCACGCTCAGTCAGCCCTCCAAATGCAGACTATACTCAAATTTATTCGTCATCATGGTCGTCGACAGGCACAATCCTAAAGTCAATCCCACAGTCTTTCGTCTCAGAAAGGTAGTCCCAGTATGCACTCGCTACCTGAACTTGGTCCGTTTCGAAAGACATGACAACTTTGCACCGCAGTGGGCCCCGCTCTGCGAGCATGTCGAAGATATCCACGATGGTATGCCGGGACCGCGCGAAATCAACTTGAAGGACCTCGAGGTGCTCGAGGTTGGTGAGGTACTTCCGTTCCTCCAGCGGGGACCAGAAGTCATCATCGGGAGGGAGGGTGACTTTGTCGAGGGTGAGATGCGTGAGGGAGGGGAATGCGTCCATAAGTTTAATGAGGTCTTCAGGATCGGCGAGATCTACGTCGTACAGACGCAGAGACCGCAAATTTGCCTGGCACTTGGACCGTTTCTGGATGAAACTTACGACAGAGTCGACGACAAAATGCTTGTCTTCCTCTGTGCCATCTGTTTCCACTTCCTCTCGTGCGATTTGGTATCCACCAAGACCAATGTCGAGAGAGGTGAGAGCGGGGGCGATGAGATGGTCCAGGATGTGAACGTCTTCGCTGTGTCTCCGGAGCTGCAGCGTGCGCAGCTTCGGGAGAAGGATACCATCCAAAGGGAACGGCTGCTCTGCAATGTCTTCATCTTCCATATCCAGCTTCATATAAGCGAGATCCACCGAAAGATGTTCAAGGTTCGAACAGTGTTGAAGCATGGCGGGAATATGTGGTCCGGACCAACCGCACGAAATGTCGAAGGAAGTTAGGCGTTCTAGTAGGGCAGGTGGTATGTTGAGCCTCAAGCTCCCCGGCCACCGCCCGGTGTGGAAAAGAACGTCTTCGTCAGAGAAGTAGAGCTTGAATGCAGTGATAGGCGGTAGATAGTTGAAGATGCTATTCGAAGCATCCTCTGTGTCGAACCACCAGATGTCGTCGAAGTCGCCCGTGACAGTCATGTCCAGCGACCGCAGATTGTCCCATGGACGGTGCGGTGCGCCCTGTCGATTAAGTTGGAAGTGGAAAAGGAATTCTTCCAGACTAGCCCTATATTCGCACCCGAAGGAGAGGTGGTCCAGGGGTGGGCCGTCGGTCAGCAGCCTGAGTGTGGTTGGGCTGAGGAGATGGTCGTCTCTCCCTGATTGGGGTGCATTATAATACAGATGGAGCGACTTGGGAAGAGCTCCAGAACGCCCAAGCCACCGCTTGATATTTTCGTACGACCCGCTAAGCTCTTCGCTGGTCCGTATGTGAACGTTTCCCCACAGCTCGTGAGTCAAAAGCGAAGCGATCCGCCAACTTCGACACACGAGCCCCATATTCAACACCGCCGCCCTCCCATGCTTGTCCATCGCCGTCGGGGTTCCTAGAGCGTAGGCGAGAATTTCTCCGATGATTTCGTTTGGGATGCGACGGATGGTGGATAAGGCACCGAGGTGCTTGTTGAGGCGGGCCTCGACTTTTCTCAGCTGTTTCCGAAGTGCGCGAGATTGGGCTTTCAGCTCGGCAGCACCCGCTTGGAGGGCGTCGATTTCGAACGATGTGGGGACATCATTTGACTCGAGAACACGCGAAAGGTTATCTGGGATCATAGCGTGTGTGGAGGGTGGAGGTGAATGGTGGTGGAAGGAAAGCACGAGAGTTGACGCGCGCCCCGCGCGTCAGATATTTTTCATTCCGCCGGCCCGCCGGCCGTCGTTGGGCGCCTAAGATCAGAAAGCGCCATTGCGAACGATAGTAGAGCGGACAGCGGTTGAATGGCAGCTGACACACAGGAATAGGATCTGCGAGGTCGGAAGGAGAGTTGAAGGGCTCTGAAACGCGAGGCAGGTTAGCCAGCTTTCACGACTTGTGCTATATACTCTTCCTGTCTACTGGTTCCAGGAAGGTCGAAATGCATGGTGCCAGAGGGTGGATATGAGTGTTCTTTCAACTTCTGCGTCTCATGGCAATGTCTTTTTTTCGCGGTCAAGTCAAGGTCAAGTATTCCGGGCTTCAACCGGTAGATCTAAATAAGACTGGTGGAGGCAGGGTGATTGTTGGATTGCTTCGATAAATAAAAACAGATGAAGGTCAAGGCCACGCAGGGAGTGGCAAGCGCTGTCATGCTACTAGGCTCTAGCTCTAAGTCCCTGGAGCCGCTCGCAGCCTCATCTGGGAGAAGCAAAAAATGGACACTGTGGGAATTGAACCCACGACCTCACGCATGCGAAGCGTGCGCGCTACCCCTGTGCCAAGAGCCCATATGGTGCTGCCTCAGTCGCCGTACCAGGAGGAATGGCGGCGTTGCGCGCCGCTTTGACCCCATCGCACCCAAAAGGCGCCCAAAGTCAGAGCGGAGGCTGCCAGCCTCCTCCAGGGTGCTACGTACGCACTTCAGAATCTCAGTGCAGGTCCCAAGCTGCTTTGCTTCACTTGAGTGCCAGTACATCTGGTAAGTCTCGCTGTTCCTCTACGGCGCTACAGGCCAGTCACAGTGGTATTATTCTCTATCATTACTGAGCCCCAAGCCGCTCTACCAATTACAAATCCATAAGTTAAGGTGCTGCATGCTTCAGCCAACAGCGTAACGGTATATGTAGGTGCACATCGGCTACTTGAATTCAAGTCCATTTTCCGAGCAGAAGTTCCTGTCTGTCTTACGTGGAGAAGACTCCAATAAGTTTGAAGGCATGTACGCCCTGGCCCTCCTCGCCCATCAATTGGCATTCTACGAAATGCGATCCCCTGCTGACGAACTGATCGATGATAGCCAGGCTAAGAAGGTACAAAATGGTTAGTATGTGAAGATTAGGTGGTACGAGGAAAGAGACATACGCAGGCGTGGGTTCTCCGATGTCAGCAGCGTTCTCAACAATCTTTGCGCCTGCATAGTTGTCGTCGACCCAACACTCAACCGAGCTGCCTTCTCCGATCTTGCTAACGGGTTCCTTCAAGTAATAGATGGCGATATCTCCAGCGCCCACTTGCATAGGGATCCTGAGCCTGCTGGTCGGGAGCGTCGAGTACCAATAGTGCGCTGTGGTCGTCAATGACGAACCTCCGCCCGACGTCGATGGGTGGTGCGCGTACCAGCCCGAGCCGTAGAACAGCGACGGAGGCAAAGGGTTGATGAGGTCATTAGCAGAGACACAGAACGGTGAGATCTCCTCGAACTTCCGCCCACTGTTCGGCCTGGTGTTGATTCTAGCACTGGGGACCTGGTATTGCTGGACCATCGGCAGCCCCTTGATCTTCTTCCTCTCTCCAGCGACACCTTCAACCTCGTCCTTATCGTCCGTCTTGGCATCGTCCTTCTTCTCTCCTCCGGGCTCAGGGACGCCCTTCCTCTGCCCTACTCCGCCGAACAACCCGTGAGCATCGCCGCTGCCCTTCTCTCCAGGCTTGTGAGCTGGGACGGCGTCATACGAAGCACCCCGAGCCACGTCCCACGCCACGCAGATCTGGCTCTGGAAGTAGGCTACGAGCATTTCGCTAAGAAGTTCGTGTCCGCTGGGGTTAGCGAGGACGGGGTCTACGAAGTACTTGTTGATGGAAGCCGGCTCCTCCATGTATTGCGGGAATAGCGTCGGCTTGATGGTGATATGGGGGACGTCGTAGAATTGAGCTACGAGGTTGTGCCAGTGGTCAGGGCCGGCGAAGCCGTAGGACTGGTGTATCTGAGGCGAGAAATGACCAAGGAGTACGACGGCTGGCTGGTCGGGGCGGATCAGAATGGAGCGGACGAGCGTCTCGAAGTGTTCCATCATCTCCTTCTCGCTGTAAAGGTATTAGGGTCAGAGCGCTGTACAAGCATATAGAGCACTCACGGAGAGTCTTCGGTATCGAGTTCAATGATAACCAGATCTGTGATGTCGGGGAGGTGGTGCGAGTTGCAGTAGCCAAAGTAGCCGGAGTTCGTCTTTCGCATGGCGCCGTTGGTCAGTTCCGTTGCTGGATGTGGGAAGACGGTGTTCCACCACTGGAAGAACTTCGAGGGGTAGCAGCGAGGTGATATAGGATCGTCGCCAGCACCGTGACACGCAGAAACTAAAGGAGCGACGCGTTAGCGCATAAATCAGGCGGAGGATGAGATAGAACGCACTGGAGCCGCCAAGTACACTGATAGTGACTGGCTGGCCAGCGAGCGCCTTGTTCAGGACTCGCTGGACCCGAGCGCCGCTGCCGACATTCAAGCGACTCGAGGAAAGCACGCTTGCGCCGTACTTGTCACCCAGCTCATCTCCCGGTCCATACGAGGGGCAGAACTCGAACGGGTTGGGCCCAAGATCGGTGACATTGAAGTAGTTCTTCGCAGCGAGATTTGCATTTGAGTATGTCGGCGCATTTGGCAGGGTATTTGAGCTCGGAAGAACGATGAAATGGGTGACAGTCACGACTGCAACGAGGCCGAGGAGGATGAGCCAGATCCTGTTGCTGAGGCCGAGTCTGCGCCGGGGACTTTTGTCGAGGTCTGAGCCCATATTGTGGTGGCTTGGGGGCGTTATGTATGCCTGACCGCGGGTCTGGCGGCGCTGCATAGGCGGAGGGAGGAAGGAGAGCGGCGGTGGTGGGCGTGAGGAAGAAAGTGACAAGCGTTATGCTTGGACTTGTCCCTATCAATTCTTCAATCCTCCCACCACCATTCAAACAGCGACGCCCGCTCTTTCGTCCATCCTCTGTCGACGTCGGCGTCGTGCGCAACGCCAACGATGCATACCCACAAGCCGTACAGCAGCAGCTTCAGCTCACCGCATGGCCAGCAGCACATCCTGAACCAGCTTCGGAGGATCCCAACGCCCATCGCGCTTGCCATTGGCATTCTTTTCGGATTCATTGTTGGCAGACTCGTTCCATGGTCGACAGTGAGTGGATCCATTTCCGAATACCCAATTGCAGGGCTGAATACACCGTAGCCGACGACGCTGCCCGTGTGGCGGAGCGGACATGTACCTGCTGGAGCCCGCCAGACAAGTCGACATCCCATCCAAATACCAACCCTCGACCAGCGTCGGCGGGTGCTTGAGCTCCTCACAACACTTTCGCCACATTACACAAAAGAATGCACGCGAAACTCCCAGCCCCTATACGTCCAACAAGCCCTTGAGCGCTACGCACCGCTCATTGGTCACAGTCCACCTCTCACCACCTCATGGTTCTCGGGACTCTTTTCTGGCGAAGAGGACCGGCTAGCGAAGCAGAAACGCGATCTCCAGCACAGCGAACACAAATACTACTTCGCTATCAACCTTTACAACTCTTTCGACGTTATCCCAGATCTCTTCTCCACCCTCTTCCGCGTCTCTGCCATCCTAGGTTACCACAACGTCTTCGTGTCAATCTACGAGAACGGCTCCACCGACCAGACCAAGGCACTACTCCGGATATTCGACGCCCTTACTCGCAGTGTCGGCATGCGTGTTGTCATCCGCACTTCGACCCGCTCTCGTGGCGCATTCAATCATCGTATCGAGTATCTCGCCGAAGTCCGAAACGCCGCCTTCGTTCCCCTGCACGAACTGCGCGACGCCGAGGGAGAATACTTCGACAGCATCATCTTCATGAATGATATTCTCCCCTGCGTGGACGATCTCCTCGAACTTATCTGGCAGAGCCGCAAGAACAACGCTGGCATCACTTGCGCCGCCGACTATATGTACCACGAGGAGATTCAGGCCCCCGTGTTCTACGATAACTGGGTCGCTCGAGACATCAACGGAACCGCCTTGGAGAACGCACCATTCGAGAAAATCTTCCACCACCCCCAATCGTCGATGCGATTCCAAAAGCACTTGCCAATTCAAGTGCAGTCGTGCTGGAACGGTATCGCAGTCTTGGACCCTGCACCATTCTACTCGCCTCCTCACGTCAAGTTCAGAATGGCAAAGATCACGGAGGGAGAGTGCAGTGCTAGTGAATGTAGTTTGATTTGCAATGACTACTGGGAAGCAGGGTATGGTAGGATTATGATGGTTCCGCGAGTCAAATTGGCGTATGATAGCGTATGTGCCCATCTATCCTACCCCGTTCGTCTGAAGTTTAATTCCCACTTTTAGCGTGTCTACGACATCATTCACCCTGCAAGACGCAACCTTACGGCCATTCGAGGATATACACGACTCGGTGGTCTCCCCGACGACCCTCGTACAGATCCCCAAGACAGAGCATGGTTCGGTCCGCACGACAGGCTCTTCACAGAGGAAGAAGCTCAAGCGCTGGACTTCCAGGCTGGCCCAGAATTCGGTGCGTTCACCACCTTCGTTTTTTTCGGCAAGCCTTTACTGATAGACCTGTCCCTCTTTGCGTTTAGTGTGGTGCTGGGGCTGGGACGGAGCAGGAGACCTCGAAGGACCGGACGTGGACCCTATCTGGGAGAAGATGCCGAATAGGTCATCGAAAGCAGATGCGGTTCTGGTCCGACACGAGAGGAATTTGCCCGAGTTTTGATAGGGCTAGAGGTGGTCGTCGCAATGGACTTGTCGTACATACTCACACATTTACGCTTAGATATGATAATCAGGACTAGATACGATAAAGCTCTGCCATTTGGGGGCAGGGGATTAATTTATGGCGTCGGGTATGGGATTGATAGTTGGGGCGACCGAGTGATCATTCAAGGACCGGCCTGTGTGAAGTTACTAGTAGATGCAGGAGGTGGGATGCCTTGAAGTGACACTAGATGACACTAAGGGCTGAGCCCAAGTGATGCATGGGCAGCGAAGGTGCACTTCCGTTCATGAGATCGGAGTCTTGGCTTGGCGGTCCAGGGAACCGTACTTTATTAGCGCCCAGCTGCCGAGGCGGACCGGCAAAATTTGAGGCGCGCCGGCTCGGCCGAGCCCAATTGGCAATTGCTTGGAGCATTGGAGCCTCCTCTTCCACCAAGACCCCCCACCCCCTCCTACCAGGCGATGAGCGCAGTCTGCCTTCTACGCGTTCTCCTCTCAAACGATGTGCCAGATACCGCCGAAGTGGATGCCTTGAAAAAGGAGAACGTCGAACTAAAGAGGGAGGCCCGCAAACTACGGATGGCACTCGACGAAATTGAAGCTCGTATCGACCAGCGCAACGGAGCTTTATCTGCTATCCGACGTGTCCCTTTAGAGGTCCTCGGACAAATATTCACGTTCACCTTGGGAGCCCTCGCACCCCTCGATGAGGAAGGCCGCGAGGGGCTGCTGAACTTAGGGCTTGTCTGTCAGAAATGGCGAGACGCATCCCTCCTCACGCACGAACTCTGGTCCGGCGTCTCTGTTCACCCCCGCAATCTTCCCGGGTCGTACGAGAAAATCGAAACTTGGCTCAGCCGGGCTGGAAGCGTTCCCAAGTCCCTCCATCTCCTCGGTCCACTCAACGGGCATGGGCACCTGGCCAGTGCGACTACACTCGAGCTTTTGACCCGTGGTCCCCCACTCGACCACCTGTACTTCGAATCAGAACGAATTGGGGACCTTGAAGAATTTATGTACTACTTCGCACTCAACCACACAGACGTTCCGAACCGCCCTTGGGATAACTTGCGTTCGTTGGCAATCACCATTGAAGATCAGTGGATCCAGGACATGTGGTGGTTCGATGCCGAGGACCCTTCTACAAGTATCTTTTCCTATCTCCCACCCGTCACCTCGTTCTCCCTGCATCTCCCAAAACAGGACATGGTATTCCCCGATGACGACTCGGAAATGCTGAGGCTGAACATACCGCCCGCTTTCCTGGGGCGCCTGACTTCGCTGGAAGTCGCCTGCGACTGGGATGGCCCGCATATCCTCGTTATGCTACAGCACTGCAAGAACCTCGAGCGGCTGGTAGTAGATGTGATCAATTCTCAAGCCGCATTGGACGAAGCGGCTATCACCAGACAGCCGTTCCCTAGGACGGGCATACTCCTCCCAAAGCTTCGAGTGTTGCACCTGCAGAGGTACACTGCCGACCTCCGCATTCTCGATTACCTCGTTACGCCAGCCCTGACCGATTTGGACATTGAAATGGACGGTTATGAACTACTGCGAAAAACGTACCCTAAACCCTTCGTGGTCGACTCCATCAAAGACCTCCAGAAACGCTCAAATTCGCAAGATACCGTCCGCTCGCTGAGGCTCTACAACGTGCACCTTGCCCCAAAGGAGCTGGTCAAGATCCTCGCCGTAGTGCCATCCCTGACACACCTTACACTCGACAGAGTCAAATTCGCTACCCCCGGCGAGATCTCTGGGTTTTGGCGATCGCTCAACAACAACAAGTGTCTCGCTCACGCGCAGAAGCTTGAGGTGTTGCGGACCAATCCCGCCATGGCCGAGGACCTTTTCGACAGTATGCTGGAATTCCTCGTAGAACGAGGCAAGGGCAAAAAGTGCGAAGTGACCGTTTCGTTCCAGGAGGCGACTATACCGACCGAGAGCGATGCTCGCCGTGCTTGGGGATGGATTAGCAAGGACAAAGACATGAGCATGGAAGAATTTGGCCTCGACTTCAGAGTCGTTTGGGTTCCCGCTGTTGCTGATGAGGATATGTAGAATGTAGCCTTTTGGTAGAGAATCTGAAATCTGGTGCTTAGTACGCGAAACTTTCGCTCTTGTACTTGCAGTCTCTGAGTACTATCGGGCATCACTGGCCATTCTAAGTGCCCAGGAGTTAGGACTCGTACTTTGAAGTTTGAAGCGCAGACTGCCAGCGATTAGCACCACGCCTCGCGGCGTTTGGCAGACCCAGATGGACCAACGCATCTTCTTCCATCACCATCACGGCCGCACCATAGCGCGATGAGCTCGGTGTGCCTTATCCACGTCCTCTCCTCAAACGATGCCCCAGATACTGCAGAAGTTCAAGCTCTCAAGGAGGAGAAGATCGCACTGGAATCGATCGCTCGCAAGCTACGACTCCAGCTGGAGGAAATCGAAGCCCGTCTGAACAAGTGCGAAGGCGCTTTGTCCGCCATACGACGTGTCCCGAACGAAATCATGGGCGAAATCTTTGCCTTTTCCCTTGAAACCCCCTCACCACTGAACAAGGCTGGCCGGGAGGAGTTGGTGAACTTTGGGCTCGTGTGTCAACCTTGGCGCGATGCAACCCTCCTCACGCACCGGTTGTGGTCCAGTGTCGCCGTTTTCCTACACCACCTTCCGGGATCGTACGACCAGCTTTCCACTTGGCTCGGTCGGGCTGCCACGGTTCCCAAATCCCTGTATGTGCACAGTCCCAGTGGCCCACCCACCGACAATGGCCCCTCCATTGCAATTATCCGTGAGCTTTTGACTTGCGGTCCCGCCCTCGACCACCTATCCTTGGAATTCGCGACGACGAGCGACCTTGAGCAACTCGTGCACTCCCTTTACCTCCAGAACTCAGACGTCCCAAGTCGTCCTTGGGACAATCTGCGTTCATTGGCGATCAATGTTGGAGGAGACTGGATAGATCCAGAAGATGTGTGGTTCTTCAACACCGAAGGCGATTCTAAAAGCATATTCTCATACCTTCCACGGGTCACTTCCTTCTCGTTGCGCCTCCCAGATGAAAAGGACCTGTTCGCCCCTTCTGAACGCACATCGGGAAGGTTGAAGCTAGGTGTGCCGCCCACCTTCTTGGAGCACCTAACCTCATTCGAGTTCACCTGCGACTGGGAAGGCCCACACATCCTTACCATGCTGCAACACTGCTCGAAATTAGAACATCTGGTCGTGGATATGGTCAACGACATTCTGTACTTGGGCGAAGAGGAGACAGCCAGACAGCCATTTCCTTGGAAAGGGATCCTCCTTCCAAAACTCCAAACGTTACGCCTCAAGAGACACAGAGCTAATATTTGCCTTCTGGACCACCTCATCACCCCTGCACTTGCTGCGTTGGACATCGAAATGGATGGAAACCAATTTATGATGTCAACCTGGGCCGGCGCAGAGCTTCTACCAGTCGACTCCATCAGGGAGCTCGTCGAAACGCGCTCAAAATGCCAGGATACCTTGCACTCACTACGCCTCCGCAGTTTTATTGCCAACCTCGATGACCTCCTCGACATCATAGCATGTATGCCATCCCTCACTTGGCTTACCCTGGACAATGTTAGGTTCAGCACTCCCCAAAAATATTCCAGATTCTGGGGATCCCTGACGTTAAATAAATTCCTTCCTCTGGTCCGAAACCTCGAGGTGCTGCACATTGATCCTCAGGTGTCGAAGGACACTATAAAAGATATTATGGCGTTCCTCGTGGAACGAGGGCGGAGAGTGCCCCCAAAATGCGAAGTGGCTGTTTCATTCCAAGAAATGGCGGTAGCGGGCAGGGAGGACATATTGCAGGCCTGGCATCACAGCAATTTTGATGGATATGCCTCAATGGAAGAGTTTGGCCTCGACTTCAGGATCGTGCCCCACGAAGACCAGTAGATTGGTATTCTAACTCTCCCTATGCAATGTACCCAATATTTTGAAGCTCGACAATTTCTTGGACAACAAGGGCATGGAGATGCTATTTTTACATTCAACTTGAAGGCGTCCAGCCCACCCATCCAACCCTGGCCTAGCTCAGCGCAGAGGCGGTTTTGCGGTCGGCCAAGGACCGTTGCTCACTGGCTGGGAGCCTCGAGCAACTGGGGGTATGGCACGGGTACCTGACCCTCCAAATGGTGAGATGGACTCAGAGGAGTTGTACCAGGACGTGGTGGGCAGCCATAGTTGAGGGGAGTGCGGCGGGAGGTATCCCGGTCTGGACGCTGGAATCCCAGACGACATTTGGTTATGAAACATCTGACCCTGTGGTATGTGCTGCGATGGGGGTATGTGCCGTGTCCACCCATCTGCGGGGTCTAGATAAGGGTTATGGGATGGATGAGGGTGCCATAGGGAACATTTCGATGAGATTTGGTGCTGATAGAATCCATAACCTAAATGAATTTGATAGTTAGTTTTAGTGCTGATGATACCACCATGGAAGAAACGCACGTTGCGGCGATGGGGGTTGTGCGTCGACTATCGATCCAACAATGCTGTCTGACTTCGTGTGGCCAAATTCTGAGGGCGAAATCATCCCAGAAGGAAGTTGCTTCCTGCTATGACTATGTGAGGTGGATGGACTATTACGCTCCCCTCTGGTCCGAGCCCACTGACGGGAGGTAAGACCATTGATCCTGTTGTCCGAGTGACTGTGTGGGACTTCGTTTGCATTCTTTTTATGGGCGCTTCCATCAGCACTGGGATTGCACTGTCGAGGGCCTAAAATGGCAGCTAAAGAGTCAACATTTAGCAATCCCCTTGAGATACAGGCATGGTATGACGTTCCTACCGTTTAAGCGCCCGTCAGGTATACAGTGAGAAGTAGTGGGGATCTGCGGCATGTGAAGGTTAGACATACAGCCTTATTGCAGAAGCTGGCAAGTCTCTCACATTCTTCTACTACTCTGCAGTGTGGGATTTAAGCGCCCAAGTCTCAGGCCAACATCCGGTTCACGGCGGTAATGCTGGTGGCCATTTTCTCCCACTTGTGCACACTATCTGATTCCGCAACTTTCCGAAGCACCAGTAATCAATTCCTGACTCCTGAGACTCCACTCTCTGGCGGATGCCGTTTGGATGTCCTAGAAGAAACGGGCATCTTGAGTATGCCCAATACGATGGAAGGCTTTTCGTGGTACCTCCCGGATAAGGAATCCAAAGTAAATGGAGACGATACCTTAGTAAGTTGGTAGGCTCGCTGATGGGTTGCTAACGTTCCGAGGTAGGGGATGGTTCCAAGCGCTCGTCCAAGCCCGACGAGCGCTTATTGACTTAATCAAGCTATTTTGACTTTTCGGTCAACAACAAAGGGGTTCAAAGGTAGTTATACATTGAAATTTGTAGAAAACTTGGATATCGTGAGGGTTATGAACTATATCGGATGGTATGAAGCGAGACAACAACAGAGAGAGAGATGTTTTGCGCCTGTTACATGATTTTGTGAATGGAGAAGGAGAGAAATCGTTCGATAATTGTAGCATTGGTCGTTGAATATTCAGTCGTCCCATAGAAAGAACTGGGTGGAAATGGTGGAATTTCCATAGACGTCAGTAGGTAAGAGCGGGAAGGCCGACTAATTGCTGATGGCTGTGGCGATAACAGCACCCATCGGAGTCGGCTGGGGGTCATTCTGGTGCGCAGCCGCATTCACAGCCCAGTCCGCCAGCGTAACCTTGTCCTTCTGGAAGATCATGACATGGGTCGACCCACCGAACTCGAAATGCCCAATTTCCTTTCCGCGCGTGATAGGAATTGGCGGGTTCCCATTGGGGACGAGACAGTCGGGGGCGATAACACAGGTAGAAACCTCGACCATGCCAATGCAGATCAAGGCGACATACCCGCAGGTTGGGTGCTTGAAAATGAAGATGGCGCGGGAAGCAACGTGTCCGAGGTACGGCTGGGATTCCGTGCCTTCCCAGGTGCCGACGCCTTCTCCTTGATCAGGGCGTTGAGCGAAGTAGGTGCCGGGCTGGACCCAAGACTCTATGAGCTGGCCGTCGAGTGGGGCGTTCCATCGGTGGTAATGAGTGGCGGAGAGGAAGCCTTGGTAAACCTGGCCGCCGGTGAAGAGGTCGACCTTGCCCTGTTGACCGCCAAAGAGATCGAAGAGGGAGTACTCCACATCCTTGACCCAAAACGGCGTCTCAGCGCCCACGCCATTGACGTATGCCCAAGGCGTCGTCTCGCATCCGACGTCAACAGATACGGTTGGGTCGCCCTGGAACGGGCGCGCATTTGGGACGAAAGGACGGATGAAGAATGAGTTCCACGAATCGTAGCCGTACCCAGGCTGGGTGGCGTCATACACCATCTGGTTCCATACACCTGCAGCGAACGCGGCCTGGGAGATCCACGATCCTTGCTTCTCTGGGTTCTGGATGTCGAGCTTGTCGAGAGACTGGGGGCTCTTGAGGAACGTGTTCCAGGCGTCCAGAACCAACTTGAACTGCGCATTGAAGGTCGAATCGTGGAATAAGTCGGCGCCGGAGGGAGTGCCCATCGCGACAGCGAGCAGGCCGTTCATGGGGGTTCCGACCTGGGCTGTGTCGTTGAACGAAGGCGATGTGTGGATGATCTCGTTGAGGTACGTGAAGAAGTCGTCGTAACTATAGACAGTGGTGTCACCGAACGCCTGTATCTCGTCGATGGTGGCCTGGTCACAAGTGGCTATGAAAGCGTTGGCCTCGTCCAGCATGCGGTTGACCAGCATACGGTAGATGCCATTTGCCTCGATAAATTGCTTGAAGGTAGAGATACTGTCGTGAAGAGGCTGTAGGGCGTTTTGGGCACGGAGAGTTTCAATATGCTGCCTGAGCGGGGCGAGGTATTTGACTGTAGCGTAAACTCGGTTAGGAACCCAGAACCCCATCTGGATTGGGCCATCCTTCTCCAATGTGAGCAGTTGACGGCCTGTCGTCTCCAGGCGGGGGATAGCAGTATTGGCAGGGATGGGAGCCATGGCGTTAGCTGTTTTACTGGCGCATCAGTCCCTAGCTCGTTTATCTACAACGAGTAGCTCACCGGTAGGGCTTTTTCTGAGATAGAATTCAGCGATAACAAGGCGAGGCTTGCTGCTAGGAAGACACGGAATTGGAGAGGTTTATATGCATTGGCCAACATGCTTCTTGTCGCAAACACACGGTGCGGGTGCCCCAAAGGTGGTCAGCAGGGCAAAGATACGAGACAGAGAGAACGTTCGATGGAAGAACGAAGGTACACGAGGAGCGACCTGGAATGCAAACTGTCTTCGAGAAAACTGTAGCACCCTGGCGTGCCATGATCTCTTCCCGTACCTTCTAGGGTCTGACGTCTAGAAGGGACATCGATAACCTTTCCGGGGTTTCGAGAACAATAGTTGGCCGCAGATGAAGGCACAGATCCAGTCTAGGCTAGAGCTTGAACGAACTTCTGGCAGGGCGAATGTCGGAAGTATGCACGCCCGTGGGTGGCTGGCGTGCATCGCTCGACCCTATTAAGCGCCCGTGACCGTCTGCCCTTTGACCCTGCGCCATGTGCTCTGCGTACTTACGGTCGTTACATTGTCTACTGTCTCTACAGCCTGAATTCCAGATTTGCGGGAGCGTATCTACCTCTTGAGGGTCAGGTACCCGATACAGGAGGTCAGCGGTGACTCGAGCCTTGGTCGACGTGGAAGATGCCGGCTTCTCCTTCTAGAATAATAGTTAATAGCGCAAGGTTTGAGAGTACATAGAGATAGGGGCCTACCTAGATGAAAACATCTTGGACACAGTGCAAAAGTATAGGACTTCTTCGACTAGGCCCGATAGTAGGAGTTAATTCAAATTTGGGGGCTCAAAGGATACTGCGCTCACCTGGGTGTAGACTGCAGCGCAAACCACGTTGTGCCCCCTTAGAAGACTATGAATAGCATCAAATCCTTTGTCGATCAGTTGTGTAGCTGACACCCTGCTCAGTGCTCGAGGCTTCGAAGCGTCCTTCTAGACCTTCTCAGTGTCGACCAAGTTTATTTCCGCGTCTTCAAGCCCGCTCAATCCACACAAACTATCCTCTACCAGTATCTTGGCGTCAATGGCTACATTTGGGGCATAGCACAGAACAGGACTCCCCGTAAGATTGTTTATTAGCAAGGACTCCAGGAGCAGAGTTCTATTTCCGCAACTTTGGCTCCAAGATCACTTCAAGACGAGTCATTGACAGACTGGAGAGTCTGTCGGCGAGAAATCTAAGGACACCGTCTTTCAGTTGAAGGATATGACACCCTGTTTGGATCGTATTGGATACTTCGGAAGGGCTTCATGAAATGGAACATTATTGGAAGAACTCGAGTCAAGAAAAGAGGAGAAGCAAAACAAACAAGCTCTAGTCAGGAGTCGGGGCCGAGTACTCAAGGGACCGTGCGTCCGACCGGCGACGTCTGAATCCACGTGGCAAGCCGCAAGACGATGGTCCTTGATGAGATGCGCTCCGGCCCTTGGGGCGTCGTGAGGAGAACGTGAACAAGTGTCAAGGAACTCGGTAAGCACATGCTTCATCCGATTTCCTTGGGTTTGCCTGGGCCAGCTTCGCTGACCGGAACACCCGGCAGAGATACCAGCCCGGAGCGGGCTTGGCCATGCGAGGGCGCTGGTGGAGAGGTGGGCCACAAAAATTCGGTGAGAGAGAGGGATAACGAAGCGATACCCTCTTAGGAAGATGAGGAGACGAAGAAAAGGTTGTCTTCGACCGTTCGACGAGCGAAAAGACGGGATGTTTGGTCGAGGCTCCTTGACCAAACATCGGGGGGTGCCGAGGCCTGGGCGCCTGCCGCTCTCCCATCCTCGGATGTTGGCCGCAGCCCGACATCCTAGTCTCATGCCCCTCTCACAACTTTTCCGCCTTGGTCCTGGACTAGGGAGTCAACTTTCAAGACTAACTGGCACAAAAGACAAAAATATGGACACTGTGGGAATTGAACCCACGACCTCACGCATGCGAAGCGTGCGCGCTACCCCTGTGCCAAGAGCCCATATATTTCGCTTCGTCCTCTCCCTTTCCCGTTCAAAGTGTGGTTCTCCTCGAGGGGTTGCCTTGCACAACTTGCTTCCGACCATCCTCACCTTGTCGCCCTATGAGTGCCTCCGTTCACAAGCAACTCCCAACGTTCGTTCACCCTTGAGAGCAGAATGAGGGCTACTCTAGGAAGGAATGGGTCAGAGGTTCTTGTTGGGGCTGGAAGCTGACCCGGTTTGTCGAACTCTCCAGCTTTTGTTTCCTCCACATAAGTGCTAGTTCGGTACGTCCCATGGCTTGACTGCTATCTAGAATGTTCGAGACGAAGCAAATCAAAAGGCCCAAGTATCTTTGTAGAGTTTAGAGTAAGGCATGGTTGTAGTTTGCGGTGAAGTCGCCATCCCATCGTATCCAGGGCTTGCCCTACCGGATCCGTCTCGAGAGCGCAAGATCAAGCTAGTGCCGCCATCTGGGCCCAGCTCGTCTTCCTTCGGCACAAGAATCGTCATACCAGGGTCGTCGCCTTCGACGATGACGCCGAGTAGATTTAAGCGCCCGAAGGTCGCGGTGCATAGACTGGCACCGGAGCCGCAGGCTCATTTTAACGAGATCAGAGGCTTAATATTCAACGCTGCAGACCTTCTCAAGAGTCAAGCGGCCACGCTCCTTCGGTAACCTGAGATGCACAAAGCGATTGAGCCAGGAGGCCTACTAGTACTCTGATTCTACTGTCTCCGTCAACCGACCGGCAAATTGTAGATCTAGAGTGGACACAGTCTGCTGATCACGTCTAGCGAGTCTTGCAGAGTAATCCAAGGCCGCCACTGCTCCTGAGGTTGGGATGCTACCGTGCGAACGCCACTGATTTTCCTCAGCCCACGAGCGAAGGTGGAGCAGCATCCGTGTTGATAAAATGACTTGGATATTGACTTCAGCTCTGGTTTAAGGGAGATTAGTCGATCAGACAAGCCCAGTGGAAAGAGAGACCCCACTGGACCAGAAGGAATTTCATCCCGGCGCTCTGTATGAGACATTCGGTCAGCCCGAGGAAACATCTCTGATTAGTTGGCATTCAGGCGTACCGGGGCAGCGAGGTTAACAATAATATTGGCGCTTGCAAGGGCTGCGTGAGGTTGGTATGTAACGGAAAGCCTCTGTAGGTAAGGGGTAGGACTTGAGAGGCAAGACTTGGTGACGTACCAGACAAACAAATGAAATAAAAGATCCCATCTTGGTAGAATACGATTATCAATCCACTGTTTAGGTTACGATGCTTGCGGACGGCAATGTACACCATACTGAGCATTGCGACTTAGTGCACCATAAGAGGATTCAGCTTGAGGTGATGTCTGAGCAAGATGGACCGGTCCTCACTTATGACGCTTCCAAGTAGAAGAGCGTACACGCCAGAGAGCAAGATATTCTTCGCCTCCGCAGGAAAGCATGGCAGGTTTTTAATGGGGTATTCGGCAACTGCATGGCAGTGAAATTCAGCCTAATGATCGGTTATGGCAATCGATCATGGGCGCTTACAATGAACGGTCTCAGTGAACTTGCAGAGCAGGGCGAATGCACTTGCATGGATGGCCTGCAGATTTCAGTAATGCTTGCTTTCCACAGAGAATGGAAGACGTACGACGTATTGGACAATAAGAAATGCCAATAGCTTCTTGTTTCCCCCAGAGAAAGCGTACACTCGAACAGATAGAATGGCTGCCCATTGGGTTCTGGATTAGCTTTGTATAAACCTTTGGGTGATAGGATGCTTTACCTTCGGACGCGATCATAATAAGTATGGACGAATCTATGAAGTATCTTAAGTCAATCTCCTGTACACCTACGGGGTTACTTACATGAGATACGCATGAAAGCATCGCTGCACTGTTTTGGAGACATCCCTGTTGGAATACCATCTGTAAAAAATGAGCAGCGGAATTGAAGAGCTCCACAGATTGAGTTGGGCGCTTACATGCCACAGCAAATATTGAGTTCACAAAGACGTAGTATCGCAACGTAAAGAATAGCACCTTTGGGAGGCTGAGAGGTGTGGGCCACATTAGGCGGACCTGTGAAGGGATGCGGTCTTTGGTGAGAAAGCTTCAGGTATACTGCAGAAATTCATGTCGAACCTCATCGGGAAACGTTTCGAGGAAGTCTGCGAGCTGTTCAACAGGTGTACTATCTTAGCGAAAAAGGTACGCCTTGAGAATTCCGAATACTCACAACAAGGGCATGCCCGCTCAGACCCTAAAGAGGTGGAGTTAGGTCGCGCCCCTTGCTGAGCTGAAGGCACTCACAAGATACTGAGTGTTCTTCGTATCTTCGTATCCATGTATAAGCTTATCAAGTGCGTCCATGTGTGATATTTGAGGTGATTGACCGTGATTTGAATGGCTGTCCTGTTGGTTGAGCTCGAAAGGATAGATAACTGCTGCAAGTGCTCTGGGGCGCCAGGGAGGTCTACTACGACTTGCGTAGGCAACCTGGATCACTTAAAAGGCGATTTCTTTGAATTATAAATTGAACCAGTGGGAAAGCCATGGGGCGTATGATTGTTGATATTCGGTCTACATCCTTCTACATCAAGGGGTTTCAGCCGAGCAGCCCGAGTATGGCGACCGCACCCGCCCTTCGTATCCCTAAAACGCTTACCCGGCCTGTGGTACTGTCCCGGCGTCTCAGGCTTGTCTGCGCTCCTAGTGATGAGCGCTAAGCGCCCGTATCAATTGTCTAACAACGGCGCGTACCAAGGGGTATTGATCAAGCTGCCAGGCTGTGAATGTCTGGAGAGACGCGACCAGGAGACAATTTGGTCGTTGTGACATGCGTGGAAAGAACACTCAATTCTTAGAGTTTCTTAATGTGCACCTTAGAAGTTAGAAGTTAGAAAACCGCGTGGTGAGAGCAGTGTGGGAGCGAACAAGAGGGCGCCGGGTGATGTCCCTGAAGCTGGGCAAATCCAGTTGGGCGCCTCAACGCACTCCGTCCTAACCTGACGTCGTGTCGCGTTCTCCAGCCTCCTCTATGGGCGGGTTTCTTGGACAAAAATAAAATCAATGAAACTGGAGTGATGAATGTCAGGGATCACTGTATTTGGACTAATGAGGAGCTCTGTTCACTGATTTCTCATTAATGAACACCCTCCGTCAATGATTTCAAATCAATGAAAAATGGGCATTCCATGTCTTCATAGTGGTGAGCGCTGCTGAGCATTCCTCAGGAGCTTAAAATAAGATAGTCTTCAGTAAGACACTTAGTATAAACCCACTGTCCTTCACCATACTTACTCTCAAAACATTGACGCCCTCATTAACTTTCATTACTATCCATATATGGAAGGACTTGGCAAAAGTCGGAGAATCAATGCTCTCTGATGCCCGAAGCTGCCAGCCGGAGATGCCGTTAACATGCCGCTATTGTGCCGCTGTGCTCAGGCGCAGGGGTTGACTCGATTTCACACAGGAGGCAAATAGGACGAGTACAAGTAGATTATATGTCTCTATACACATGAAAGGAAGCACATTACAACCTCATAGATGCATAATCCTGTGACGTGGAATTAGAAATCTGAACTCATAACGAGGAAAAGAAACACTCACATCTTCATCAAACCATTGCTGCATTGACTGTCTAGAAACAGTAAGGGGGCAGGGAAATGGAACAACCTCTTCCAACCCTTTATTCTCCTTGTCCAATGCTTTCTCTGTCCAGAAAGAAAGAGACCGAGTGTTCCCTTTTGCTGGACTCTCATCCTTGAGTCGCTTCTCCCATCTAACCACTTTGCATAGTAGATGTTCTACGAATATTGCACTGAATCCAATATCAGCCTTATCTTCGTCTGACATGGACTCGTCCAGATATTTGTAGACCATCTCGAAGGCGAATCGGGTGGCGTTGGTATACTGCATGTTGAAGCCCATCCTTTGCAGCCCGCGATATGCTCCAAGGGTTGGCTTGCCCCAAATCCAGTCCGAGAACATTCGAGGCTCAGGCAACTCTACCAGACCTAGAAGCGCCATGGAATTTACTGTCTGCAGGGAGGTCAAGCCTGACATCCCTGAAATCTTCAGGGTAGACACTAAATCCAGAGCGGCCTTCCACGACTTCTTTTTCCCTGTCCAAGAAGTATGATCCTTTCCTGCCATATCCCCAAGAAAGCTCGTCCACGCATTGGAGACCTTCGTGTTGAAGTACAACCCAAACTTTTCCTCCATGGAGACTATCTGGCCTCCCGATCCTGCAATAGTTGGCTGCACAGCCAGCGAGTTGCATGGTTGACCCCATGCCCGTACATCTGCCACCATAAACTTTTCCAGAAGAGCCTCCAACGCGTCAACATTGCTATTAGCATGGAGCATACCATCCTTGAACTTTGAGATCATGTCCTCTGCAGTGGAGGAAAAGAATCCTTTCCGTGTGTTTCCCAAAAACTCTTGGAACGAAGCTGTGCGCGCGCTTTGGCCAGTACCGAAGAATGCCAGGAGATTCGACAACCCAACAGGGCTTGTGAGTTTCTGGCCAGAGAAGGTAGATTCAACCAGCTTGGCGACAATGCTGAAGTGACGCGAGGGGTTGGTGTGGTCCGGATTGTTGGAGTTGTAGCTTGGAAGAGAATGGTGCTGTCCGCGGAGAATTCGTCCCAGCTCCTCGATTGCTGGCTTTTGCTTGCGTTGATGCAACAAAGACTCGCGTATGAGAAGGTTGAGGACTGCAACATCGATTTCCCCAGAGGGTGGCAAGACGTCGTCTAGAGTTATCTCACCATAAGATGGTGCCACCAACCCGTTCGACCGGACAGCTCCTGATTTTCTGAGGGTGCCCTCCTTGGAGTAGTGCGTGGCAAGTGCATCGTGGAGTGACTTGGCTGATTCCTTGATGGTGTTGACTGTCTTGACATCGATGAGGTCCCTCACAGCATCCACGAATGGCTGCTTGAGCGATCCAAGATCTGCCAAGATTGCCTGACTTGCAGCCTTTGCGCTTTTGAACTTTTTGGTGGCAATGAACAAGGGAGAAGCGAGGAGGGGTGCCAACCGGTCTGAGGTAAGAATCGCGTCTGATCCTGCAGCTTCCACAATGCAGGAAAGAAGGGCACCACGAGCGATACATCGGTAGATTGGGTAGGTGTCCATGTTGGCTCGGGCGTCAGATTTGAAGAGGCTATCATATTTCCGAAGAAACACTTCGACTAGCTCCATGGTCAGGACCTCCTGCAGAACCTGTGGAAGAGTCGACTTTGCCCTCCAAGCCGTGCTCATATAGAGTTCGATGTAAGCTGGTTTGAGGAGTGTGACGGGGGTTTTGAGAGGTTTTCGCAGTCCGTAAAGGTCGGAGGGGATGGAATGAAGATCGCCGTCAGGTAAGGGTCCAATATCGAAGTGCTGACTTTGCTGACTGTAGGGTTCTGGGGAGTTTGGATTTTCCCTCCAATACTCTTCCTCAACTTGGGAAAGGAAGTGCATGATATGGCTGCAAAGCCTAGCATGTGGGGGAGTGATTTTTTCGAGGGCTTTGTAACCTTGCTTGATGAAGATGTCGGCGATCTCTTTTCCAATGCCCTCGCCATGGTACTGCATCTCATACCACTTGAAAACAGTAATCATGCTCCTTCCAGCTTGCCATTGAGTGACAGCTTTGGAAAGAATGCAAAGTGCATGCTCTCGTTCCAAATCCTCCAACCGTTCTGCACAATGCCCAACTTGGTAGAGGCGGGAAACTTGGGCAGCCAGTGGCATCTCTGAAGCGACTGAAAGAAACCCTTCAAACAGCGCTTCTGTATTTGCATGCTTGAGCCATGCTTCTAGAGCTCCCACCAGTGTCGCTGACCGCTTGGATCCTTTTGCCTTGAAGATTGCGATAGCATCGGTCAGAGTAGTAGCATCCTCGACAAGAAGGGTGGGATCGAAAAGTTTTCGAATACTCTTGGTGCCGGCAGCTGTGATATTTTTCGACCAAGCTTCGAATGCTCCCTGCTTTTCAGGAGCTGGCATAGGCACAGGCAATGAGGAGTTCCAGTAATCTCCAATAGCCTTCTCGCACGAGCTGTTAAATTTATACGCGTTATTCCGGACACATACCAAGCACTATATATAGAACTTACGGATTCATGTTCTGCACCAACGTCTTCTCTGCTTTCTTGTAGCCAACGTAGTGTGTTTTATAGAACAAATTGTTCTATTACAACTTGTCAGAGGATGTCGAATATTGAAATTTGAAAAGAAAGCATACCTTTTCTACTCCATGTCCCACAATGGAAGAAATCTCGTATTCCTTGTACTCTCCCTTTCCCCCTCCCTCTCCATCTTTTTCACCCTCTTCCCCTCCTCCTTCCCCTCCCTCCCCCTCACCCTCACCCTCTTCTTCTCCCTCTTCTTCTCCCTCTTCTTCTCCCTCTCCCCCTCCCCCTCCCCCTCCCCTCCTCCTCCCTCACCCTCACCCTCATCGTCACCCTCACCCCCTTCTTCTCCCCCTTTTTCACCCTCACCCTCACCCTCCGCCTCCCTATTGTCCTTGTTCTTTCCTACCCTCCCAACCTCAACTCTTTCATCGTCCTCATCATCTGAAAGAACTATACGCCTTGGCCGCTTCCAAACACGCCTTTGACTTTTTGGAGGCTGAGCCATGTTAGTGCAATCGTCTTCAACATCAGCGTCATTCCCATTGGCATCTCCGGCCTCCTCGACAGGTTTGCGTTTACGTTTGAGTCGAGGTTGACCAAACTCTGGACCTCTGCCCCCTTGCTCCATGCCCACACCATCAACATTGCAAGGAGAAATTTCATCCTCGTCCATAGCTTCTCCATCTCTGCGAGTTTCAAGACTAGACTCCCCCCTAACTGACATGCCACCTACTCCCTCTTTACCCGCAAATTCGCCCTCTTCATCCTCGTCCATAGGTTCCTCATCAAGATCGGATTGTTTCTCAACAGGCATGCTGCCTAGTCCCTCTTCATCATCAGACCCATCTCCTTCATCACTGAGCGCACCAGTTCCTTGCATAGGAGGATCCAGGAGGCCAGGGTGTTTTTGACGAACTTCAGCAGGTAAAGCTGATAGACCGATGATCTTGATAAAGCTAGCATTTCCCGCAAGCCTAATGCATCTTTAGTATACACTCACAAATGAGATATCTGTGGCTTACTTTGATGCTTTAATAATCCTTTCTTTAACACTATCACCTTCAAATCCAATGCGATAATAGATCTGCTACCCATTCAATATCCATTGAAACACCAAATAAAGCTATTGAAACACATACCTTACGATCCTCCTTCATCTCAGTTCCAAGTACCTCTTTCACCACCGCTGTGCTATAGTCGATCTGCATGTCGTCAGGTTCAATCTCTGACTCCCCCTCATCTGCATCTGGGATGACACCCATGTCGTGGTGAAGTCGGCTTTTTTCTAAAGTGGCCTGAACCTGCGACAACTTTTGCTGCTCGTCGGATGCAAACAGTCCCAGATTTGCTCGCTGTGTAGCACGGATCTGAGTTCGGGTGACCCTGACCTGGTAGGTGAGGCACCTTTGCTTGTATTGGGAGTAGTATCCCAGCATCTTCTGCTCGTGGGCGCCAAAGGGATCAGTAGGAAGAGGCTCGATCTTCTTCTTCTCCTTTGTTTCTGGGTCGACGTAGCTGAACAAAGTCGAAGGGATGTCTCGTGTAGGAATGTTGAGTTCGAGTCCACAGGCTCTGGCATACTCGAGAGCACCCAAAGCGATTTCATAAGCGTGACGGGTGGCATAGGCTTCGTCTCCTCCAAGCATGGTGTGTGCATCAACGAATGTTGCAGCCTTGACTCGGTGTGCTTTAGCAGGAACAGTGTTTCCGAAGTAGCTGTGAGGGACAACATTCAGGCTTGCATGGCGATTGACCGTGGCGCTCGAGGCATAGTTGACGTAGCCAGTTCGGTTTTCTTCTCCTGCTTGGTCCCAGGCCTGCGCCAAGCATTCCTCCAACCACTTTCGTCGCTGTTCTTGAGTCTCCGAGGGGGCAAAGCCACCATGGATGTCCGTCCCTTTGAATATGAGAATGATAACCCAGCAGCCCATTTCCCTGCAGTATACAGCAGCTCGACCGAGGAGGAAAGGGCCACTATCAGCATCTAAGGAGCTTTTGAGTTCATGTCAATATGCCTAACTAAATAAAGCATACCTGGAGGCAGGTTCAGCAACAGTATGAACATGGTATATCTGGTGATACAGTCTAGATCGTCGCAGTGGAGGTAGCCTTGAATACCAAGTTGTTTCAAAAGTTCTTTTCCAGTGCTCGAAACGTTCATCTGCAGACTAGTCGCACTTCCCCCCAAGCCCCCGAAGGTGAAGACATTGTTGTGCTTTGAGTGGAATTCGGTAATGTCGAACTCGGCTTTCGATAACGAGATTTTCATCATCATGGGGTAGAGTTTATTGATGATCTGGAGAATGGCCCCAATCTGCTTGAGCGCCTCCTCCGAATCGACCTGCAGTGCGGGGAGAGCAACACCTTGGCCTTCACCCTTCATCACCGTTCCAGCAAGATTGTAAGACCCATCCTTGCAGTTCGGGTCATCGGGAGTCGGCGAGCGGTCGTTTCGTTTCAAATTAAAATGGCAGAGGCGAGGGATCTCCTGGTGTCCCTTTTCATCAGGCTTAGAACCCCAGGTGAGAACCGCAAGATCAGTGAGCAGCTGCTCGACCTCTGGATATATATCCGGATACTGCTCCTTGATAGAAGCCAAGGTGTGGTAAGCGCCGACCGTCATAGGTTGGTCAGGATCGCCATCGAGATATTGAACCACGGGGATACCTGGCTGCATGGGCACCATTCCAGCAATAGGCTGGAGCTTGTAGGATTGGCTGGCCTCGTCAAAGATTGGTGCCACAGAACGAGGAGCAACGAGCTTCTGCAGCCGGGCCTGTTCGTCCTCTTTCTCGTCCACCGACCAGGAACTCTGCATGACGTAGCCACGAGTGTACTGGTCATTGCTGGAGATATGCCATTCTTTCGAACGGGGTGTGCAGACATCTCCTTCCAAGACTTCTGGAGGAGGCGGGCAATGAACGCGTTGCTCCGGCGGCGGGCACTTTGACAGCTCGGGCCCTTTGTAATGGAACTCCTCTCGCCCGTACCGGAGCGGTGGGGGGAGATTGTGAGCCTGGGGAACACCGACATGCGGCACAGCCTTGAGAGATTCCTCTACGATATCATTGAAGAGTGAGCATCCTTTGCATCTGTGTATATTGCGCCACGCACCGAAATCATTCCTGTTCCGAAGCTTAAACAGCTTTGGCAGTACTGCATCCCGAGTGGACGCCCACTGACGCTTAAGCCAACCTAAACAAGACGTAAGCTAAAACATTGACCTGTGCTTTCGGCGCTTACCTATATTCCCAGAAGCCTTGTCAGAAGCCTGATTAGCGCCCAGCGGCGTTACGTTGTCAGCCATAAGGCACCGAAAACTTTCCCAAATGCTATATCCAGGTGGCATGAGAGGTAAAGACCTATTTCCAAGACATAAAAGCTTGTACATACTGTCTGGAGTGAATGCAGAGAGTGCGCAAGCTATATGTGCGCAATTGGACGTTGAAAATGGGAAAGAAAAGAAGAACGGCTGATGCGACCGACTTCCCCCGGCGGGTTGAGTTTAGGGCAGGCTGATCTTCCTAATTAGGCAGGCGTCAGGCGGGTGAAATCTATCTCAGTTTGTCTCAAGTATGTAGCTCAAAAGGACAGTAGATTAAACATGAGCATTCATTTGTATGTAATGTACATCCTGTTGGCCATCTAAAGCCTATGCCTAAAGACCTGCGCTGTTTCTCTGAGGTCCTCGTCATCATCAACGACGAGCGCGATGGGTGGACGCGAGGCGACTGTTGCGGTGGTGGCGGCGTTTGGCGCCGTTGGACGCGAGCATGGTGGAGGCGGCGGCAGGGTGGGGGTGCTCGTCGGTGATGCGAGCGTCGTCATTGGGGAGGCGACTGTTGCGGTGGTGGAGGTGTTGGAGGGGCGTTTGGCGTCGTTGGACGCTGGCGATGTGGCGATGGTAGTGGTCGTGGTCGTGGTCGTGGAAGGGTGTTCGGTGTCGAGGCGATTGCAGTGGTAGTCGAACTAGCGTGCACGACGAGCACGAACTTCGAAGTAGATGCCAGGTGGAGGGTAGTGGTGGTGATGGAGGCGTTGGATGGGCATTCGGCGTTGAGTGGTGGTCGTGGTCGTGGTGGTCGTGGTGGTCGCGGTCGTGGAAGAACACAATGAGCACGACTGACGAAGGGTGAGCACCATGCATGATTCAAGGAAAGAGATATCTACTCACCACCGTTGAAAAGGGGCGCAGGTGACGACGAGCACAAGAGCTCGACATCCCAAGCGACCGTCAGTCGGCGTGGCGGCCGCTACTCGAGAATCCCGGCATGGAGGCGGAGTGAAATTTGGGGGTCCTTGGACGACTTGGGAGTGAACTTTGAAGACGACGACGAAGATATAGCTAGCGACGACGAAGAGGTGAGTACGCATTTGTGGGACAGGACATAATGGCAGCTTACCTCGAGATTATGCCAGTATACCCATCCCGGCGTCGTGTACGATGGGGGTTGTGCACGAGGCTTGTCGAGCCCTACAGAACCCTCCGGTCAGTCTAGCCATTCAATTTGAATTATCGTTGTGCTTACGGATTGGGATTCGCCGTGGCAGGGATGCTGGTGCCGGCGTATTCATTGAGGTATTCGCGTCGACGGTGGCGGGATCTTGACTGGTGCAACTCGGGGGTGCTTGGAGTCGTGGTCTGCGGGGAGATTACGGCCAAGGTGAGCGCGTTATCGCATTCGCCATCTGGCCATTGACTCACCTTTGGCCATGCCGTGACAGGCGCGCCGTTTTAAACACCTGCCTCCCCCTCCGTACACCACGGCTGCTGCTGCCGTCGCTGAACGAGTTCGTCGTCATCGACGATGCGGCGGATGGCGCAGTCGTCCGTCAACCGTCTTGGGCAGCCTCGCTGATTCGGTGGGTCGCGGTCGAGGACTGCGTCGATCGAGCATCTCCGTTTCCATTCGGGCGGCTGACCTCTCCCTGCACGCCGTCGATATCCGTGCCGTCGTCGTCGTGGTTGCCGGTACGCAGCACCGCCGCTGCCTTCGTTACCACCAGCGTCTATGCTGGCTGTCCCTTTGCGCAGTCGCGCGCGCTTCGTCGTTGGGCTTGAGTTCGACGGTGCCGAGTTGTCGTGGGCGGGCGAGAGCGATGACGCCGCAGGGGAGTTCGGGTGGACACAGTGACAGTGGAGATGCGCACTTCCCCACGGCGCGTGGTCTAACTGCAGAGATCAGGTTAGTATCGACATCCGAACGCATTCGCTCGACGCACTGACCTCGGCGCCCCAATTTCAAGCCCTCCCCAAGGCCTTCCATATTCCACCTTCATATAGTCCGGTAAGTAATCGAATCAACCCCATCGACGCAAGGTACTCACTTTGTGCATCGCAGCCCCTCGCTTCCGATTGCAAGCAAGTCCCACCGCGCAAAACGACGAACACCACTGGAACGCAGAAACGGATCAGCAACATACTCAAGAAGCGTGACAGTCGAACTTACAAGTCCACATCCGACCGCAGCAGCAACAAGCGAGCTAAAGAAACGAAAATAAGGTCAGTCTCTATGCAACGATCGTCACGATTGACTGACCGGACTTACAGCGACCACCGTCCCAGAGCCGCACCAACTCGGCCCACTAGCAACGAGAACCCAACCCCAACGAAGCCGACGCCGACATCGAGAGGTCGTGAGCACCAGCATCCCGATGATGCTGGTTGTAGGGTAGTAAAGCGGTCAGTGCATGTTTCATAAGTAGGGCGTACTCATGACGTACTCACCATCCTAAAGCCTCGATAACCCTCCTCCCCGCGTCAAAACCAACGATACCCGCCATCCGTGAAGACGACGAGACGAGCGCGTTCTCGCTCATGATGAAGCTGGCAGTAGGGTCTCGAGGTAAGTAAACCCATCCCCGTACAACGCAAGACGACGGACTCACTTCTAAATCATCAGCGCCATCGCGCACAGAACCGCAACAACATGGGCCAGAGAGCTCTACAGATGCGGCGTCGGCATCGAGAGGTTCGGAGCACAGGCTAGGATCGGGATGGTAGTGGTGAGGTCAGTGGGTGTTCTACAGGGTACTTACCATCCTAGATGCTCGACAGCCCTCCTCCCCACGGCGCCATCGAGTCCAACGATCCCCGCTATCCGAGAAGACGACGAGTGCGTTCGAACGCGTGGCGATGCTGGTTGTAGGCCTTGAGGTGAGCAAACTCATATTCCGAGCGACGCAAGACGACGGACGGACTCACTTTGGATTCGGCTCGCTCCATGCAGGCCCATCGTGCAATCGTCGGTCCGTGGTCGGCGTGAAGAGCTCTGGAGTTGAATCGGCGCCTTGTACATTGGCCGACCCGCTGTGGCGGACATCGTGGACAATCATTCGACACGGGCGAAAGGTGGTGGTGGTGGTCGGGCGTCGTTGGACGCTCCCGATGGGGCGATCGTAGTGGTTGTGGTCGCGGGTTGTGAAAGATGGAGGACGGCAGGGAGGCGAGATGTGTATGGCCCGCCGCCCCGCGAATGCGGTGAGGTGGTGACGGTAGTGCCGGCGGTGGCCAATGGGCTTTCGGCGTCGTTGGACGCGAGAGCGAAGTGGTTGAGGAAGCCCGAGCCACCGCCGATCCTGGACCTGCGCACGGTCCAGGTCACAATTTCCTTTTCCGGCGGCGGGCTTGAGGACTTTCGAAAAGTCCTCAAGCCCGCCGCCGGAAAAGGAAATTCTGAGCATGGTCTGTGCGTGGGCGGTGATTACTGACCGCGCACAGACCATGGTCGGCGTCGCGGCGCTTATCCTTATCGTTCGCTCTCCTCACCGGCCACCCCTACCCGTCCGCCGTTGTCGTTGCCGTCGCCGTTTTGCCCTGGCACCACCCTCTCGCTGCCGCCGTGGCCGATCTGAGGTGAAATGGCCGACTTACGGCGCAGGGCATGCACTAGCCCATCGCCTCCCTCACCGTGCGCGTCGATGCCGGGCGGCCCCCTCCAACCCTCGACATGTCCAACGGCTGCACGACGCCTGCTGCCTCTTCAGGATCGTCGTCGCCGTCTTTGGTGCTGTAAAACCTGTCCACGAGGTAAGTAAGTACGTGTGGAATCGTTTGAATACAGTCACTGACCATCGAGAGCGTATTAGGCTGCGATATACTCACCTTTCCCATCTCAGGTCTCCCCAGCACCACCATCTCGCTCTCCGCAAGTCCTGTCGTACAACCCAACGCGCATATAAAAGCGGCGCCCGGCGCGATGCATCGGATAGTCGACGACAACCTTGAGCACCCCGCTGAAAGAACCGTCACACGACAGCATGAACCGAGCTATGCGACCCCCCAAAGAACGCCGATAGGTCAGTTGTCATCTCCTGGTCACCACAGTCGGATCGCATACTCACCTCAAGACCGTACCTTCAGCACCGCACAACCAAAGCCAAGAAGCACAAACGGGGCTGCATTCGGACGAGTCACGACGGCGAAGCACAAGATAGACAGCCCAGCCAAAGCCCACCGTGAAAGCGGCGCGACCGCGCAATACAAGTGGGTCTACTCGCAAACCCTGTCGTCAGAATCGGCGTTGATTTACTTACCTTTTGCGTCTTAGGACCGACGCACTCGCTTTGGTTCCAGCAGCGTCGCCTCTCACCTCACTTTCCGTCGCCAAATGGAGCTCACATCGAGAGCGGGCCGAGCCACCAAAGTGCAAATGGCACGAACGGGAGTGGGTTCGGCGTCGCAGCGGCCAAGACGCAGATTAGCAAGCCCAGAGGGGAGAGGCGCGAACCGCCATGCGATGCGATAGGGTCGGTCTGTGCGGCATGGCCGAAAGTGAGTCGATGACCACGAGAACGACGAGGACTTACTCACCTTTCCCATCCCAGGACCGACTCGCTCGCATTCGCTCCAACTACGTCGCCACGGAGCGCACGTCGGGTCAGCGGTGGCGAATCTCAGCGTCGGATGGCTTCCCTCAAGCCCGCATCCCAGGCTGCAGTCAAGCACAACCGGTAAGCATAACGACGACGTCAATTGAATGGCCCGACTCACCGAAGACCTTTGTAGGCTCCGCATCCTTCAACACGACCGAGTACCAGGATGCTCGATGCCGAAAGCGCAAGTAGGATGCGCCGAGCGAAGAGGAATGGAGGCAGCACTCACTTGACACCGAATTCGCGAGTTGGACACGCGATGTTGGGGCGAAGCGAAGGGCATGGCTGCGAAGTGCACCCCCAAGGTAAGTAGTTGCATGATAGAGAATGTGAAAACGAGCTCACCTTGACCCAGTCTCCGACGGATTACGACTTCACCCCGCGTGTGCGCTCGATTCAGCACCCCGAGTCGCACCAGTCAAGATCCCGCCACGTTAAACGATCGGGAAACCACGAATTCCGAAGCTGGGATCGGCGTCCTGCGAGGCCACGTCGGTCTATCGAAACTTGCCGCTGGACGCACAAGGCATTCGATCGGGTTGGCTTGAGCGAATGTCGCGTGCTGTCGTCGTTTCGATGCCGATGTACCCGTTACAGGATGCGACGGTCTTTTAGTTACGCGGCTAGCGAATGGTAAGTCAGTTTGGATTGGCCATAGCAGCGAGTATTAACACACCTCGGAGCATAGTGCACACGCGCCCTTTTCCTCCAAGTTTGCCCGGCCTGCGATACGCGAGGTTGGAGGTCGTGAGGCTGAGGGTGTTACGTGAGGGGATCGTACACGGCGCGCAGCAGGGACGAGTCGGCGACTACAGCGTCAAACACCCACGACGGCCCCCACACGGGGTGTGTCTCGGCAGTATCGAGCTTCGGACAGCCTCACCGGGCAGGCGTCACGGAGATTGGCTCGGAGTATCGAGACTCGACGCGCGGCATGCAGCCTGCGAGCGTAAGTCCAGTCACTGAGTCAGTTTATCGTAGCCGTCCTTGTAGTAGTCAGTACTTACCTTGATAGTATAATGTCCATTTCTTTAATGTGTTGTCGTTCGTTGCTCTGAGATCTTGTGTGCGTTGGTGAGTACTTGTTCACTCCAATCCAACATGACGCCGAACTTACGGAGAGGCGTTTCTTATTCTTCAAAACTGTATACATGGTAGATAATATAAGGCTCGTAAAAATCTTCTTGTTTCCGAATACTGCTAGCGAACTGTAGCTGAGAGTAGGAGAGTGCACTTACCACTGCAGCGGCTAAATTCTCAGGTAACAAATAACCTCTTGCCTCGAGAGACATCGTTCTCAGGTAGTCTTGGTGGGTGGCTTGGTTGTGTCTGCGCGACGGGCCGGCAGTAGGTCCAGAACTGCTGAGGGGATGCATACATGGAGGAGGGATGGAAATGAGCCCTGCAGGATGCATCAAGTACCTCGATAGTTGACGTATAGCTCTTGTACTTGGGTCATAGAGGAGGGTGATGGACTCCAGACCTGAGTGGGAGGGAAGTTGGATTGCTTCAGCTGGATAAAGTTCAAGGTGCGTCAACATTGGCATTAATGTGGATGGCTGAAGATGCAGGCTCCAGGAGGGGTTTCATTTGTGGTGTTGGATGGTGAGGTGAAGATTGCGAAGGGAGGGCATCTCCACCGAATTGGCGAAGAAATTTATTATCGGAGATAGTGTCGAGAGTGGGTGAAGGCTGGATGCTTCGTGCGTGTTTCCTAGCACAAGTGTGGTGAGGAATGCCAGATTTGTGCAGGGGAATCGTAACGTCGGAGGGGCGGGCGGTATTGGCAGGGAGATGTAGAGTAATGAGCAATGAGAGGTGCCTCACAAAGCCACATACGTCTGCAGATGTGGGTCTCTCGGACACATTTGTAAAGCAAAGATGCTTTAGACTTTGCTTTTTGGCGAGTATCGATTCCACGATTCCTAAATTGAGGGGAACATATTCGCCTCCTGGATAACGGTTTCCTAGAGTGAGGATCACCACATTGGGTAGGTGGCTGATAAAAGTGCTACACAGCTTGACACTGTAGCCTTTGGGGAGTTGTATGTCCAGCCTCCGTACGGCTAAGGATAGGCGGGTGCTTGCAAGCGACTGAGACACTAATGATTCGAGTTGGGTTCCAGTGCGCACGATTCGAGTCCAGAGGATAGGAAGGGCCACTGAGCGTATTGATTTACTGAGAATTGAGACCGTTGCAAGGGCATGTCGACCTTTGCGTTCGCGTTCGACTGAGACTTTTGTCGGAGTAAGAGACAAAATGTCGTCGTCGTGCAGGAGATGGCGGGTAATCTCTATCCAGCAGTCCTGTGAAAGGGCTGTGTACCTTATTATAATTGAGTTTGAATAGAGTGAATATTTACTAAGAACTTACTGCATTCTGGTAGCCCTTTGCAAAGAGGAGGCGCCAAAGTTTTTTGATTGAGCGTCTCGCTCAAAAGGGAAGCCATCAATCAAATCCATCACATGATCGTGATTACATGACGCGACGCGCCAATTTGCTCCTTGCTTCCTTCCACCATCATCAACTCCCTTCCTCATTGAAGAATGGAGGTGTGTTCCACGATCTTCTACAATTTTGGCTGCCTTAACTTTAATTTAGAACCCTGGTGCAGCTGGGCGCTTCAGCTCAGCCACTATTCGTATCCCATCCTCGCACCTATCCAATATGTCTGTCCCCATTGTGGTGACAGGCAACACCCCTTTCAAAGACTATACTGGGGTGTTAAAGGAGGTGTATAGCAATGGGGAATGTGGTGTAAAGCTGAACGCTCCATCTGTCCAACGAACACTCCTAGAAAGGGTTTCCATTCAGAATCTGAGTGTTTATAGGTAGGTTTGAAACGCTTGGTGTCTCAGCCTTACTAACAAGAAACAAACAGTCAAGGCAGCATGTTCCTCTTACCATGGTGCTAGAGGGGAGAATAAGGATGAATCAAGTGCAAGACTCAGCTTTGATCCCTCCTCCTGCCCCGTTTATTGGTCGCCAGCTGCCCTTGACACCTGCAACTCCAATTCCTCAGCATCGTCTTCCAGAAAGTTACGGGGGTTCATTCACCAGAAGATCCAGCCCTACAGGTAAGTGTATTTAGTGAGGGCTACTAGTGGATGCTAATTTCAGAGTTGTCTAGAGCACTGGCTTTCTTCTGCTCCAATTGGCTGGCTTCTGACATGCCGTCTTCCTCTTAGGGTTTCTTCGACCCACCCCAACTCGAGAATGCGTGATCAGCATGGCATTTATCGTTCTATCCGGGGAGCCAAGAGAGACATGGTGGCCCTTGATTTCATGGATGAAAGCTCGTCTTTGGAGGTTCCGTTGACAATGGTATCCCCGCTGCGACCCTCACAGGTGAAAGAGCTTGTGATTATTCCCAAGGCGGACTACTATCACAAGGTTTTCTCTATTGTAGAGATTGACCAGGGCAAGGCTACTCTCCGCTATGCAGGGACACGCTCAAAGTATGATGTTTTGCGTCAAACTTTTGATTTGGATGAGCTTGTTCTTTGTACTCGATATCGTTGAAACGTTACTAGTACTTGTAGGAGAATAACAATTTGCATTGTGGAAATTGAGGGAGAAGACTCTCCATATAGTTCTACTCTACAGGGAAATGCTCGCTCATAAGAGCAGCTACATGCCTTCCAAACTTTCTAAGAGACAAAGGATATACGCACGACCGTTCAACTGCCGTTGGGTTGTTGGGATCCATCGTAAAAAGCATTGAAATGACACCGGCGGCTTGTCGAACTTTGTGAATCTTGTGAGTACGTTCTTGGTCGAGGTCGTACTGGGCCTTGAATCTTAAAAGCTTGTTTACCAAGGTTCGTATATTGTTGAAGGTATTCGCTGCCACAAGGTGCCCGATGCTGCCGATAACAGAATCAACGTTGAGATGGTGCCCGTCATGCTCGATGATGTGTTGCCTGCTCTCGCTGAGGCCGAGGTTTTCGAGGGTGACTTTGACAAAGCGGTAGAAGTATACGTTCTTGACAAGGGTTGAGTTATGCGCTCCTGGATGCGCAGCGCAGAACTGCTCCAACGCGTCGTACTCGTCAGAGAAGCGGGCATACAGATAGCAATGGGCTTCATCTTCAGACTAAATAATAGGTTCCCAATCAATGAGTGTCCCATATGACACGAACTGACTCACCCTAGATCTCTCTGTCAATTCGGTGCCGTTCAATGTATGCACCGCAACTGAAGCCTCGCTGTTCAAAGCAGAGGGACCCCCTTCCAAGCCATGAGATGTATTCTGGACTGCTTCTCCACTCCTAGTAGCAGGAATTGCATCACTGTTGGTCTTTTGGTTCTTTGTTAGAGCTAAGAAGTTGCTGCTATTACTAAGGTCAATACCTTTTGAATCAGAAATAGCTGATAAAATACGCCCTCGGCATTGAATTCCTCTCGAACAAGAAGATTGCGGAGAGGGGGGCTTGTAGATGAGGATGTAGGCCGCAGTCTAGCTTCTCCTGCAGGCCCAGATAGAACAGCAGGTAAATCTCCAAGAACTTCAGATGCAGCGAGATACCCGGCATCCTCGATGACAGCAGGGAAGAGAGTGGGCATTGCGACCTCAAATGTCGAGGCCTTGCTACCCTGCAACATCTCAGCCCATGGCTGGACACAGTCTAGCACAACCTCTAGCGCCTCTGCCACATACAGAGGGCCATGGGGGTTTGGAATGGGGAGGATGTAGGTCCTTCGAGTATCAGGGGTATGGATTCCAATGGAGATGAAGGTTCCGAAGGGGGTGACACCAGCTACGAGGGCCTTGTACTGGTTTTGAGTCAACGGAAGCTTGGGAGGGCGCTGCTGAGTGAGCCGAGGGTCTGCGATATAACTTCCTCTGGAGAAAGACTTTCGAGTGTGGCTGCAAATTCTATTTAATGCTTTGATATTGCAGAAAAGGGTGCATGACTCACGGCCAAGGGCAAACAAGTGCATCTGGTACTGGGTTTGTTCACCATTGGAGTTTCCTCCAGAGCCTCCGCGGCGAGTAGATTCCATTGTAGATGGTGGTATTGGTTCAAGGAAGATGATGATGGTCGATTAGGATCAGACTGATTACAAACAGCCCATAAGGCACAAGTACCCCTAAAAGTTGACTTCCCCGAGATCTACTCTGCAGAATTCCAATCCTGTAGCCCACAAACCCTTTCGCAGTTCCATCACTCCATGCCCGACATCCTCCAACCCCTCGAAAGTATTTTCTACGTGTTCATCCAGTGCAGCGAGCTGGTTGTCAGAAAGAGGACAGTCTGGAGCTTCGCATAGAACTTCGTTGTACCGAGCTGGCTCGCCATGGCCAAGTCCGTAGCCAGCAGCTGGGGTTGACCTGCCTCCATTGGCGAAGGAGATCTTCTCGATCTGAAGCCAAGTTCATGAACTCCCAATCTACGCCATACTGAGTATAGTCGGTGACGGCTTCATCCGCCGTTGGCATCGCCATAAGCCCAATGCCCCTCATACCCTGCCTCATTAAACCAAAATGAAACATCTCTCTAGGACTTTGGCTCCCCGTCCCCCGCATCTTGTGTAAATTCCATATGTCCACCCAGACTTGCGCTTCTTTATTGATGGTGTGAAGGAATAGATGGTGAAGGAGCCAGATGTGCCGCGGGTTCTCGTGATGAAGGCCATAGGAGAGCTCTAGGTCATGAAAGAACTGATACCAGGTATTGGTAAACCCAGCGTTGTAGTCCACCCATAGTCGTTCAATCCGAACGTTGTGGACTGAACGCCCCCAGATATAGGACCCTCTATCAAACCCCGGGCCTCCAGCATGTATGCAGAGACGAGGACATTCTCGGTACCATGGTCGCCACGGACTCTGCTCGGTAGCCCATGTTGGTGGATTCCACGAAGGAACACCTCCAATACAGTTTGAGATCGATTGTTGGTGCTGACCTGCAGGGCGGTAACAAATCTGCTCTTCCGTCGATGAAGGCATGAGTAACGAACTTCCATCGAATAAGGACTAAACAGAGCCAGGGTGAGCATGATCTTCAAAGGGCTGGTCTGGCTAGCACGCACCGTGATGACCGTCGTGGTGCCAAAGAGAGTTCACGGCTGTGACATTGTACTCTCTCCTTTCGATGGCCCGGTGACCTAGACCGGAGGGTGCTCCATGCACCCTTAGGTAGGACTGTTCAATGCTGATACGCGAAACACGGTAGCCTTGAGTAAGTAGAGCGGAGGAAGGGGTTCGGCCAAGTCCTGGAAACCGTTGTAGAATGTCGGCTAGCGCTGCGTCAAGCTCTGTTGGATTCTGTTGAATAGCGGCCATAGGTGGGCCCTGGTGAGTCCAGATCTCTGTAACAGTGCCATCACCATTGTCGATCCTTTGGAAAACAGGAAGACCTGGCTCTCGAAGACCATGCTCCAAAGCACGACGCCGAATCGTCCGGGCAGAGACACCGAACTCTTTGGAAAGTTTCTGGGGTCCGCGGAGGTTGAGAGACTGCTTCAAAACCTCCTTGTTGATTTCGAGCCTTGGACGTCCCTTCTTGCCTGTCCGGGAAGCAGTGATGATCTGGGGAGGGGGCTGGTTGAAAGGGTCGGCGGAGCGATGGCAAGCTGCTTCCAGAGCTGCAACCATGGCTCTGACTGATTCACAGAGCTCGAAATATTCTTGTTCTTCAAAAAGATTCTCGTGCTATTGATTAAGGCTCTAATTAGCACAAGGATATAACAGAAATATTATGGTTACCTGGCTTGCAGACAGACGGAACTGCATAATCTCTGCAATCTTGCTCCGAAGGCGGGGTGCGTCTCAATCTGAGTGTGAAGGGCTCTCCCCACATCCTCGCAGAGAACCTCATGCAAAGCTCTGAAGTTTGTGACTATAGCAGACATGAAGATAGAGATGGCTGATAGGTGGACGTGCACTTTAGTCTTGGGTGAACATGCACTTTGGCGTGCGCACACATGTGACCATCAAAAAGTCACATGCGCCTTAGTTGCCTAAAGCAGCGCTAAGCTTGAGGACTTTTCCAAAGTCCTCAAGCCTAGTGCTCGAAAAGGGAATTCCATGCATGGTCTGTGCGCAATGGTAAACAAACAAGAGCAATCAATTGGTCAGGGTTTCTAATACGTAGGTTTAAACAGTGTTGTAGCTCGATACATTCCCAAGAATAAGCTCATGGAACCAAATATCAAAGTCGTTCGTTTCAAGTTCTTCCATGTTAACAGAAGTGCGAAGAAGGGTTCGGAGATGATGGGTTAAAGGAATCTTGATCGTCTCAAAGCATGCTTGAATTGAAGCGGGCACCATGGCAGCAGACTCGGACGTTTGAGGACCGGCACTTTGGTACGGCACTTCAGTTATATAGATCTGTTGGTATCGCCAGGTCAGAGAGATAACTTAAAGGGGTCTAAAAAGGTGACTTACCTTGAACTCGACTGAAGGGGGCAAAAACTGGTCCTTGTAGTCTGAGACCGCTTGAATGAAAAGAAGCGCCCGAAGGATTGAATTATTGCGATGTTTCTCCCATGTCTCCTTGGTGATAAGGCCCTCTTTTATCATGGGAAAAGGGTGCCCAGTACCTAGGAACCAGCGAGTAAAGGCAAGCTTAAAAAGAGAGGTAAAAAGAATATCATCAGGCGCTTCTGACTCTGAAATGAAGATGATCTGGGGTAGGACTGCTTCAGAGCGGAACACGGCAGTAGAGAAGAGTCCTTGAACAGATCCATGGCACAGAGGCCATGTGTAGCCAAGAACTAAGGGCCAATTAGACGCACTCTTTACTTTATT